>WEIV01002554.1:0-54096 GCA_013390005.1 Calyptomena viridis
CAGGGTCAACCTGTCACAATTGCAATTTGAATACATCCATATTTTGCTCCCTCACATGTCAGGGGAAATTGTACAAAAAGCAACTAATGTCACATGTATTCTTGCTGGAGTTCTGGTGACTAGCACAGCTTGACAAGGGAAGAAGTGAAAATAAGATGGTTAATCCTCTTAGGCTGCCTGTACAGACAATAGAGAAAGGTTTGCCAAAGGGGAATTAAAACGATGAGACCACCAACTATTTCCATCTTTCACAACAGAAGGTGTTCCCTAGTTTAGCCTTGTAAGGGTAAGGTCGAGTCATTGTGCAACCCACTGTAACTTTACACCTTTTCCCAGCTGGATCCAAGGGGAAGCACTAACAAAGTAGTGCTGAACAAAAGAGAGGCAAATTTATTATCTCTGTGGATGTCTTAAGGCTATAAAGTTAAAACTATTCTTTTATTATAAATTGAAGCCGAGTTGAGCAGCAATTTACCAGGAGAAAAAAGAAATTAAAGACACTACACTTGCAGCAAGAATGTTAACTTTGATGTTAACATCTCAACTGTAATTTATGAAAGCTTATGCTCATTTGTTAAATTACTAGCACTCAATTTCGCTGAACACAGTTCTTAAAGAAGCTCTACTGAAATAATGAAAAGAAATATATCCTCCTTCTCATGAATGAGAATTTATGCAGGGAGTTGCCATCAGCAGTAATGGAAGTTTTACACAACGATCCCAGTGGACACTAACACAGAGGCACTCCCAGATACACAAAGACAGGAAAAAGCCCAAGAAATTCAGACTTCAAAAAAAATGTAGAAGACATTTATTGTACATTCGGTGATAATTTAATAATCTAGAATGAAAACTCTGCCATATTCAGGCGCCAGAAGCTGCTCTTACCTATCTGGCAGATCAGCATGTATTCCATTGTATCTGTCCAGCCAGGAGCTACCAGAGCATCAAAAATTAACTTTTGTCTGCCCTTCCCCACCCTCCTATTTACTCAGGGCTGAGATGGCAGGGCCAGAACAAAGAAGTCCAGGATATTCCCGAGGAAGAAGAGATACTTCTGTTCTCACTCCCAAGGTCAGTCAATACACAGAAATATGACCTGATCTCAAGTTAGAATAAAAATATGAGATACTCAGAATAGACCAGCCTCCACCTAATAAAATAAGACAGATATATAATTATGAAATGGAAACACAATACACAATACCTAATGTACACTTCTTTGAAAAAGGGTCAAAACTTAACAAAATCCTTCTTTCAGGCTTGTTGGGATAGAACATAAGAGTCAATCAGGGACTTAAGAACTTGTCTGTACACTTCTCAGTGAATACCAGTGAACAGGAGTTCTCATCATTTCCTTACGGAAGTGTACACCCAGAATGGTTCCAAAAGTTTACATTTTAAAATTACAGAAGTCAGGACTATGGCCTGAAGTCCAGAATAATATTTTCTGGAAGGTATCATATTTTACAGTTAGGAAAAAGATCAAAACCAGAAGATAAAAAATGTAAGAAGATATAGAAGGGATAAAAATCTGTTAATAATGGAATTAGAAGCAACACAAAAAGTATAATGGATTTCCATAGCAGAGTGGAATAACAGGATTAGAGGTAAAAGCAATCTGGAGCAAGTAAGCAAGAAGTACAGAAGAAAGAGCAAGTACTGGTACGTAATTCTTTGTTCTGATGTAAATGCTTTATTTGTAAGTTGTGTAATCTTTGATCTCCTACAGCAGTATCTTTCTGAAGCATCATGATGTGATGATAATAATCTTGAACAAATGCCTCACAGTTAAGTTTATTCATTTTGAAATGATCAACTGTTTCATGCAGACGTGTAAAAAGCCAACAAGAATCTTTTCATAAGTTACTGGGTTTTAAACAGAAGAAATGAGAGGGCCATACTGCATTATCACAGAAAATTTCCACATTCATGTAAGTGCCACCATAAACTGGCAGAGATCTATTTCCCCCTCCATCCCCGAGTAATATTTTTACTGGAAAGTCTTTACAATCTGACTTGGTTGGCAACTAGCATCCTCTCAAGTTCTCAGCCAAATTAATTCTTGGGAACTAGAAATCTTTTTATTAGAATTTTTTCTTCTCTCCTGTATTAAGGAAGAAACAAATTTTAACATATTATTCACCTTGTTGAGCTAAAAACTCTAAATCATTATCCACCTGAGCAGGCTGTGGTAGCTGAGGGTCCCAACACTACATCAAGCCGGGTATGAAACCAACTGGGGGGTCTAAAAGATGAAGGTACATTGGATTCCAGTGTTCTGCCTGAGCTCATAAAATCCAAAGTCATTTAAACTTCAGCATATTCACACAGATGCCATTTCAGACTTCTCCTATACGACATGTCCTCTACTACTCTTTTTCTAGTGACTCCCCTCTTTTACCTCTGTTTTAAATTCTTAAATCCGTCAGGTATTTTTAACATGATAACTGGGCTTGAGCCCAGTTCTAGATGAAGCCTCATCAGGGCTAATTTACAGAAGGGTAATAAAAGTTGTGGAATCATCATTAAAAAAACCCTAACCCTGATCTGATTGAAGCAGAGAACCTCCAAAGCCTTTCACTGAACTACTGGGCACCAAAATGCTTGATTTTGTAAGTCATAGAACTGTAAAAAAACTAATTCCGGAGTTCTGTGTTTCTCAAAACATCTGATGTTTTCAATAGATCTCTTCTATAAAGCACTGGAGACATTATTAGGCAAAAAAAGTACCTCCTTTCTTCAGTCTCCTACTTTATGATCTAATTATTAACTAAGCTTCCTGACCTCAGAGTTTTCCATTACCAAGTAGAAAGCAAAATTATCTGGCTGGATTTGCAATTTCATGTGATAAACTGAGCTCAGCTTAACTCAATCATACCTAGAGCACGATGGATTTACATTATGTTCACTTCCCAAAGTATTTACTTTTCTATACTAACTATATCTGTAGTTTGCCAATTACTTGTGTAGTGCTCACACCAAAGGCTTGAGCTTCTTTTTACTTTTCCTTTACTGAGCTGCAGCTGAATGTTAACTAAACTGGAATGAGAAGCTGGGGCTGCCCCATTCCTGGGAGTGTCCAAGGCTACGCTGGATGGAGCTCTGAGCGACCTGGGGCAGTGGAAGGTGTCCCTGCCCATGGCAGGGGTTGGAATGAGCTGAGCTCGAAGGTCCCTTCCAACCCCAGCTATTCCCTGGGCCTACAGAGTACCCACAGCACCATCCTGTCTCCAGAAGCAGCAAGAAACAGCAGTCCAAGAAAGTATGAAGTAGCACCTACAGACTTACTCATAAAAAGTACAGCTGCAGAGAAGGATGAAGCAGCATTTCAGATACAGGCCTCTCTACTAAAATGCAGAAGAAAATGGTTTAAGTATAAGAATAACCAGTTATAACAGAGAACTGCGCCTTCTAAAACAGCTGCTTCTACAAGATTTGTTCAGAACCAGTTACAAACATTTTTTTCCAACATGGATCTAGTACTTTTTTGACAAGGAAAAGTACTCCAGTGATACAGCCAGTAACTGAGAGCAAGTGGTCACACAAGAATAGCCAGCTGAATTATTTAACACACACCTCATGTTCTAAAGACACGTACGAAAATGACTTTATGTGTCAAAGATATGACTCCTCAGATCTCACCATCATGAACAGATTTAAGAAAAACATAAGATCTTAAGACATAATGATGCAAAGCAGGAAGCTTTTGTCACTTAGGAACAACTTTAGAAATTATTGTTAATGATGTGGTAAAGCAACACAGTGAAGTGCAGTTTGATTAATGACAGTAAATATGAATTCAGACAGGGGAGGCCATGCTTAACTAACTTTCTGAATTTCTTTGAAAACAAAAGTTGTATGAAAAATACCGAATATTCACTGACTACAGCGTAGTTAGATTTTCAAGGAGCATTTTTATGGCTTCTCATAAGAGAGTCAGTGCATATAACAGCTATGCAACAGAAATGGGCTACTAAATATGAAGTTGTTCCAAAAGTGGAAGGTGCATAGTTACAAATATATTTCCACAGTAACTTAGAGAGTTTTCAAAACCTCCTTGCTCACAAATATACACAGCTAATTAAGTCCTGATCTTCACAAGAGTGACTTCAAAAATATATTTGTAGTGAGCAGCAGTAACTATTAACATTATATCTAATAATATTGGTGTGTATAATAGTCATCTAGATAACTCCTACTTTAATTTTTAGAGCCTACATGAAAATAGAATTCCGTAATAATGACATGAAAGCAGAAGAATGTGTTTCTCATTAAATCCAGCAGCTGGGCAGAGCATTTAGTCACGTACACCAGAGCAAACATGGCAGCAGCTCCCAGCTTCAAGTGCCAGACACACTAACACTCTATTCCGAGACACATCTGAGAAATCTGCACAAGAAAGCTGAAGGTGAGATGGTTAATTTACTTTATGTACAGCACTGCCAGCTCTGACAGTGCCAACTTCTCATCATCTGTTTTCCTCCTGTGCAAGATGGAAAGAACAAGCCAAGCAGATTGATGAGACCAACAAGCCTGAACATGGAGCTTCTCCTCGATACATATCACAGAGGAACAAAGGGGGGATTTTCTTCCCCCGGTGTCACAATCGTATCGTGAATTTTGTCAAGGTTGGAGACAGTATAAAACAAATCAATTACATAATATTTGGGTACACACACACGATAAATTAGGTCAAAAAAATTATTAGTCATACAGAATAAAATATTGAGTTAGGACACGAAAATTGAGTTTGAAAGTCTCACAGAGATTTTAAGCAAGGAAAAGTATTCATAATACACATAATAGCAGAGTACATGGAGTTAAGAGTAAATTCGATTTGCAAATCAATGTTTCCCAGTTTCTCAAACTACTGTTTTTCTTAATGTCTGAATCATTTTTAACCACAGTAGTAAAGATTTTCAGTTTTCTGTCAGTACATCCTTTTCTCCTCATATGCAATCATGACTGATCCTTTAAAAAGAATGAAGCTTCTCTCCAGGTTGAGATCCAGTGTCAACCAGACTTGGATGTATGAAAACACTTCAGTGGAAAAAGGAAGCAGACTTAATACTCACCTTAGAAGCAAAACTAAATAATAAAACAAACAGAAACCAAACAAACAAGCCCTAAAACAAAAAGCAAAAAACCCCACTACAAAGAAACAAACAAAAACCCAACTAAAAAACCCCAACCAGCAAGCAAGAAGAATGATCACAAGGAAATATACAGTGCACGACCTTTTATTGGACTAAATATCACAAATCTCCATCTGATGGTATTACAGAAGCATCCAATCTACAACATATTCCTTGCAGTTAACTTACTTTTTGTTTATAAATGCTTAGGGGTTTTTTTTAATGGATCTCATGTAGCACCTGACAGATCAGGACTCTCATAACGGTATTGGCCCCTCACAGATTAAAGCATTGCTTAAAGTACTTAATGCTTGACCATACTACAAGGTTTTATCATACATCTGTCCCAGTATAACTGTTATGTTGAAAGACATCAGTGAATGTGAAAATGCAGGTATTGACAAGGGGCTTTTGTCACCAAAAGCAAAGATAGTATTCCCATAAAAGAAACTAAAGAGTGGCTATACATCTTGTAAACCTACAAAGGTCACATGAGCTTTTCCCTATGGTGAAATAGAAGGAGTAGGATTCAGTCTTTGTCTGCTTTGAAGTCATGGTCCTTGTGCTGACACACAATTTTTATATATAATATAAAAATATATGTATTATACATCAGAGAAATACACATACTGAAATGACTGCACAAAAGCATCATTAAGCACCATCAGACCACACACTTGATTACAGAAGCAACTAGTAATGAGGGCACAGGAAAAAACTTCAAAATGGCAACTACAGCAGTACCTCCCAACTCTTCCCCTTGCCAAATGTTCATTTGGTACAATTTCTACATATAGGCAAACGCACAGAAAAGTATTAAAAGCAGATAAGAGAAAAGATTAGGTGTTTTAATATCTAATACAGTGGTGTTGTACCATAACTTCAAAAGTTAATTGTACTTTAAATCTGCCTCAAAGAAGGTAGTAAAAGTTCCATTTATCGTGAATGGGCCTTGACTGTTTTTATCCTTTTGCTCCTCACTAACCTCAGGGGAAGCTGCCTGATAAATACAATAAGGGTCAGCACTACTGGTGGAAGAGACTATCAACAAAAACAAAAACCAAGACCCACAAAACCCAAGATTCCCTCCTACCAAATAAAACCACAGCTGTAGCAAGAAGTGACCATCACAAAGGTTTTGAGTGGATGTGGCATCCTTCACTCTGGGTAACATTCGGCAGTTCTGCTGAGTTTTGGAGGAAGGTTTTAAACACCTTCTCATAGAGCATTTGGTCTTGGTGAACTACTTGTGTTGCAGTAAAGGCACCAAAACACTTGTCATAATAGGAAAAGTGAAAAAATAAATGAAGGCTAACAGAACATCATATATTGATATATATTGATATATATTAATACCCACTTTGCCTGTACAAGAACATGGGGCTCATTCCCACTGCTGGGTAACAGCAGCACTTCACACAACTACAGAAGCTGAGGGTGACTGGGGCAAGAGGGACTGCTTTGCTCTTTAACCACCCTCACTGTTTAAAAACCAACAAACTAACCAACAGTATTTTCTTGAAAAAATTGTAATTTATCTCTGAGAGGCTGACCTTGGCTGACTGCCAACCACCCATTCTATCCCCCCCACCACAAAAGTGGGACAAAACAAAATTAAAAAGCTTCTGGGTTTAGAAAAAGACAAATTATTGCCCAGAGCAAAACAGACTGAACTTAGGGAAAATTAATTTTACTTATTGCCAACTAAGATACAGTTGAGTAGTAAGGAAAAAAAGACTGCAATTCCCTTCATTTAGAGAATGAAGAAGCATTGACCATACTACATTTAGAATCATTTAGGCTGGAAAAGACTTCCAAGATCATCAAGACTCTGACTGACCACCACCTTGTCAACTGGACCATGGCACTAACTGCCACATCCAGTCATTTCCTGAACAATTCCAGGGATAATGACTCCACCACCTCCCTGTTTCAATCCTTGACTACCCTATCCATAAAGAAAGTTTTGAGCTAAAGAAGAACTCAGCACATATAGTTAATACTTCTTTTTCAAGGATTATTTCTTTCAAGATACCTCTTATAGACCAAAGCCTGTAATATAAAAATGCCAGCTGAAGACCTAAAAAAACACTCAACAAAGGGGAAAAAAAAAGAACTTAAAAATCTTCTCAGGTTCACACTTAAACAACAAACATTTTCTTCTTTAATGTCTCCAAGAAGCAAAAAAAAAAGTCATGAGATAATCTGGTTTAAAAACTCCAGAGTGAATAATTCCACTACAGGATATATGATAACACACTAATATATAACCCTTGGTACAGCTTTTCCATACTCTGGCCCAAAACAGAGGCCCTTAAGACTAATTAAAAATAAAATAAAGAATAATAATGACATTTTCTGCCCCTCCCAGCCCAGGTTTCCAGCATGAATGTGGGAGAACTTTTAAGACAATAACAACTTCACTGCATAATTTATAAACACGTGAACACTTGTGTTATTGTTGGTTGGCAATTTTCACCCTGTGACTTGTGTTTCACAGAAAAATACCCAAAAATAACTATTTCAAGGATCCATAAATGACATCTTTAGGAAAAGTAATCCTCTTGTTCAGTCTGTACTAGAATACTGTTAATATACAACAATATAATATATAATAACATAATTATTATTATATGCTACATATCATATATGATATTATAATATATATTACATAATAATATATAATAATATCTCTATAAAAATACCATTATATGTATCTCAATAAGGAAAAATTAACATGAAAATCAGAAGGTTTATTCTTAAATATCACCCATTATCACAAATATTCTGTGCTTGGGGTTACTAACAGAAAACAGCAGAATGCTAAGCATTCTGAACAATCTAAAAAAAATTCCAGATAACACCAAAACCAAGTTGAGCTAGATGACAATTAAAACAAAAAATTACTTTCTATTCTCCCCATGCTCATTTTTGCTGCAGAAAGCAGGAACCTAAAATATTTCTCCATTCAGACTTCCAAACACATTCAAAAGGACAACAAATAGACAACCGAAATAAGGTTTATTTGAGTTAATTTGAAATATAAATGTCTCTTCAAGTATAGCTGTAGATTTAGTGTAGAGGGAAGCTATTTCTTGGAAGACTGGAAAAAGTAAAAATGAACTCATGACAGCCTTTCATAGCACAAAACTTCTGACAGTGCACTTTAATTAACTGTTCATATATAAATATACTACAGAATAATCACACTAGTATTCTACAGGTTAGAAATTAATGAGTCACATTTCATGGTTGCATTAGGTATCTAAAACTAATTCAGTGTTACATCCATGTTAACAGTAAAACTATTTGCATTTGATATGTTCCAATATTAAAAGAATCAGCTTTTAAAATGCTTTTAAAGAGCAGTTTGAACACATGAACAGTTTAACTGATATAAAAGAAACTGTAATCAAATATAAGTGAAGGATTCATCTCAAGAAGTAAATGTAAAAATCTGGGATTTTTCTCACAAAAAATCAACAGAACTGATAGATATTTTAGGTGATCATTATAGAAATAAAAGATTTTCTAATTTCTGTCCCTCATTAATAGTCACGAGTATATATGAATATGTATTTTAGCACCATATCTAATCTAATAGAAAATGGATACCATTTCTATATAATTTTTATCTATCAGTAGGAGTCAAACCAACCATTTTACTGTGAATTCTGCTCTGTCTGGACTGAAACTGTTGTGCACGTGTAAGGTTTCCTAATGTTCTGTACTATTTATCCAGAATTAGAATTATTCTGTTTATTGTTATTAAAAGGCATTTATTTTTCCAGTTATCATTCCTCAAGTATAAAATGAGAATGCTGTTCAGATCTATCTTAAATCTGAATCTAAATAAATACAGAAAATCAAAAAAAGGCAGTGGTGACATATCTGTCTTTTCTTTCAGTTTAGAGGAAGTTTCATGAAATAATTAGGAACTGTTAAAAGTGTGAAGAAAGGAATCAAAAAGGTTCAAACATTTTCATTGCAAACAAGCTGCAGCAAAGTGTTTCTTCACTCTCCCCCCCACCCCCCCCTCCTCACCATATGTTATAATAAAACCCCACAAGTAAAGGAGTTCACAGGATCTGAAGTCCTTCAAATTAGAAAATAAGAGCCTGCATCACATTACTCAATGCAGGGACTTCATTCCTCCCTATTTCAGCATTATGATACAACACTTCCTTCCACTGCTTATGCATTCCTCACATCTTCCTGCTGCTCTTGGGCAGTGTCAAAATGAGATTAGATACTTAAAAATATTCTGACACTATATTACTGTACATCCATGAGGAAAACAGTGATTTTATTACATCCCTGTGAATGAGGATGAAAATGATTCAGCTGTACAGAATACCCTCCTATGCCTTTCTGCAAAAGTCTTTGAAAAAGGTCAGATCTTCAAACTGCAATTCACTACATGCACAGCAAGCAATACAATCTATTATACATCCTTGCCGACTCATCCATTGTAAATTAAGTTACATATATATTATTTCCACATTTGTTCAGCTAACAAGGACGCCACCACTTTCAAACTCAAGACAAGCACATTTTATGTGCTTCCTGTTTAGTTAAACCACTTTGTCACTGCACTAAAATGTATTTAGCTCAGTTCAGCTCTGTTGTTCTGTTACTCCTAGAAATCCAGTATGACATTCCCCTTTTCCCTTGCACACCATTCTGATTGAGAGCAGCCCTTTTGGGATGGACTTAGGGGTGCTGGTGGATGAGGGGCTGGACATGATCCATCCATGTGTCCCAGGCTGCCTCCAAAGCAGGGTGGGCAGCAGGGGAGGGGGTTCTGTCCCTCTGCTCCTCTCTGGTGAGACCCCACGTGCAGAGCTGCCTCCAGCCCTGGGGTCCCAGCACAGCAAGGACATGGAGCTGTTGGAGGGAGTGCAGGGGAGGCACCAGGATGGTCAGAGGATGGAGCAGCTCTGCTGGGAGGAAAGGCTGAGAGACTTGGGGTTGTTCAGAGTAGAAAAGAAAAGGCTTTGGAGTGACCTAATTGTGGCCTTCCAGTGCCTGAAGGGAGCCCACAAAAAACATGGAGAGAGACTATTTCCAAGGGCCTGGAGTGACAGGACAAGGGGGAAGGGCTTCAAACTGAAAAAAAGTAGGTTTAGATTGGATATTAGGAAAAAATTCTTCCCAGTGAGAGTGGGCAGGCATTGGCTCAAGTTGCCGAGAGGTTGTAGATGCCCCATCCCTGGAAGTGTTTAAGGCCAGGTTGGATGGAGCTCTGAGCAACCTGGGATAGTGGAAAGTGTCCCTGCAGGGGGCTGGAACTAATCTTTAAGGTCGCTTCCAATCCAGGCCATTCTATGATCTTACAGGTACTATCATTTTTTCTAATCTATTAGAAAACTCTTTAGGCTCTCTCTATATACAGGCCTCAGCTTCCTATATATTCAGTGTGATTCTCTTGCCTAAACAGAGTATTTTACATCACTTAGGATATCCCACTCTTGTGGTCTTGTAAAGATGACTCCTACCATTCAGAGTCCCAAAGTACTACTTGGAGTTATCCAATCAGCCAAGCTGATCCTACCTTTTCTGAAACAGCCATTGATTATCTATCCCACTAGTTTAAGTCTCATGCTTTCTGGACTCTCATCTCATCTCCTCTGTGTCAATCAGTTTAGGTTATTGTTTTGAGGGGGCTTTTTCAAAATCTGTCATAAAGATGGCATTAGAACTAAAAGATATTAAAAAAAAAATCAAGTCAGAACCATCAGCAACATTCAAGATGACTCAGCCAGCCACCAAAGAGCACAAAACCATACACACACCGTTTTTCTATAGCAGAAAAGTACTTCCTGTTATTTCAAATGAAAATGAAACAACAAACAATAAAAAAAGCATTACTAAAACTCATTCAAGCTACCCATACCAAAAATGAGGGCTTTTGATTATAAAAAAATTCTTAGTGACATTAGAATGTAAAGGTTATACATTGTTTTAAACAAACCACTAATATCTTCGAGCTCTTTGTTTTCACTCTCGGCAAGAACATTGTGACTAATACTTGTTAAATTACTCATTCCTCTACTTAAGCTCTGTGCAAGGACAAACAAAAAAAAGACAACAGAAACCCAGAAAATTCAAAGAGCTTCCAAATAGTAACAGAAGTATTGCTCTCCTCCCCTCAAAACTACCTCAAACCCAGTAAGGGGTAGTGGTTGACAGAGGCTGAACACGACCCAGCACATGCCCAGGTGGCCAAGAAGACCAGTGACATTCTGGCCTGACTCACAACAGTGTGGCCAGCAGGCCCAGGGCAGTGGTTGCCCCTGTGCTGGGCACTGGTGAGGTCACACCTCCAGTGCTGGGCCCAGTTCTGGGCCCCTCACTGCAAGAGAGACACCGAGGGGCTGGAGAGTGTCCAGGGACAGAACAGAACTGGGGAAGGGGCTGCAGAGTCCTCTGAGAAGCAGCAGAGAGCTGGGGGTGCTCAGCCTCAGAAAAGGAGGCGCAGGGGAGACCTTGCCACTGCACAACTCCCTGACAGGAGGCTGTAGCCAAGTGGGGGTCAGGCTCTTCTCCCAGGTAATAAGGGACAGGATAAGAGGACACAACCTGAAGCTTTCCCAGGGGAGGTTCACGTTGGACATCAGGAAGAATTTCTTCAGCAGACTGTTTTTAAGCACTGGAAGGGGCTGCCCAGAGAGGTGGTGGAGTCACAGATTGGACTCGACCTTGGAAGTCTTTTCCAACCTAAATGACTCTGTGATTCTGCAAAGATGCAGATGCTGCAATGATACATAAACATTAAAGACTCTAAATCTGACAGTTTTCACTTATTTTCACTAGAATCCTTATGGGTGAATGAATATGTCACTCCAAAGAGGAAGGAAAGGGGTGAATTTATTTCAAGCTCTAAGTACAATTGAATGCAGCTACTAAAAACTGCCAGGGAACAAGACTACCAAACAGTGACTGAATCTTTCCAAGAGCAATGAAATCTTTCACATATACTGTTCAAAAATTACAATGATAAAAATGATAAAAACATATGATGAGTGCAAAACAGTACCAGTATAAGTTAACACATGGTGTTGCTTTAACTGATTATTTTCTGCTCCTCCATGATTTCCATGAAGCTCTGGACTAGAATAATAGAACCACAGGGCAAAAAGACTTGCTGAAGCCAAGAAGGAATGCTTAAAAAAACATGAGTTGTGTCCACATCAAAAAAAAAAAAAATGGTAAAAGAAAAAAAAGCAAAGCCTGGAAGCAAAGAGACAAAAAGTTTAAATGACATCCTCTTACCTAACAAGTCAGGAGTACAGAGAATCTGAACACAGGACCTTGGTAGAGGAGAAATACTCAGTAAAGACAAGGCTACAGCAGGAAATAAAGTTCTTGGAGATATGTACAGTCTGGGAAGATGCCTATATTACAATCCTATTATACAGGCAACAAACCATAGGATGCCTCTCAACTGGAAGTTTTAAAAGAAGCTATTGAAGATATAAAATATTGAATTGTTCCAAACAAGTTGTCAGGACAGTATTCACCAGATTCCTGGGAGAATTTACAGGGCATAGTGCCATGAAACACAAAATTCACTCTCCCTTGACATGGCCAATGTTATCTGTTGGCTTTTATGACTCTATTCCCCATTTTAGTTTACATATCTATATATGTAACATTAAATACCTGGAACTATCCTTATTTAATTCATTAGAAAAAATATTTTAAACCATAATATTGCACAGCAGTCTGAAGTTGCACTGAATTTCAAACTGAATGTATTACATGAAGTAATAGCACAAGACAGCACAGAAGCACAAAGATTATGTCCTTCACAGAGTGTTAGAAAAGGTCCTTGGACAACAGCCAGCTACGAAGCACAGTTCACGGTGATGAGATTTCACCAAATTGCTCTAATAACCACAAAGCTGGCTTTTATCTTAGAGAGGGAGGAACTACTTAATTATTGCTCACCATTTCTAATAGTGTTTTTTGGTTATGACTATGTACTGGTTCTGACTAAAATGGGATTAATTTTCTTCCCAGTAGCTTGTGCATGGCTTTTGTTTTACCTATTAAACTGTCTTAATCTCAACCCACAAATTTTTACACTTTTGTCCTTCCAATTCTCCTCCCCATCCTGCTGAGGGGAGGGGGAACAAGCAGTTGTGGGGCTTCACTGCCTGCCAGGGTTAGACCACAAAACTGCAGTATCAGCCCAAGAAAACAGCACATACTTCAGTTCCATTACATTTTATGCAATTTTAGTCCTTACTAGAGTAATTGAATTTAATTAGAACTAATGTAATGAATGCTAAAATATGGAATAGTTACTCACTGCCACAGAACTATCAATAATCACACAGAAGTGTTCATAAAATTACCATGAGGAAAAAGCCAGAATACGTAGTGTAGTCAAACCACGATAATCACAGTGGTAATATGTTTTCTAAAATATTGCTGTTGAGGAAGTTGCTTTGTAGTGTCTGTTTCAACATCATGTAACTCACAAGGACATTTAAAAGAAATGGTTAAAGAGCTCTCCTTAGATTTAGTATTGCTTTTCAATACCAGCTGGAATATACTGGAATGTTCTATGGGAATTCAGCACCAAAACATCTGAAAAAGGAATTACAGCCCCATCAGCTAGATGATTCCAAAGCAAAATGATCAACAAAATACCCTAAACAACAGATTTTGTGATTTTTACTACTGTCAGTGGGTCTCATATAGTGTCTTATTTAGAGGATTCAAAAGTATACACAGAGAATTTAAGACAGCTAAATTGAGTAATTTAAATTTTGTAGAATCCTTGCACAATAGCGTAAAATATTTCTAAGAGAGAAGTTAAAATAATTCAGCTTCTTAATAAAACAGTAACATGACAGCAATTTTATTGCACTCAAATGGAAATTGTAAAGGGAAATAGTGCATGGATGAGTTTCTAGAGTGGTCATTCAGATTAGTTCTCTGACTTACAGTTACTACAAAGCACTAAGATTTAGACAAAAAATCATTAAGATTTTGAGAAAATTTTGAGGCTTTCAACAGTTTCTCTTTCGTTTTTCACCTTAATATTAAGAGTAAGAAAGTTGAGCTGACACAATGCAAAATTTTTAATGACTTTAATTTTTAGAGTGAATCCAAAAATACTCAGATTAGCTTTTGATTTTTAAGACTTAGATTTTATTATTCGTTTTGGCAGTCTCTATCACAAATGCATCTGAACACTTATTTCCAGAGTTATGACTCATTTTTATTTCATTGCTCATATGACCAAATATCATAAATAATTTTAAATTCACAACTACACGCTGTATTTCCAAACCAAGTTACATCTCTATACATTTAAACACATTTAGAGGGTTTTTCCCCCAAACTAAACCACTGTACTCTGAGCAAGCATAATGTAATGACTAGTCACTCAACCCAATACTTAATTTTTACCCTCTGTACATGAAAATCTAGGATAAACTCTTCCTTTAGCCCATATTTCTCACACATGCTGCTGGTTACAAGTGTCTCTTTCTTCAAAATTTTATATATATTGCTTTATAATTTAGCTTGTATTTTCTTTCAAGTGATGCTGAGGATTTGTGAATGCTACTATTCCCAAGGTTTGTTTAGTTTGGTTTTATTGATTGCAAACAATCCAAAACAGAAGAAAAATAAGGGAGATGATGATAGCCTCTCTCCATCCCTCTTGTCCCACAATTCTCTTTTTGTTCTGAAAGAAGTAACCTTGTTTTTGTTTTCAAATGTGTCACTGGGGCACACCAACACAATATGTGTATTTGTATTGAGGCTCCTATTTCACTACATTGTACAAGTAATTTAATTTGTGCTGGTAAGAGATACAGAAAAAAATTGTTTACTACAAGACTAGAGTCATACAGGAATTATTGTTGGCTATGTTTAAACTGCCAATTACTATAATTTAAGAAGCAGTTCATATATAGATACAAGTACAGAGGTGATGTATTGTGCACATGCTTCTACCCATAAATACTGATGTTACATTAACTAACAGGGTAAAAAGACCAACAGATACAGGAGAAAGAGTGAATGTTTTAAATACCTTTTCTGGTTAATGATCTAACCAACCTGTTACTATCTATTATATACATCTATCATACACTAGCCATTAGATTTTAAATTCTCTGTCAAGAAAACCAAGTGACAAAGTTCTCTTGAAGCAAATCAGAAGAAGCACCACTGAATATGTATAAACTAAGACGAATTTAAGTCAAATTTCAGAAACCACCTGGACACTATTTTTATAGACAGGCAGATTGCTAACTTCAGGAACAAACCAACTTCTTGTGCCAAATTTTCTGCTTCCAGAATGCCCTGATATATGGGCAGACACTGTGTGATACATCCCTACTTGAGGGTAAGCAAACAGGTATCAGCATTAACTGAACAGCAGAGTAACAACCACGAGGTATCAGCCTCCCTCCCTCCAATCCCTCTATTCCTTCTTTTCCATTTCTGACCTATGAAGTCTGCAGTTTCTATGAAGATGAAAAGAAAGAGCCATTAAGAGCATCTTCTGGTATTGTCAGATGCATCAAAAGCTGCCCTTCATCTTTTCCTTCTCCTCCCCTTTTGAAATTTTATCTGTAGAACAGGACAAAAGCAAGAGATCTCTTTCTTAACACCTTTATGTCCACCAATAACAAACAGCTTCTCAACTCCACTTTTTGGCACTTTATCAGGGTTTTATGCCTTTGTTAGGCTCCAAGGATGCTGTGAAGACCAAAGGCTTTAATACTTTCAAGTCTTCAGGCATTGCACAGTCTCGTACATTGCATTATGCAGCTTCGTGAATGAAAGGTGCTATAACACAACCTAAATAAAGCCCATAACTTGACTCTGCAATTACCTGTTCCAGTTCTAAATCTCTTCAGTCTGAGAATACATGGAGGCAATCACACTCAGCTCAGGAAGCCCAGAAACAGATTGCACCTACTCCACTATTTGCTCAGGGAATTTGACACAAATGCTTTCTTTCATGAAAACTACTGTTTATTGCTACTGTTGTGCTTGATAAAGGTTAGTGAGCTGAAAGGAAAATGGAAAATAACTTTTATATCTACTTATGCAGGCAGCTCGTGTACTCATTATGTACTTCTAGACTATGACTCAGTGATAAACAGAGTACAAATTAAAGCTTAAACAGCCAAGGATCACCTTGACATCTCTGCTATCTCTAACAGCATGTTATTGTATACAAGACCAATTCCACAGACACCAGAAAGCTGCTGAGCAGAACTACAATATCATGAAAACACATTAACACAGAAAATGGACAAATACATAAAAAGTGAGCATTCTCTGATGAGAAAGTAGATTCTTCGGAAATGAAGCTTTAATTTTTTTTATTATTATTTTTTAAAGAGGCAAGGGAGAGGATTTACCACTGTTATTCAGGTCATTTTTCCTTAAAATCACAGCATGGTGGCAATTGGAAGTGACCTCTGGAGGTCATTTGGTCCAGCGTTCTTCACTCTGGTCCCACCTACAGCCAGTTGCTCGTGGTCTTCACATATTTGTTTCTTTAATACCAGCAGTTTTTACATAATAGTATGTATTTTTTTCTCCCATTAGTGTTGCAAGTAAAGGAGCTGTACTATACCTCCTAGGAGATAATCAACTGCCTGACCTTAAAACATGTATTACAGCCTCCTTGGGTTCCATGGGAGACTGCAAAACTGACAGACAACAAACTCTCACCACTTTCTATTCCATCAAATTCAGTTAATATCATTATAGTAAAATTCAAAGAATTTTCTCAGTCAAATCAGTCGTTATTTTCAATAGTCTCCCTCTGCCCAAAATAAATGGTCAACTTCTTCAGTTAGATTTGCCTTGCTTCAGTCAACATTTCTGACTTGCACACACTTCCAACTGGCACAGCCAGTAAAACCACTGCCTGGGTAGGTATTCATGTCATGAAATTCTGTGTTGGTATTAAAGCCTAAAACCAGATAACACTCAGCCTTGTCACCAAGCATGGAAGAAATAAACTCATCTTTATCTCCATTCAGAAAATTTCTTCAAGAATTCCAATGATATCGTTGCATGCAAAGATAAAGTTTGGTTTCCCTTAAGGAGTGGCTTTAGCTATTCATTCCCAGTCAGGCTGGTTTCAATCTCCAGGGAGCCGCTGGAATCCCCCTGTCACTCCGGAAACACGGATGGATTCTGTCCCTACACAGTTTGATGGCATTAGGGTACACTGTGCTCCAGTGTTGACTGGAGCCTTGTACTCCTGCAGGTCCAACATTCCAGGCCATCAAATCCACACAGTCCAGTAAACCTGCCCGTCCTCCTCCAGAAGGCTGAAGGAAGGGCCCCTCTAATACTGATCACAGGATTCTCCATTTATTTCTCATGGAACCAGAATAGAACTTTTTTCCATAGAATCAGAAGTAGAATCAGCCTTTCCACTCTGCAGGGAAACTGTGCAGTGAAGACTGGAGGAGCAACTTTCATCAAAGAACCTCCATTTGTCTCTGCTTTTCCCTGTAATTCACACACCTGTGCCTCTGAGTTGAGGCAGGTTTTCCATTCCAATTCCTCACATCCTCTGTGCTCCCACAATTGAAAACACATACCTTCTATATCGTCTCTGCAGCAAAAAGACACCTGCTGCCAATTCCCAAGATACAAACCCACACAGCTGGGAGCACGACATCTCTTCTCTGAATTGTTGGGACTCAAGGGTCAGTTTATCAGGCAATTGCTCCACAGTTGAGATGAGGGAGTAAGAAATATTGTCTGTATTCCCCAAGTTAGTGAATTGCTTCATCCAATGTTGGTGCCACACCATCTTTCCAGACTAATGTTGCCGGTTGTGTGCAACAGCCATGGGCTGGAGTGATACTGGGGCACTCTGTACAAATACCCCCCACACAGGTCATGCTTATCTGAATCTGCAGGTAACTGTGTATTGTTCAAGCCATAATAAATCATCTCTCACATGGCTCATTCCCTCAGGTATTGGACACCTTTCTTTACTGTAGTCCATATGCCTGGGCAACATGTAGTATCTTCCTTCTAGGGAAACCTTTCTTTCACGACTTACAGGAATCGCCTCCAGAGGTTAAGGACTTGAGTCACTTTTCCAATTACTTCGTCAATTCCTGCTTCCCTGGAAACCAAAGCCAGCTGCTTGGCTTCTCTACCCTCTAATTCCAAACTGCCAGCCCAAATATGCCAGTGTCAGAGCAGACAGGTGGCAATGTGCTCACCGGGATGACGGCTGAAATACTTATGTATATCCTGCACCTCACTCATGGGGATGGAAGTGGTTGGCTCTTGTTCTGTCTCTTCCTCCTGCTCCCAGGATGGCCTTGCTCTGTTCTCCTTGTCCTCCTTTACTAAGCAAGGTGACCTTTGTGTGCATTTTTTCCTGTGTAGGGGGTGACTGACCCCAGGACGTACTGGCTGTGTGGTTCAGCTGCAGTGCCTGGGGCTGGAGTAGACACAGGGCCTGCTGGCTTTTCAGACCCAGCATGTTGTAGAGACTTGTGTGTACCTAGAATTGCCAGGGACACAACATACTTCTCCCAAATATTTACTAGCTGTCATGGTTTTACTCTGGCTAAAAGCCGAGAGCCCACACATAGATCTAAAATTTTTCCCAGAAGGGAAAAAACCCCTCAACTTTTGTGATAAGGATTACAAGCAACTGTTTATTAACTATTTCACACAAGCAAAACAGGCTCTAACTTAGAATATTAAGTATTCACTACTACTACTACTACTACAATCAGAGCTTAAGATTTAAGAGTGGGAAGTTTGATAGATGTTACAGACACCTTTCTCCCTCCACCCCTCCCTTTTAAGATCTTTCACCTTCCCCCAGCAGCTCGGGAAGGCAGGTGTGTGTGTGGGGGGGGAGTTACAGTCAGACGTGGTCTTTACTGCTGCTCAGAAGAGAGAGAGTCCCACCCCAGCTTTCCTCGTGGGGTCTTCTCCAGGGAAACAGTCTGTTGCAAACTGCTTCTTAGCGGATTTGTTACTAACAACCGTTTTTTCAGGTACTGTTGTCACGTCAGTCACTTTCCCATAGGTGCAGTCATNTTCCAGGTTCTGGACTTATTCAAGTGTGAAGTTCCAAAACACAGTCTCAGGTACTTGCCCATATTAGCCCCCACACCCTGCTACTCCTACTTATCCAACCTCAGGGCAGATCTCTGGCTGATATTCCCAATTGGTTGTTTAACCTTAAACAAGACCTGAACCATATGCAATAGCCTCCTGGTTCCTAGCGGAAGGACCAGGTTTGTTTCAAAGATATTCAAAAACCTTCAAAATTCTAAAACACTACTGTAATCAGACTGGAGGCAAAAATGGATGTATCTCCCCCACAGGTTGACTCTCCAAGGAGAAAAGGCAAATGGTGTAATTATTAATAATTCCCAACAGATGCCTGCAATAATGAATATATATACCTTAGTAGTTTCATGACCAGCAATGCTGTATATCATAAGCCTTTCACATCCCTTTTTTGTATTACAAACTACAACAAAATTATAAACTTAGCTCAGGCCACGTAACGGATAAACATCAGCACAGGAAACACATAAAGCAAAGTATTTATTAACACAACCCTGAGACCAACTTTGATAGCAAATAAATCAACATTGTGACCAGTAGCTACTAAATCTAGTATGCTTAACATAAATTTGTTCTACCATGCCTTAGTCAGATCTGTCATTATCTCAACCCTTTGATCTTCATGTTGGAGGCCAAAAAAGACTGTCATGGTTTAACTCCAGCAGCAATGTACCATGCAGTTGCTCAGTCACTTCCCCCTCTGCCCCACCAGTGGAATGGGGAGGTGAATAAGTAAAAAAGAAGTAAAAGTCACGGGTTGATATGAAAACAGTTCAGTAATTTAAACAAAGTAAAATACAATAATATTACCAATAAAAGGGAGAGAGGCATAAAACCCAAACAAGGCAAGCACTGTACAATTGCTCAGCACCCACTGAACAATGCCCAGCCCATACAGGAGCCAGAGTAACTTCCCCCAGTTTATACACTGACCATGATGCTCTGTGGTTCTTTGGCTTGTTCAGGTCAGATGTCATGGCCACACTCTCTCCCAGCTTTTTGTGCACCTCCTCACTAGCGGAGCATCAGACACAAAATCCTTGATTTGGTATAAGCACTGCTTAGCAACAGCCAAAGCATCAGTGTGTTACCAACATCATTCTCATACTGAATCTAAAGCACAGCCCTGCACCAGCTAAAAAGAAGAAAATAACTCTATCCCAGCCAAAACCAGGACAATTCTTAACGTTAGTATTAATTTTTTGAATGACAGTAATAAATATTTAATCTATTGTGCAACCTCTTTATGACAAAAAACACAGAATACACCAGAATATGGACTGAGAGAGGCTGAAACACGTCACCAAAGACGATGCTTGCAAAACTTTGGTTGTCAAGACAGTTACAGGGTCAGGCCTGGCAACAGAAAAGCTGGAAAAAGTTCTGTTTGGAAGGCATTTGAACTGGCCAAAACTGACCAATGAAGGAAATAGTGCCACAAAGCAGAGGGACCCACCTCCTGACCTCGCCCACAGACTTGCTCTGCCAGGATTAAGATCTTGGATGTGGCAGAGGCTGCTGAAGCTCATTCATTTCTAAGACACCTCCCTATGATACTCATTCACATGGGTACCATTGACATGGGCAAAGGAGACTCTGAGGGGGACTACAAGCTCTGAACACTTGGGTAAAGGACTTGGGGACTGTCAACCAGTAACAGTTTCAGTCCACTGACAAATCTTCTAGAAAACTGTCTAATGTTATTTGATATTTGTAATTTTCTAGTCAACATTCCAAAGACAGATTATATCACAGCCAAAAAAACTGTAGACTCAAATAGCTGACCAAGGGAAAAAGAAGAAAATACAGCAGTAACTAGGAAGTGAAATACAAATAGAACTAGGATACCCAGTTTCAACCTGCTTTAGACTCATTTATAAGCCAGTCCTGCTTCTTTGATACTGCTATTTTTGAAAGTTCAATTTTTTCAATCTGCATTTTCAACATTTATTTAGGAAAAAAGCCATGATTTTCATTTGCATGATCCTTTCAATGTGCTAATTATAAATATAAAAATTCAGACTAAATAGACAAAGTACAAATGTTAGTCTCAAATAATAGGAAACAATTTAGTTTTTTATAAAAAGTTATTGAAAATATTTCATAGCATCACACATCCAGTAGCAAATTGATTTAGATGAAATCAAAAAACTTGTGATAGTTACCATGTTGAAGTGTAATAAGTTACTATGAAAGTCGATTTACCAAAAGTAATTTTTTTTCTGCATTAGACAAATTTAAACAATATACTATTCAGTAAATCAACAAATCTGATCCTGCTGAGATCACGCACCCAGATTGAAGTGACATTTTATTATCTAAATTCTATATCCACATTTTGAGTCAGCTCCCCACAGAATAAAAGAAGAGCAGAAGAAGAGAAATTAAACTACTTTTATGCATTTTAAGATGGTATTATTACAATTGATGTTTTACAGCATCACAAAATAAGATTTATCAACACACATAATTTTTCAGTTTCATATGTCAGGATTAGGTGGAGTGAGAATTTGTAACTCATCTCCAAGGTTTATTCTGAAACTACTGTCAAAAGTTAAGTCTAGACCGCACATAACTTTTATTTGCATTGACATTTGCTTGATACATAAAATTGCATTTCAGGATAGTCAATTCAAACACTGCATTTATGTCACTAAAATCACATTTTTTGATGGAACTTACTTTCTCAGCAAAGAAGGTATCTGAAAAAAACCTAAATTATTTACTATGCATCTGTGAATGCCATGCAAGTGTTCTGCTGATTCCATCACAAAGTTTTTAATTTGGATAGAACTGAACAGAAAGTTCAGCATACCTGTGAATATATAGCTCACGTGAGAAAAAAGCAGTGAACTTGAGTCTTTAGGGTGGCACAATATATTTCTTATATTTTCATCTTTGATGAGCAACAGCTTCCACCAGAAAAGCTGTAACATTCAGGTCACAAAAAGTTCTACAAAAAATTGCATAAATTTTAGAACTCAATACTTACATGGACATATGGAAAGAACCTTTTGATACGTAAATTATCTAGCTATTAAAAATTTCCTATACATTTGACCAGTTAAGTTTATTTTTATTCATGTTTTTCACAACTATAGCATCTAGTCCAATACAAACTGTTGTGATGTTGGGATATTAACTAATTATATTAAAGAGACGATGACATTAAAAGGTTTGGGGTTTTACTACTTTTTAGAATGACAGTAAAGTGCAGTGAGTAAATGAGTCTAATACTTGTACCTTGGGACCTCTTACTGTATTGATAGAAAATAAGGTTGTTTCTAGAGCAGCACTTAAAGCAGAACAGGCAAATGCTACTCCATCCCACCACTGCACAGAAAAATAAATGGAAAGAAATAGAATTAAAACTACTTTGGATCATCCAGAAAAAAAAATGGAGCAGAGTTTTCCCCAACTTCCTATAGCATAAGACCTTGAATTATAACAGAGTAGGACACTTTAATCATATCTTTTCCATGCTCTTTGCACTTTATATTTTTATTTGTTAAACTCTATAAAAACATAACTAGAGGGCACTCTAGAGCCCAGGAGTTAAAGGAAAGTAATAAACACTGTTATCCAAGTCCCTATTTTCAGTTTGAGGAATTAGCAGTTTCTAACACAGTCTCATTACACTGTGTTCACTGCTGTAGTATCATCTACCAGACAGACTCGCTACTTTGCAGGTCCTTCTCCAGCCAGTTAAAACAAACCCCTCCCCACTGCAGCCCCCTAAGCAGCCGGAGGGAGGAGATTCTGCCCCTCTGCTCTGCTGGGTGAGGTGCTGCCTCCAGGCCGAGGTTTCCGGCACAACAAGGACATCCCCCTCCTGCTGGAGCGACTCCCGAGGAGGGCACCGAGTGGAGCAGGAGTTGAGCAAACAAAGCCTACAACAACTGATCTCTTCTCTCTGCTGCCCAGGGCCAGGAGCCAGGGAATGGCTGGAGCTGTGCCAGGGCACGGGGAGGGGGGATGTTGGCAAAAGGTTCTTCCCCCAGCGGGTGGGTGGGCACTGCCCAGGCTCCCCAGGGAATGGGCACATTCCCGAGGCTGCCAGAGCTCAGGGAGGGGTTGGATGATCCTCTCAGGCACAGGATGGGATTCTTATGGCTGCTCCATGCAGGGCCACGAACTGGACTTCCATGATCCATGTGGGTCCCTTCCAAATCAGGATATTCCATGATAGCCTAATGCATTTCAGTTATGTGAGACAGGTGACCAAGATAACCACATTCCCAACATAAATGGCAGGCCTGAGGCACTCTGGCTACTCAAGAATTCCAAAGCAACAGGCACGACAGCAGAGTCCCCTGTTCCCCACGGAACTGTACCACTGTACGTGGGGTTCAGCAGCCACTGAGAGTTAACTAAGGAGGAAGGGCTGAGCCTTCATCACACCTGGGAAATGGAACATGAACGTTTTCAGAACTGCCACGAGTGTTTTTGCCTTCTGTACAGCTGATCATCATATCTGTCACATATGACAAACTTTTTTTTTGTGTGCTGAAAAGGCTTCTGCTGAATCTAGAAACATCTTTCAGCTATATTCCCTCAAATCCATCAAGAGACATAAAAATTTATCATACTTAATACCCTCAGATCTATCCTATTTTTCCATTTTTGTGACTGACAGAGGATTAAAAACCTTTTGAGTACATTAAAGAAAGATCTTATTTGAATATTCAACTGACCACTGCTCATTTCCAATCTAGAGATGGCTATATGGATATTTTTAATCCCCAAACAGATCACAAACACAGACTGGAAACATTCTCTCTTCCTGTTATTGGTAAAGATAAGATTTATTCTCTTCCTCTGTATGCAGCAAAAATTTACAGACAGCTAGAAATCAGCAATTTACCTTTTTCCCCATGCAAAAAAAATCTTAATATCTATCTTAATATGATCCCATTCCAGACAGAATGGGATCCAAGACAAGTTATTTCACTTCTAAAACCTTCATGTCACTACAACGTAGAATTAATCTATTGTATATAGACTATATAGATTAAACAAAACACAGAATTTTGTAAGACCACACAATTTCAGTAATGATCACTAAGTGATAAAGTGATGCAGACTGAGATGCAGCTTTAATTTTAAAGCCATTTTTAGTTTTACTGCATTCCAAATATGACTGTAATTGCTATACAGAGGCAAAAGGGGGCCAGAGTCAAACAGCAGCTTCACGTATGGGAGCAATACAGATATGATTTCAGAAGGAATACGGAACACTACCCTGAAGTCTTGGTATTCAGTGTAATCCCCAAAATATCCATTTAAACTGAGAAAAGTCATGCCACCGACTTTTGTTAAAATAGCAACAGTTTCTAAGTCTTCCAGAAGTGCACAGGGGCTTAGGCAGTGGAAATTTAACACGGAATTACACTCTGAATATTCCAAGTTGGAAGGGAACCACAAAGATCATAGAGCCCAACTCTTAAGTGACTGGCCCATATGGGGATCAAACCCCCAACTCGGGTGTTTTTAGCACCATGCTCTAACCAACTGAACTAATCACTCTTATTAAAAGTATACACTTCTCTAAAATAAGGTAGCTACTTAATTTCAACACTGTATATATTCTTATACATACACATATATATATATGAATTCTGACAACAAAAAAGCTTATATACCTTTTTAAGAAAATAATTTTAGGAGGGAAAAAACCCAGTTCTCCACATTAATAGTGGTGTTATTCCAGGGAGTAAAGAAAAGTTTGTTTCAACCCAAAGCACCGAAGTACCAGCACTATATTGAGACACATCATGAAATACACTTGGATGAACTCCAAGCCTGAGAACCACCAGAAAAGCAATTGAGTGTTTAAGAGTTCATCCATCTTTCTGACATAGTATGGATTCAGTCTTCCCCAAATGAAAACGCCCTGGCAATCTCAGCAATAAACCAGCAGTTCTAGTTTTACTCCATCAGTAAATAAATGGAAATGTAAAATTTTACCTCATTGTCCTGTTTTGACTTAGAGGCCAGAGAAAGGTATGAAAAATGCAAGATATATTTAAAATGGTGCTACATAACCAGACTTCTTCTAGAAACATTAGATTTATTCATAAATATTTTTCTCTAGAAGAAATATTAAACACCGGGATATACACAAGGAGTGTCAGATAGGATATGCCATGGTAAGAAACAAGAAAATCCCCAAAAACAAGTTGTTTCCTGCACTTACATTTTGCAGAAGTTTCCTTTATTAGCACCAGCCTTAGCTAGTATACAAGTAAAAATAATTCCTTAAACATCAACAGGTATGTAGTGCTATCCCATACCTCCTCAAGCATATGATATGTCACCCTAAGATATCTTGCACTAATTTTGATTTTTTGGAGGTAGCAGCAAGTGCATAGGTGAAGGTATATACCCTTATAAACACTCAGCTGTTTGGATTTGCTGAATTTATTCAATATGGAAATGAATGATCTGGAAAAAGAATTTTTATTAAAGATCATTCTAATCAGACATCTACAAAGAGTATCCATATGTCCACAGCCTACTTATAGCATCAAAATCAACATTTTTAGGGCTCAGAATAAGCTCCATTAACAACTCAAACTCAGTTGAATGTGCCCTGTGCTAGAGAAGTGATACCATGACTTTGAGCAACACACTTGGGTTCTATTTCTGTTGTTCAGTTCTATTTCTGTTGGCCTCAGTCTAGAAAATTCCTTGCTTTAAGAAGTCTTCCCCTTTTTCACAGATTAGTTCAGATTAAAATAGTTTAAAGTGGGAAAAAATAAGGTATTTCAAGAAAAATCAGTA
The DNA here is from genome assembly GCA_013390005.1 of Calyptomena viridis. Classification (NCBI taxonomy): domain Eukaryota; kingdom Metazoa; phylum Chordata; class Aves; order Passeriformes; family Eurylaimidae; genus Calyptomena; species Calyptomena viridis. The sequence continues at coordinate 26,028 of WEIV01002554.1, forward strand.
TGACAAGACTTTGCCAAAGGTATCTCTCCCTTTCACTCCCTTTCACAGTAACAAAATTGCTAAAAAAGAGCACCAAGTTCAATGCAAGTTACAGCAATCAGATGTTAGAGTCAAGAGAAAAAAAGAGGCCAAAAGTATTAAACTTACACAGCTACCCAAGTATTACATAATGATTTTGCCAAGCCAATTCCAGAAGGGTTATATTTTTCTTTTCATGTTTCATAAGGACTTCACAAACTTCAAATATACACTATTGGAAGGAACTGCTTATCTATGATAAAGAAATGAATTTAAATATTCTTTCTACTACTATTTCAGATGTCCTAAGAGTGATAAAAAATGACTAGTAGTACATTCTAAGAAGGAATAAGTTATAAGTATTGGAGTATAATTATTTATTTGCTACTGTATTTTGCTCAAGTCCTAATTAATCTAATAATTGTTTGGCTTACATTAACAAAACTTTCAAATATCTCATTAAGTCTACCACTGTCTACTTTGACAACTGTCCCTTCAAAGTCTCTTTGATTTTTTCCCCTCCCTCAATACAACAAGCAGTAAAATTAAAACAAGAAGCAGTGTAAATTCTCACACACAAAGCCACCCTGCCAACCACATCCCAAAACACCAACCCAAAAAACCTACACACCAACACTGATTCTGCCAAAATAAACACTATCAAGCCATGAATGTGACCCAAGATATGGACCTATGAACATAAAAATATGTTTTTTATAAGACAAAGGTCTATAGAAAAGTAAAGAGAGAAATCTGGCTTCCCAAGGGGGGACAAGTGAGGGGACAAGTAAAAATGAACACACAGGCCACGGGAGAAGCTTTTTTGGCTTTCTCAGAAGGACAAACACAAAGCCTTGGGCCTACAAATGGTAAAACTGTCAGAAAGAAAAGTCTGATTCTGGTCTGAATCTCCAAAGAAGTATGAAAACATCTTAGTATCCGACTTGGATCCTAAATTTCTAACTCGATTTCTGAGGCAAATGAAACCTCTCAACAAACCTTCAGTGTTTCTTATTTTATCAACACTGTAAGACTGAAAAAGCTAAAAGTAATGATAGCTTTTTACAATATAATTTGCAATCAATAAAGAAGGAAATCCAACAATGCTCAAATCTCACTTTCTTTAATGACAGCTTTTTTCATATTAGTTCCCCTGTAGCTTGTACTACCTGATTTTACCAGTTAGAACTGGTCAGTTCAACAGCTGCAGCCCGAAATATACTACAAGTTAAACTGAGAAAGAAGATTAAATTAGAATCTAATCTCTTTTTTAGATGAATTTCATTTTTATAGCTCTTGAGTAATAACTAGCATTTTGCTATTAAATTCAGAAATATATTTTCAGCCCAGAAACTTTGATGGATCAAAGAAAAATGGAATCCTTTTTCCACACAAAAGCTTAATAGACGAAGAAAAAAGACCCTAATAGAAAGTTTGCCTCAGTCAATTTATTGGATTAATGCAGTATGACAAATCAACATAATATCCCTCTATTTATGACTTACAGGAGAGATTGGCTGTTCAGCATGTAAATATAATTTTGCTTGGTTGGAATTCTTTGCCCTTCCTCCTTCTTCCCTGAATTCCTGTTTCAGGCACCTCACATACAGAAAAATAAGGGGAGCACAACCAACCATTTTAAGACTCAATGCACAGAAGTGATGCTTTAAATGAATATTTAATACTAGTGTCCTTTGTTTTTTCTATTTAGTGCTTATAGACAGCAATTACTGTAGCCCATCAATCCTAAGATGATGCCAGCACAGGTAAATTCCACAGTTCTCACCCAGAAGGATGATATAAAGACTGTTTCATCCATAAAAAGACCCCACAAACATACACACGAGCACACCAGTTCTTTGATTTTTTAGTTTTCGTCTTAAAAAAAGCGAAACCAAAAAAAAGCTATGAAAACCACACCACTTTTTTGTTTTTCCATGAGAGGTTCTCAAGCTTTAAGTTCTTTATAGTTGTGTTTAAACCATTAAAGAACTCATCACAACCCAGAGTACGTTGTAAATAGTTATATCAAAATAATTGCACCGTATAAAGACTGTTAAATAGTTAAATTTCAACTCAACAATAAGGGTAACTTTTCCTCTTCAAAGGGATGTAGTGTCTATTAAAAAAAAAAACAAACACGAAGAACTGACCAAAACAAAACAAATATAAAAATAAAAAGGTAATATTTGAATCAATGTTTGTTAACATAACAGATGACATAATACTACAGATAAACAAATATATTTATAAGAGAATTCATCATTTATATTTTTTTATAAGTTAAATCAGCAACATATGATTTTCTACAAGTTCTCAGCTGCTAATTAGCTCTCATAAAAAATGTTTTGACATCATGACTTATATTTTAGCCAGGGGAAAATCACCACAGTGATTGTTTCATGACCATTGTAGATTCTGGCTATAATAGGTAAAACTGTGCCTGCTATTTTTTTACCCAAAAACTGTGGTTTCCACAGGAAAAAAATCATAACCACTGCCTTAAAAAGGCTAAAGGTATCTTTGATACAAGAACTAAGCTGGTCAAAACACTTTACACTATCCAGTGATGCTGCAGCTTCCCTTAGTTACAGGATATTTTTTGAAAATACAGAATAGTCTCTAATTTCCATTTCAAGTGAAACCTCAGAATCACTCTAATACTCTTGAAATGTTAGATGGAGATGTCAATGTGTAACATTTAAGAGATGACTATTGTCAAAACAAAATAACCACTCAGCTATGGATAACAAATTAATTAAGTTTTTCTGTAAAAATCTTAATAATCCATAGTAGATTTTAAAAACCATATGGGATTGTTTGTATACCTTCAAATGTAAAACTTTGATATGAAAAGTCTTGCGGTAAGTTCTTAAAAACAAGCCTTGATAAGATTGGTTGATACTGTGCTTATTGTTCTGAAAAGGTTTTCTTTCTTCAGGGAAGAAAACTGGCAATTCAGCACTTCAGCAAAGAGCATCTCTTTGCACAGACTCCAAAAACACGCTCCAAGAAAACACACTATGCAAAGTCTGCACAATCTAATCCACATTTTATAACTAAAGGAATAAATGGAATATATATGCAAAGCACTCTTGAATGTTGCCTTTCCCCCTCAAAATACCTGCATTGTTCTTTTTAAGGGAAGCAATTCAGGCATTAATACAAAAATGCAAACAGAGCTCTTGGCACCTGCCTGGAATTCTGAAGGCATGGGATTCTCATCAGTTAAAGATCCATCCAGTGCTCAGATCCAGTTGCACACAAGACACCACGGTTCAGCTATAAAATATTCCATTCAGGTATTTACAGGGTTTTTTAAGCAATAAATGACTCGTCTGATTTAACTAGTTTGATGTTATGTTTCTGTTAAATTAAAAAAGTGCTCCAGTTCTGCTTGTTACGCCGTTGCTAGCTATGAGATACTGCCACCAGGTGGAGATAATTTAATAAGGAACCACCTATTTCATGTACAGACACTGGGGGGAATTTCAAAATATGGAATTATTGTTGTAAATTAAGCAATCCATGAAAAAAACCCAAACCTGAATTAAGCTACTTAACTATGACATATACTTTGTATCTACTGCTAATATCAACATACAGAAAGGCCAAAACTTGATAAAGAATAATCTGAAAAATCTTCAGATTTCATCTTAACAATTCAGAACGTGCAGAAATTCATTCTAACGGCTCAGGAACAGTGGCCGAAGTGCAGAACCAGTTCAAACACACCCCTGCAGTGTTACACTATCTCACAGTCAATAACTGCTTAACAGAAACAAAACACAAAGGCATTTGAGGCAATAGAGATCAGGGACAGAAGTGCTGCTTCTCCAGCAGAAAACCAGACAAGTGTATGTTTGAAGTGCTAGCAGTAAAACCCGACTGCCCAAGACAATACCCAGCTGCTCTTTTCACACACTGCAGGGTCACAGGGGAAGAGCATATTATGTCCTTCAAGGTCTGTCATGGCACTTGCACTGTGCTGCTTCACAATGGGATATGTGGTTCAAGGGGAATATAAATAGCTTCGGAAAACAGACAAGCAAATAAAAATATAACACCTGAATGATGCAGGAGAGTCATCTGGTCCTCCTCCTGTTCTACACCAGCAGTGCAATGCACTTACAAGCACCTCCCTCTTTTAGGTAACAGGGAGAGCAACCATCTCTTTCACCCTGAAGTCCTTGCTGGAAGCAGATAATGGAGAAAAGAAGGCAGAGAAACAAGGAAAACGCCGTACCAGCATTCAGCCCTCTGGAGCTGTCCAGCCACAGCTCTGCAGTACCCAGCAAACCCCAGCCTCTGTATCAACATCCCCCTGTTCCAAGGGCACACACCAGCACATTTCCAAGCAGGAAGATTATATGGAGTTAGGCTGATGGAGAAGTTCATAATTGGCTCCATGTCAAAACAAAATTACGAGAACCAACCCTCCAATTTAGCTTTACTACAAACTGCAACACAAAGCAAAGATGGAGATGGTTTCTCCTGTGAAAGTCGCTTGTTGATTTTACATGTCTGTCTGGGGGCTTGCATCATTTTTTAGATATTTAGTATTACATAGAAACAAAAAGTAGACATTCCCTATATGGAATGTCATTCCCTATTCTTCATTACACTTTTGATTTGGTTTAGTCCTTCATGACTTGAAAAATATGTCATCTTCACATGAAGATGTGCCTCGAAAGCATCTGCTTTATGGTGTCCTTTTAATTGTCCATATTGTTTATTTGAGAGTGTTCGTTTTGCTGTAATTTGTAACACGGAATTATCTCTCTGGTTAGAGAGCACAGTATAAAATATAGTGATATCATGAGATATATAAATTTTTTTTAATTATAATTGGTTATCTTTTTTATATCACGGAATTGAGATATTGCAAGCAAAGGAAAAAACACAAATTAACTTCAAATATTTGCACTGTATTCCTTTGAAATAAGTTTTAATATGTCATAAAATGAAGAATAAAGTAGTAAAGTGAAGTGTGTGTTTCAGAGGTGTTTTTCAAAGCAACATATTTTTAAATTACAAGTCCCTCACTGAATTACACTTAGCCAAGCCTGTTTAGGGAATACAGGTGGAAATCCTGTGGTTAGTGTTCTACAAAAAGCTAAAGATTCTGTTCTAATAAGGAATCATTGATGAGATGTATCAACTGAGGACCTATTAGACTGGAGTTATGATGCCATTTAATGATTTAATGTGAGCCTGGAAAAGCATTTGAATATGTCCCAGAACTAGAAACCAGGTGTTTCCAGAAACTAGAGAACAATCAGGTGGCATTAAATACTAGAATAGTATGTAAACAAGGTTGAAAGAGCAGTTACATGGAAGCAGTGAAAAATCAGCATCTTCTCATCTTGCAAGAGCTCATGCACCTCACAAGCTGCCATCCCTGTTTTCTTATGGCATACCAGGGTCCAAGGTTAATGAGCAAGCACAACAGCATTCAAGCAATTGTTATGTGGTAAATAGGATTTAACAGAATTGGGAATGAAAGACTGGAAAACATTGTCTGCCACAACCTATAAACACAAATAAATTACATACTTTGACATATACATGGACAGTTTAATACACTTACAAATCAAATGAGTTTAGGATTAGCAGTGGCATAAATTCCTTTCCTCCATTGATTACAGTGATACCCATCAGATGTATCTGATTAGAAACTTGTGACCCATATTGTATGATTATTTTTTCATGGTAAACCTTGAAATCTAAATGTCAGAGCAATGCAATGTTAAACTAAACCCTAACCATCTTTGATTTGCATGAGTAGAGTACCTAGAAATGAAAGACTCAAATGACAAGATTTGGAGAGTATCTCCTGCCAACAAGGATACTGCTGTTTCACGAGAGGGAATATGAAACATTCCAGACTAACATCTCTTTCCATTTGTCCTTTCTCTTCAAGGACTGTGTGGAACTAGACTTTGACATGTTGAATATAAGTTAGCTGGCACTCTGATTTTCTCTTTTTCTTATGCAAGTTGCTTCTACATCATTAATTAAAATCATAAACAGACTACATTTAGGAGAACATCTGCCTTTCTTCTGTGTCCAGCTTTCTCTGCTGTCTGGAAAGGCCAGAAAAAAAACAGCTACATTAAAGAAATTAGTGGCATTACCACAGGGAGAAGGCAGAAATTTATCTTATGGTTGTTTTAAAACATACACAGAAGTCACAAGTAAAATTCTTGCTCTTCAAGATGAGTCACTTTCTCAGATCATATCTGCAGAGAACACAAATACTGATCATTTCATTTTATGTTTTCAGTAACAGCTTGGTGAAACTTGGCTATGACATTCCTAAATACCAGATTCCTCTTCAAACATACCCAAAACACTGTCAGTTCCACAAAAAAAAAAATGCTTCTGTGTTTCTAATGGCCATAATTTCTATTTTTTTCCCACTGTTTGAAAACTGCTACTTCTTTTGTGAAGTCAAAGCATTTATTTTGATGTACAAGAGTAGACTCTACAGTCATATTTCAAAGCACTAGTGAAACGATACCCATTTTTAATGTCAAATTTTGGACTTAATCATCACTATTCCATAATGAGATCATGACAAATGAAAACAGAGTTAATTCCCATTGCATGATAAATCATTGAACAGATTTTACACATCTCAAAGTTCTAGAAACAATTTCCAGAACAAATACGGTACTATATAGAATGAATTGTTTAAACCAAAAAAAAAGTTTAATTTACATTATAATTCAGTAAATACAAGCTTAAAGGAGAAATTTCAGGGTTTAATTTCAAAAATAACTTAAGAATTCAAGACCCAGCACTTTTGGGGTATAAGATTCTAGTGTCCTTCTGTAGGCACAGCATTACAACATCCCCCTCAAATACCCTTATCTCCTTCTTAAAAATCACTTTGTTTTATACAAGCATTTTTTAAAGGCTGTTCCAATTTTCTCTGCTCTTATGGATGGAAATAATCTTTACATTTTCAGACTAAAGTTGTTCAGTCGACTTAAACACATTTGTTCCTGCATCAAGCACATACTTTATCTTCAATAAAGAATAATTCTCTTTCCTTCCACTTCCCACACTGGAACTGTTTGAGACTCCAAACATATCCCCTCTCCACTCCGAAGCAAACAAGCCCATTTTCTCCCATGCCATCATTCCCATAGTGCACAAACACTTCCTGAAAATGGATTACTGGACTTGCACACAATACTAAAAGAACAGATTTCATTGGAATACGAGAAATCAGCACAACTAATAAAATTATTTCTATTTTTAAGGTATAGGAAATACATATATTTACATACACAGCCTTGCATACTGTTTGTGTCACAGCAGCAAGCCTGTGCTGGCCACACATCTTTCTTTTACCTTTTAAACAAAGATACAGCATTTGCCACAGAATCTTCAAGATCATGGGATGGAAATTACCTGCTCATTTATTTTGCATTGGCAAAACCTTCCTATCATCACTCCCTTACCATTCAGTTTTCCTTTGCCCTTTTTTAATACCTCCTTCCCCTCCTTACAGAGTCTTGGCATTGCAATAATTAATTCAGAAGATCTTGGATTCAAGATAAACTCAGGAGAAACTCAGAATATGTTCCACAGTCACCAGAATGCTCAAGAAGAGCCACAAAAAGTAACAGCAGGAAATGATGATGGAAATGCTTGAGATTTCAGAAAGATCTGAGCTGCAAAATTTGAGTCAAAGATGGTTGGCATATCAGATGGGAATTACTACATTTCTTGATTTTGGTATCTCAAATCGCTTTGGCTCCTAAAGCTCACAGATCTTCCAGCAGAACAGAGGGGAGTGAGAAAACCAAACCAAAACCAAGAGTATCACTCCTGTTTTCCACCCTCACACTAAGTTTAAGACAGACAAACAATCCTTCTCATGCCTCACAACCACTATTCTACAGGTATAGAGAATTATGCACAGACCACTTCCCTCCATCCTTCACCATCTTAACACACAACTTATGCTAAAATTGGAGAGAGTTTCCCACAACTTCCCTTGCATTTAAAAATTCACCTATCATAATATCTTGCTGCCAACCACTGAAGTTCCTCTAACTCAAAGCACACTTTCAATATGATCCCAACTCGTGTTATCCAGAGGGTGGTTTTGTTTGGTTGTGGTTTTCTGTTTGTTTTACATATTATAACAGGATGAATTTCCTTCTCTTGTTAGATTACTGACATTTCATTGCATGGCTTCCTCTGTCTTTTATCTGCCTAATAAGACATTCAAACCTTTCACTTGCTGCAACTTGAAAATAACAGGGCTCAAATCAACTAGTCAAGAAAAATAATTCTGCAGAGCTCTATCACCTGTCACCACTGTAAGAAAACAACTGACTCTGCCCTTTCATGTAAGATATTGGATATGACACCAGTTACAACAGCCTCTTTTGTATTCATTTATTACCAGTATTTTCCTGTTCAACTCAACAAGACAGAAAAGACAAAAATATACCTTTTAAGATAAATTTATAGAAAAAAAATTCGCACACGTACTAAAACTGAAGTTAGAATTGCAAAGCTTTTCTGCTGAAATCGCTGATATAATATTTAGAAGGAAAAAGAAAAAGGTCTATATGAAGCTTAAAGAACTAATTAAATACACAGTGGACTTTAAACGTTCAAAGCAAACCATTCACACTTCACTTGCAGAGGAAAATTTCCCAAAAAAACAACACAGGCAACATAGGAACATGAAATTGTTGTGACTTGGTGCAAATAGCCTGCAAAAAAACAAAAAAGACATTAATGATTTGAATTATTAGTTTGTGAAGAGAAGGAATATCATTAACTCTCTCCTCCAAACTGATTTTGCACTTCGCTCTAGTTAATTTTCATACTTTCAGGTTCTCTGAATAAATTAAGACTTTTTTTTTCTTGTAATATTCTTTTTCTAATCAATATCTCAAATATTATTCTAACAGTTCAAGAGAGGTTTCTTGCAGGTTGTTTTTCTTTTACGGGGGGAAGTCTGAAGAGGGGTGGTGTTGTTTTGCTTTACACGAGTGAAACAGAGGCTTAGATATTGACTTATGTAACCATTTTTTTGAAAATTACCTGACCATGATTTCATCAGATAACTTCATTACCCAGCTATCTGGCATATTTTGATTTGAATCAGCAGCTAAGTATTTTTGTCTAAATAAAAATCCCATCCAGAACTGATTTTTATTTTCTTTTTTTTTCGCAGTGGTTTTCACAGCCTGAAGATTTTAGATACGAAATGTGCAGTACTTCCCTTTCATTTGAGCTGTTCCTGCCTTTAAAACTAGCTGTTAACTAGTCAAGAAACAATGAACTGTGTTTGTTACAGCTGACACATTCAGAAGTTAATCGCTGACATAGATTTGGCAGCTATCCCAGTACAGGAAAAAAGAATGTATGGATTCAAGCTACTTTGCATTCTGGTCAGAAACACACACTAGCAACATGACAACGAACTTTGCACTCAAAAAGATCCCTCTTTCAGGAGGCTGCATTGAAGACTGGAGACTAAATAAAACATCTTGTTTACCAAAGTGGTAGATTTGGTCTATAAAATTAACAATTGAGATTAGAAAATCAAGGTACATATTACATACAACAAACTAACTTCTAATAAAATTACAACTCACCTTGTCAAACAGTCCATTTAAACACAAGAAAAAAACCCACCACACATTTTTGTGTAAGTAACAAAAAGAGTACTTGTTTACTAAGGTACCCAAGAAGTATTTAAGTGATATGAAGACTATAACTGCTTACAGGTTTGTGTGTTTCCTCAAAAATACAGTGAACCCCACTGGAGAAAATGTTCATTAAAGACAAGAGAAAATAAAATCAATATTTATTAAAGATCCAGCTGAATAGACAAATTAAAACTATTCTCCATACACAAAAAGAGTCTGTGTATCTCTGACCAAGTCGCACGGCCTTTCCCTTTGGAGTTACTCTAGCAGTAAATGGTATCAATTTTAAACATAATTTAACTTTTGGGGGTTAGTAGAAGTTATACTTTTGTTCATCTGAGTCGTCCCTAAAGAAAGACAGAAACATAGTCTTGTTTTAACCCTGCAGAACCCAGGAGAGCAGCATCTCAGACCACTGAGGGGCTCTGCAGAAGCAGTGACAGGCACCTGCCCACGCTTCCCATGCCATCACCAGGGCCTGGGGGCAGGGAAGCTGCCCAAAAAACTCTCCTCAGTACCTACAAGTATGTTGAACGACACCCCAGCACTAGAAAAGTTAAATAGAAGTTATGTTATTGACTTTGAAGAAACAACTATATATATCCATTTCGAAGGCACATCATCATTTCTTCATCTGGGGAAGACGTGCAAGGATGAATATTCATAGATACTCAGAAGGAGGTGGTGATTGATTTTATGAATTTATGAAACATGATTGGTTTAAAATGTGCATTTTCAACAGCCCTTACATACAGGTTTAAAGCTGCTACTGAAATGTAAGTCTCAAGCTCTCTACATTATCAACGGTCAAAACACAAATTCTGCTGTATTAAAATACATTGAGGTACAAGAGCTACATCAGATACTTGTATAAAAGCACAGCTGCATTCTCTGTACCCCTCTCCTTTTCACAATCCCTTTCTTGTTCTTCCACTATTATTTTCCAAGTCTTTGAGACCTGACTTTAAATAAATCATGCTGCTGTTTAAACAACTAATCCAATTTACAGCATTAGATAACCTCTTGTGTGTACAAACAGTGCAGGGAGCACATAAATTTTGCCCCTCTAATTACTCTCTTCTCTCAGTTGAGCTAAAGGATGAGGGAGTGTGCATTCCAACTGCACTCCAGAGCCCTTCCCATTTCTACTGTGGGGATTAAAGAATCCACACAGGTTGTAGCAGCATTTGGTGCCCTGTAAAATACTCAAAACACTTGCAACACTTGCATAAGTAACATTACTGCCTTTTTAGTATGTTATCAGTTGATGGAATGGATATCATTATTTTGTTATTTCTATATTTCAAACTAATACAATCAATTATTTAGCATTTTTGCAGTACTATTTCCATGTGTTTGTGGATCATAGAAAGACAGCTACATAACACCGTGCCAGCTGTGTTTAGAAGGAAATGAAACTCAGGAAGACAAAAGCAGGTCCACCTTCATTCCCAAAGTAGATACAAAACCCCAACACTACAGATATCCAGTCTGGCAATTTTATTGAGTGGAGTCTGAAGGAAAGAAGAAAAAACCTTGATCAGGTTCTGAGTCTATCAATACATACAGCATTTTTGTCACCCAATTTCATCTATCAGTCCAGCATTCACAACCAGCCTGAACAGCGAAACAGCCCAAATGCCCATGGAAGGAAAACAATTTGGTTATTCAGTTTCATTCTTCAAAGAGACAAATACCGATAGCTCTTATTTCAAAAGTACAAAAAAGGCATCTCTGATGAAGTGTCAGAACAGTGAGTGGGGAACAAAGATTTAAATACATATCACACTGAATCTGTAGTGGGTTTTGGCTTTGTGGTGGGGGTTTTTGTTTGTTTTCCTTTTTTCCACCCCCTCAATCTAGTCTTCCACCAGAAAGCACATTCCTGTTTTGTTTCCCTGACTTCTTAAAAAGAACCACCCAGCATTCTACTTGCTAACCTGCAGGTCTGAATAAAGATTTCTGGGGACGCCCTTTGGATCCTAAAGAACTGCCAAGACAAACCCACCAAACACTGGCCTCAGGTAAGGCCCAATGAAGAGCTGCTGGAATCAACACCAAAGGACACCAGTGAAACCAGTTCCCACTCAGTGCCATTTTCACGTCAGTTTGACTCTATCCTGTAACAAAACGTTATGGGTCGACCACGTGTTTCAAAAAACTTTTCTTTCTTACCTGAGAAATAAATAACTTCTGGTGATGGGGATGGCTCTCCACAGTACCTTCGCCCGCACGGGAACTGCCTTGGGAATGAGAAAGGGGAGAAGGGAGAAGGTGGTGCTGGTGGGGCCATGGCCACCCCACAAGTGGGCCCCACCGCGGAGCGAGGCCTGTCCCTGGCCACCCAGCCGCCTGCCTGAGCCAGTGGCCGGTGCTGGCAGATGCCCGGTGGGGAAGGGCACCACACCCGCCTGTGTGTGAGCACACAGGGACAGCGCGTGGCACCGGCAATGGGTTTTTGCTGCTTCTGCCATCCAAGGCAGAACTGTGGCTCCTGCTGTGCCTGCCCATGGCAGTGGCGGCCCTGACAGATGTGGCACACACGAGTTTTGTGGTTTTAAGTAGTCAGAGTTTTTTATTAGCTGGGGGGGCTATGAGAGAGGCTTCTTAAAGAAGCTGCTGGAAATTTCTACAGCTACTGTTAGCTCCAAGCTAGTCAAGGTCAGCTGACAACATCTCTGTGATAATATATTTAAGAAGGAAAAGAAAAAAAAAGGCAAGGCAGATCATCATGGCCACTTAAGAGAAAGGAGAGGGAGAAGTCTGATTAACACCAAGGTTGGTGAGAAGCAGAAAGAGAAGATGCCTTAAACACTGGAATAGGGCCCCAACAACCCATGGGGGACCATAGGGAGTGAAGATTCACCTGCAAACCCGTGGAAGACTGGAAGTGCTGGAAAAAGAAAAGCTGTGATCCTGTGGGATGTCTGATGTCCATGTTTGGAGCAGGGTTCTGATGGAGTCCTGTAGGCCATGGGAAGAAGAGACCCACACTGGAGCAGCAGGGCAGCATTTCTTGGGAGGACTGGTGGCCTGTAAGAACCTACACTGAAGCAGCCAAGAAGCACCTGAATGACTGCACCTATGGTAAAGTGACTTACGGGACAACAATACCTGAAAAGCTGTTGTCAGTATAATCCACAAAGCAGCTTTGTAACAGACTGTTTTCGAGAAGAAAACCCCCAAGGGAAAAGCCTGGGGTTGGACTTCTCTTTGAATCAGTGGCAGGAACAGCCTCTGACCATAAACCCCCTACTCCTGCCTCCCTGGGCCGCTGAGGGAAGGAGAAAGACCTTGGGAGGGGAGGGGGAGGCGAGAAGGTGTCTGTAACATCTATCAAACGCCTCACTTTAAACTCTTAAGCTCTGATTTTAGTAGTAGTGAATTCTTAGTATTCTAAATTAGAGCCTGTTTTGCATGTGAAATAGTTAATGAAAAGTTGCTTATAATCCTTCTCACAATCTTTTCTCTGAGAAATTTTGGCTGTGTGTATGAGTCCTTGGCATTTAGCCAGATTCAAACGATAACAACGAGGAGGCAGCGCTGGCAAGGAAGGCAGGTGCCATCTTTGACCATGCAGTCGACAAACAAGGAACTTTTCCCCCCCAAACAAACCCCAGAAGTGGGTGGAAACGATACCAGTCAAACAGAAGAGGAGACCACACCTTCCCAGGGCGGGAAGAAGAGGCAAACCCAGGCAACTGCACACGTGCAGGCACAAGGAACTATGGGATTCACCCAAACTGTAAAAAAACTCGCCCTCTTGGCTCTTGGGACTGCGTTGGACCAGGAGGAAAACATGTGGCTGCCACCGCCTCACTGCCACCATCCTTGTGGGCCTTGAGGTCGCTCCAAATAGCAGCTGACACCATTTGATCGCTTCTTTGCAGCTCATCTCTGGTTGGCCAGAACCCTCCCTTACCCTTGCCTACCCTCTTTCCCTACCATGGCAGGACCCCTCCAGACCCCCAGGCCTCTCTCTGGTGCCCGGGATTTCATCAGATAACCCCAGCCTCATTCCTGGGATTCATCATCACACCTCAGGACACCCCTGTCTTCTCACCAGACACCCTTCCAAAACCCTGTGGCCCCTCCTTGCTCACCCGACACCCCTTCACAACCCCGTGGCCCTTCCTTGCTCCTGCAGAACCTCTCCAGACCCCCTAGACCTCCCTTCCCTGGGATTGCACCCCGGGACCTCCAAAACCCCAGAAATCCCTCTGCCCCACTCTCCCAGGTCTCTTCCCCTCCTCCTGTGCCCCCTCTGGCCACCAGAAGTCATCACAATCTCAAGCTGTCCAGCACCACCTACTGGTGGCAACTGATGCTGAATCACTGTTACGGTTTTATTTTATGGAAAAACAAAACGCTCAGGGACAGCGTGGGGGAGGAATGACACAGCCCCCTCAGCCCCATGCTTTGGAGCTCGGTGCTGCTCACTGCGCCTGCGTGAGCACCGTGCCACCACCGGCCGCCTGCACTTGCCGTCCCTCTCGTGGCGTGGGGCAAGCCATTCAGTTCCACCCGTCACGGCGTGCGGCATATGCTGGCACACACCACTGCTCTTTCTGGCCATGCTCAGCCAGGAGGATGGCTGCTGCTGGAGAACCTGATGGCGCCGTTTTGAACCATGTGGTAGCTGAGGCCGGGATACCAGGGACTGCTTCCTGACAGTGGAGAGCCTCAGGAGCCAACTCGGATCCCTTTTCCTACATCACAGGCTCCTGGTTTGGCCAGAGAAATCTACCCCGTCCCTTTTCCCCCGCCTACCTCACTACCCCGCTTCACCTTTTCTCCTTTTTTCCTTTGCAGCACTGGTCTGGGGGGTCTCCTTCCCTTTCCCATCGGGTTCCTGAGATCCTTCTGGGCAGGACCCCAGCCTTACCCAGTTTTCCCCAGGCCCACAAAGCCCAGGGGTGGCAGGGTGTGCTCCAGCCTCCCTCCCTCTGCTTCCTTTACATTGGATACTCAATTTCATTTTCTGGGTTTTATATTGTTTTGATAAGGGATTTTTTTTAATACACAATATATATTTTTTCTGCTTTAGTAAAAGTTCTATCTTTATACCCAAACAAGTCTTGAAAAATTAATATCAAATTTATTTTAATTCATTTCCACTGTCCGCTTTAAACGGTGACAATCACTTAACTGCCGAGAATCATTGCTTTGTGATTGTTTTGGTTGTCTGTTGTTTTTACGTACTGTTACTTTTTAATTCATTACTTCAGATACAGACTTTTATATATATATTAACTTATACAGAGATATATATATTTTCCCAAATAAAGGTTCTTATGTTTTCACTCAATTTGTGTAATCTCGTTGCCCCATACTAAATGATATCCTGTCATAAACAACAACACAAAATAAAAACACTGTTAAAGCACTGGAACGAAATCAGGAAATTTATATGAGTCCAGATACACAACAGAGTCTCTAGCCAACTTTTTTCAAGTTTCTTTATATTTCATTGCACATTAAGGAAGAAAACATCCACAGGGGCATGACTTGTCCCTTTATGTAAAGAAATACTTCACATTCACATCTGGGCTTTAATACAAAAAGAGAAATACATTTTAGCAAAACCACAGCAATAACATTCAGGTAATTCTGTTTCACATACTAGGATAGAACTAAACCCAAATCTAGTATATCTAGTAAGGGTTAGTGTCTAAGATGCAGTATTAACATCTCCTTTTTGTTCCTGAAGCCTGAGTTAGTTGATTCAAAGTCTTCATTGGGCCATATTGACAGGTCAAATCCTTGAGGCACAAATAAAGTCATTTGTATTAAGTCACATAGCTTCACAACGGGAGAACACAAGTTTCCTGCCTGTTAGCAAGGTTCCAGCAAGAAAACTTGCCTGTCAACTTCTCTATGAAATAGTTCTACTCTGTTTAAATGAATACCTATTCTATTATCTAGAAATGGTTGGTATTCAATCTATCACATGTATTCACTGACTTTATCTGTATGAAGGACAAAAATATACAGCTTGAGTGAAGATAAAGGAATAACCTTTAAATTTAAAATACTCTAAGTATTAAAAATTTAATAAAGCTGGGATTTCCTTTCTCACTACTAGCTCACATACTCTCAAGTTCTACCAGTTTGAATCTGGTACTGGACTTTCTTCCAAAAGGGTGATGTTTGACTCTTGCTTCTGAATATAAACCATGTGGGCACTCTCAAGATATTGTGCCACATTAATGGCACCTATTAAAGTTGGAATATAGGCCATAAATTCTGAGAATTTATGAAATAACACTGAGCACCTGAAAAGATGGTTCAGCTTTTAGGGTACCACCCTGCAGACTCAGGAGACTGAATCAAATTGCTCCATGTGATATCTCCTCCATTTGGGTCGTACATTCCAACTTTGCCAATTACATCAGTAGCAGAAATATGAGTTAGCAGGATGAAGAGACACCTTAACTCAGCTTAAGTCTGGAAACAAGACACATGTGTCAACATGGTTGATGTTATTTCCCTATGCCAAACAAAAGTATTCACTTGGAGTCAGAAGGCCTCCTCTGACAGGAGTTGGCACTCAGTGCCACAAGAGTGATACTGTGCCATTTAGGTTCACTGGTTTAGGTTTGCTTAAATTGGGGATCTTTGCACCATCCTGTCTTAGTCTTGCTGTGTGCATGTCAACACCATCTCTGGAAGGCAGGTGCACATTCTGAGATGGGCAGATGCAACCTCATGGCAATGTGTGCATCTGTAATTACCACAACACCACAGCAATGTTAATAAGCCATTAGAACATTTGTCCCACCACTGTCACAGCAATGGCAGTCCCAGTCCTGGATCTGGAACTAGTTTGCCTTCATTTAGCTGGGAGCACACAGAGTTTACATCAGCCTGTAAGACAACAAGGGAACATCTCAGCTAACTGAATTCCACACTTTTCCAGTGGTGAAGTTCGAGGTGTTGTGGGGATTAATACATTTCATGCTGAGACCTCCTCAGTATGTTACTGATTTTGGGTGGCACAGGCTTTCCAGAGACAAGTTCACAGAAGCAATTTCAGACTTCACCAACAATACTGAACAGATAATTATGGAGAACACATCATTTAGTAAAGAACCTTATAGGATAAAACAAAAATGGTCTTCTCTGATCTGTAGAAGACATTTCTAAAGTAAAAACCTGAAAGTCTCCATTGTCTTTTAACCTTTTCAGGCCTCTCTCTTCAGGCTAACCAAGATCTGTGTCAGTTATAATTGATTGTGTTATGTGACTATCTATACATCTGACACTGAATGGGCAGACCACAGACTTCTACAAATGACAGGTATTGTACTCTGATAGCAAAACAAAAAAAAGGCTTTTACTTGCTTCTTGTAATCACCAGCAAATCATATACTTAATTTTTCAGTTGAATTAGCCCTTTTTATTGCCAGGTTGCAGATGATTGACCATCTGCATTACCACTTGTAGGAGGTTGGAATCAAAAGTTATACCACAGAAATATTTACCACCTTATGCTCATACCTCAAAAATTCAGTTTAGATAATGCAGTTACATTGCACAATGCAAGTGAAGGGAAACATTACTAGAGAAGAGGAATTATGCCAAAACTGTGTAGGGCAAACCTCGGTATTAACTCAATGAGTCTCAGCAAGTTAATGGTTTCCACTCATATTTTACTTCTTGTAAGACAGCAGGATCCCAAAATAAATAAAAACCACCAAAACAAAACAACAACAAAAAACCAAAAGCTGACAAATCTTTATCTAGTTGGGAATTAAACCTTACACAAAGATATTTCATGAACAATTAAACTCAGACTGAAAATACAAATGGTTTTTTCACATAAAAGCATTTACTGCAAAATGTAGCTTTTGCTTCACTGTGCACTTTTTTTCCTAAAAACACCTTAGAAGATCTTGTAGTCTCATTTTTTCCTGTTTTATTAATTCGTTGTCATAGACTTGCACCTATTTTTAGGATTGAATTTCAGAAAAACCTCAGGTAACAGAATCTTAAGAGGAAGGCTTGTCTTCCACTCCTATAACCGCCATGTGAAACTTCTTTTCATTAGGAAAATTTTTTTCATGGAAAATGTTGTAAAGCATTGGAACCAACTTCCACAGGAAGTGGTGGAGCTGCCATCCCTAGAAGTGTTAACAAAACGTGTGGGTGTGACACTTGGGGACATCATTTGGAAGTGAACACAGCGGGGAGGCTGAGTTGACGACTGGACTTGACGCTCTTAAAGGTCTTTTACAACTTTAACAATTCAGTGGGAACATCCCTGGACTATGAAAATGAAAACAGAATTTTATGTTTTAACAAAAAAGCACACCCAAAAACAGAAAAACAAAACAGACCAAGAAGCTTATCTTCTCTGAGGAAAACATGCGCTGTCAACAAATATTCAGTGTTTCTCCTTCCCTACTGCTGTAGTTTCTCCTCTACCCTCATGACAATACTGTTGTTTCTGATCAAATGTTCATAAATGTACCTAGAAAACTCATTATGTCATTTTCATCGGTAAAAATAGAGCATCACTGCAGAAACAGACTTGTTGACAGTTTGACACAAAGGTGTTACTTATTCAATACCTGCAGGTCAGAGGTAATAGACTCAGTCTAGTTATGAACAAAAAAGGTTTTTCTTCATTTTCAACCTTTCATTGATGTAGGTGTACACCAAGACTATCTAAAAACCTTTCAGGACACTATTCAGTGAGCTTCATAGTCTGGAAAATAGTCACACACATATTTAAGGTGCAATAAAGCAATAACATTCCCTAATCACAATTAAAATGGCTGCTTTTACAGTATTCACATGATACTAAAGTCACTGGCTACAGTTATCTGTCTTGTTTTAAAATGGGCACAGAGCAACAGATACCAGAACTCCAGCTAACAGCAAAAGGATTTCTCCTAAAAAGGAGTATTTCTGGATTTGTTTAGTTGTGGTTAGGTTTTTACACAAAATTCTGAGCGGCTAGAAATTCAAAATACATGATTCATAGGAAAGTCTATTTCCTTCCATCACCATTTTTACAGGAAACAATAGTTTCCTCAGCCACATCTGATCTTTTATGCACCAGATAAAGCGTTCATTCATGTACCTAGGACCAAAAAAAAAAAAGTCTATCAGAGTGTGGCACAAAGGGCTGCACAGAGTGAAGCAGGTGATTCCTGAGGTCTCAGAACACAGATAAGAATCTTTGTGTTTATACTCATATCTGCAAGTGATACAGAAAAAGTGAATATAAGATCAAAATTGTTTTAAAAATTAGCAGCACACAAGAAAAGCATGCACTCAGAACTGAAACCCACTACCATGATATCAAACAGACATCTACAAATTTACTCCTAAAAATGGTAAAATCAGAGTAAACCTGCCCCGAGTTTAGGAGAACTGTATAGAAAAAGCACACCTCAGAGTTCCCAAACCCAGCCACAAATTCAGTATGCACACAGGCTGCATAATCCAAAGACATTCATAAAAATGTAGTGCAGAGGTGCTGGGGGGGATTATTTTGACTAAATGGCAAAAGCTGTTGAACCCAGTGTGCGGAACTGCCACAAACTGGCACAAATCCCTTGAAGAAGTGATCACTCAGACAGTGCACTTACAGACCTGCAGGCATGACCTGACTACTGAACACCTAAGGAACAATTCTGACCAGTGCCACAAACAAGGAAAGCAAAACTCCCAAAAGTACAAACAAAACTGCATTCAGTAATATTTATGCTGAATGGTAAACTTCCCAACACAGCTACAACCCGGGCTGCAACAACTAAGTGACCATAATGATTAATTACAATTTTCTCATACATTCCCAGAGGGAGAAAATGAAATCAGTAGTTTACAATACTTACAATGTGTCTTGGGATCTATTATTAAAAAATACAGAGAAAAATATTCCATTTTTATCTTGTACTATCTTGAATACAGTGTGGCACACCAGAACATCCCTTTAGTTTCCAGTTCTTCTGTGCTGTTGGATTAGCCCCACACCTTTCCAGCACTACTTAAATATACATGGAGTTAGAGCTTGATTTCCTATTCTTCACTAAATCAAAATTCACACATACTCACATGGGAGTTATATGACTCCCAAAAGCTTCAATCAGGCCCTGAAAGGTGCAATCAAGTACAACCCCTGAAACAGTACTGTGGCACACAAGTCTCCATCGACTTGGGTGGGAGTTCCACGGCTGCAGGGTGTGCACAGTTCTGCCAGCAGAACCCATCTAACATAACACCATTTCCTTAAAATAAAACAAAATAAAAGTCTGGAGATGTAGCATTCATATCATACCACAGACAGCCTTCATTGGGAAAAGTCAGCACTAGTTTTTGCTTAACTCTCAAGTTAGGGTGTTGTCTATACAGAAAGCACAAGAGTATATGAATTATTGCATTATTTATTCCTGAGAGTAATGCTGAGTTGGGTATAATTTATCTTAAATTTCAAGGCAAGACAAGATTTACAAAACTAGAATTCATGCACAAAAAACAAAAGGCAGCAAAACCAAACATTCTATGGTGAAATACAGACGCCTCATACAAAATCATTCAAGTCATTAGCAAAAAACAGTGTTTCAACATTGTGCAGTATCTTCGTAATTCCCTATTATTGGTACCAAAAAAATATCAAATAAAAACAAATACATCATTTAAGGCTGAAATTTCTAAGAACTGCTGTAGCTTTACCTCAAAGTGCTGTGTCCACTTTTGGATGCCACAACGTAAGAACAATATTACATTAGAGAGCATGCAAAGGAGAGCTGCAAGGATGGTGAAGGGTCTAGAGGAGAATCCATGAAAGGAGCAGCTGAGGGCACTTGGCGTGTTCAGCTGGAGGAGACCAAGGGGAGTTGGGAGGTTTAGGCAGGATCTTAGAAAAAGCTGCTTCCCCCAGCAGGTGGGTGGGCACTGCCCAGGCTCCCCAGGGCAGTGGGCACAGCCCCAAGGCTGCCAGAGCTCCAGGAGTGTTTGGACAATACTATCAGGCTCATGATGTGACTTGGGGATGGGCCTGTGCAGGGCTAAGGGTTGGACTCAATGATCCTTGTGGATCACTTCCAATGCAGCATATTCTGTGATTCTGTAATTTGAAAAATATTTTTCCCCTGTCTTGAGGACCTTTATATAAAGAATGTCTTCTGTACATTGTCCCAGGAGAACTCTTCAAACATTCTGGGGACCCATTAAATGTAAACCTTTAATAAATCATTAAAGAGCCATCATAACAATATCAATACTTCTTCCTCCCTGTTGTTATGCTCCAGACACACTGTTTTTTTAGCCAGAAATTAGTTTTCATCCTGAAGGGGTTTTTTGTAACCAGTCTATATCCATTTACTCACATATCATGCTTTCTTTTCAAGTACCTCTGCACTCCCCATGTGTTCATCCCCTGGGAACCATCTTCATAGCAATCAAATCTCTCAGCATTCACTTCACCAGGTACCTGCTCAAACTCCCACCCCCTTGCAAGACAGAGCTTCCAACACTGATTGCAGTCCAAAAGCGACACTTTCAAACAAGGAGAGTTCTTTACTATTTGCCTGATGCAGATCAGCTTGAAACTCAAGTACATCACATTACCATTTTTTAAATTAAGATAACCATTACCAAAAGTCTAGGGAAATAAAATGCTTAGAAAAAATAAGGAACTGAACACCAAACATAACAAGAATAACTACATCACAGGAAAGTCCATGAATACAACATGCAGTTCTGAGTCTATCACATAATAGATGAGCAACTTCTCTATGTTACATTATTAACATCATGGAAGAGTGGAGTAAGGAACTGGTGTTACTTCATTACTTATAACACAGCAATTAAGGGAGCAAACACTATTTTCAGAGTTCTTTTTCTCTTGTCTAAGCTCCTGACACAGCTCACCAAGTAGATCAAAGTATCAACAGATTTAGGAACAAATTCATGCAACAAAGATCTGCCAAGATGATTAAGGAAGATCACATAAGATATAACCTGACATATCCCTGAACATTGTAGGTGCACTGACAGAAGTATCACGCTGTTCTTGTTCTGTACTTACCCTGTTTCTTTGTGACTCCTGCTTTGAGTCTCTGTTGAGGTCACTGGAGTACATCAATCTTTTTCCTGATCCAGTAAGCACAGCAGTTTGAGTATGATATGTTCAAGGACTTTTTTAAAAAATGCTATGTGATATTAGTCCTGATAACCAGTCTTCAGTAGATTTAACACATCCCCCTTTTCTACTCTCTTCCCCAAATGCTGGATCTGTAGTTTGGTTTGCTTGGACTTATTAAATAACATTAACATAATACCATTGCAGGTTGCTTACACATATCCTGTTTTAATACAGAAAAAAATTCATTGTGCTGTCAGTACAAAAAACTATCCATAGCAAGAGATAGATATAAATTGGAGGGGAGAGGTAATTCTATCTCTGACACATTCATGCACTTTTTTGCATTTTTTTTAAATACTTTACTTTATGCATAGACCTGAGTTCATGCAAGCCAAATTCAGCTGCAGTACAAAGGTCTACAAAGTTAATGGGTTTGAAATTGCTTGCAGCTTGACTGAATCTGGTGCAACGTGTTTTAGTAGCAAGAAAATTGATGGCAATGAGTGTTTTTTAAACTGAATTCACAGAATGCTCCAAATGGCATCTCTTGGGTAAAGTGCTGAGGACAGCAATGACTTGTATGACTTCATGACTTGTACGAATTTCAGCTCATACCCAAACAACTGGTACTGTTGCTTGGGCTATGACTGCAATGTAAACAATTGGTTTAATATTACTGAACTCCAAAGGTCATTTTGAAAAGCAAAGTTTCATTCATATCCTTATAAGCTATTCACATGCTACAGGGCTGAATACTGCGGAGTTAAGAAATTATTCATCAACCTCTGTCTGCTGTTTAGCAACACTACTCAAGTAATTAGAACATCAAATAAAAACCAGTGCATCCTTCTAAAGTCACAACATAAATGTAGGTAGCATGAAAAATATAGCTGGGTAAAGAGAAAATGAGCCACTTGTACTTCCCTCTCAACATTTTCCTGAAAGAGCTACTATATCTTAAATGCACATAAATTAACATATCAATGATCTATGCTTTTTACGGAAAGCTGGTTCTTGAAGGAACTTCTACAGCACTTGAATACGAGCAAATTTAGGCAGGACCACTGAAGAAGCTGACTACACCTCCATAGTACAACACACTGCTTCCCAATCTTATCTAGCTGTTACTCATCCACAAATTGGCTATTTCAGATAAGATTATGGAAATTGGTAGCAAATTGGTTACTATGTCTCCAGGCTTACCAAAATTCTTATGAAAGACTTGATCTTTTCATCCTATTTCCAATGATCCTTACCTGTTTTATTAAAATTCAGGTGAAACCAAATGACTGCATTTTTTCTTTTCCAAAAGAGGCAGAAAGCAGGTAAAACATTTCAGCAGGTGTTTTGTTTAATTTTTTAGCAGTGTTCTTAGATAGGCAGAAATCATGCAATGAATTTTTAGATGGCACACTTCATTGTCTGCTTCTTTCCCAAATTAACTTACTTGAGACAGTAAAATAACTGCATTTAAAGAACAGGTCTTGTTTGTCTCTCATGCAAACACAAACTTACTCAATGGAAATTCTCCTCTTACTAGAATTAGTAGAGTTTAGCTACAATCATAGAATGGGTTGAATTGGAAGAGATCTCATAGATCTCCTGATCCCAACCCCTTGCCATGGGCAGGGACCTTCCACCAGGCTGCTCTGAACCCCATCCAATGGCCTTGGACACTTCTAGGGATAAGGTATCCACAGCTTTTCTCAGAAACCTGTCCCAGTTCCTCATCAATGACAATATTCATTTTCATATTTAGGAAATTTAGGAATTCATATTCAATTTCATATTTATACACATCTCCCTCTGCAGCAGATCTTAATTTGGACTTACAGTTCAAGCTATAACTCCCACGCATTCATTAAAGATCCAGGTGTTAATGCACAAAAGCAAAGACATTTTCTGTTAATCACCATTCCCTAACAGCAGCATAAATGGACAGTATTGCCCATCCCATGCTACTCCAAAATCAAAAGCTGATTACCTCCTGCCACTTGAAGAGATGCTTTCCCATTCCCCACTGAATCCCACTGAAGTCAACTAATTCCTGCTCAGTGTGAGCCTCTGGATTAGTGCAACCAGCACTTCCACACAGCTACTCAAATGCAGGTCAGTGCCAGGCTCAGGGGTCTCGTTAAACAAGGTATTCCAAAATGCAGACCTGTGTACACACATGTATTCTTTGTTTCCTTTCCACAGAACTTCAGTTACACACGGATTTCTTTTCCAGCATTTTAATATCATAAGCTGTCACCACAAATAGCTGTAACCAGATAAATGACTCTCCCTGGTTTTGTTCTTTTTTTATTGCTCTTTTGTATTCTTTTCATTCAATAAATTAAGAGGTAGATTCTAAGCTTGTCTACGGCAGAACAGATCAGAAAATGTCTTCTCTGATTAACGATATCATCAGTCCAGAGATAATAAATGATGTAAAAATTCAGCCATGCAACAAAAACAAGAACCTTGGTACCCTCAGGTTTTGGAGACACCCCATTCAAGATGTTACACGAGCCATCTGAAGAATATCTTGCCATTTTAAATTAATTCATTTTCCTGTTATCCACTGAAAATATACAAAGCCACATAAACACAGTATTAAGAGAAACAGAGCTACAAAAGCAACAAAAATATTTTCTTAAAGAATGTAGAATTATGTCACTGAAACTGGACATCCTCAGATTCTTGAGGTAACAGCAAGTATTGCTCTGAATGGTCTATTTAATAATAAAACTATTCTGAATTTTAAACTAGCTACCAAAAATTGAATATTCTGGTCAAATGTCTCAACTAGAAAGCAACTAAATACACTAACGGGGAAACCTAATTACTAGGTCAGAATTAGGTCATGATTAATTGCTTAGGTCAAAATCAAAAGTGATACGATATAACTGATATATAATGATAGGCCTGGATCTAGCCTATCAGACTCCACCAAGCCTCCAGATTCGAGTAAGTCAGGATATCAAGAAGTTTTCCCTCCCATCTATCCCATTTCTGAATTTCAACAGACATCAAAAATAAGATTCAAATGACCTGTGACATGTAGAACTTCAGGAAACACTTCATCAAGTATATTGCCCTTATTTTATAAAGCTAAAAAAACAAATGAAAAAACCCAAATAAAACATCTGCGATGAATTAGTTGGTATAAACTATTTACAATAGGAATACCAGTTATTATCCATATCCTTTACCTGAAGAAGTCTACGTCCTACTCTTTCAACAACGTATTTTCAATTCAGACACGAATTACATGTAGTTAAAACATGTGATTCCCAAAATGTCATATTAACTTGACTCAATTGGGCTGGAATCAAATGGCATGTGCCAAAAGTAACTGGGGGATTACTGGAGTAAAGTGATAGAAAACCAGTAAGTAAACATGAATCCCTTGGGAAAGGTACCTCAAAGAAAAGGTCAATGAAAGGGCAAACAAACACAGTACTTGTTCACAAAATACTTGAAAAAGGTGGCCATGAAAGGCATATCATGCATAAGTTAGTCCTAACAACCCAGCAACACCTCCATAGATAAAAATAGTTACCTAAATAAATACATGTGTTGTGCTGCAACAGAAAGAGATAAATTTCAAATTATGCCATTCTACCCCTCGGAAAAGACTTTAAAGCTCTGTGCTTTTGCCTTTATCATTCAGATATTTCATGATTTAGAGCCACAGCAAATTATAAAAGTATCTCTAACTCCATTTTGTCTGGCAGTGCATGAAACAAAGCTCTCCACATATTCCTCAACTATCTGTTCTTGAGTCAATCTTGCAGAGCACCTCACCAGTCAAGGTTTATTTTCAGGCAGATGCTTGAATCTCCTATTCACCTGAAGAGGACTTACATAGCCTAAAACAGAAAATCAAATATTCCTTTTTTGTCTGATTTGTTTGTTTGTTTTTGAAGGGTGAAAAGGAAAAGGGAAGATGGTAGATGTATTTTAATCTTAATGCAGTTGTATAAATCAACTGGTACCAGAAAACAAGGGTTTGCTGAAGTCTCGGGATATGTTTCAGATCTCAGTATATAATTAGACTAAAATATTAGTTCCACTTAATTCAGTAGAGAAACTCGCTGATTTCAAAAACTCCCTATTTCATGGATTCAGTACACAGAAAGGAGAAAGAGGCAGGATTCCAGACTGCTCTGTGGTGAATAAGACACACATGCTGGCATCTCGCTTGGGGGATGTTCCTTATTAACAAACAGTCCCTTATAAGCACTTGTAAAGGGAAACTTCAGGCAAAACAAGAAGAAACTCAGTATCAAAGCAGTGAAAGGAGGAAACTCGAAGCACAGTGACCACACAAGTACTCACTCCTCTGAATCTCCCGGAGAAGCACAAAATAGACTAAATTCTACACGCAAAACATTTGCTACTACAACTTACCAAAATTTGCTAACCTAAAGAAATATGTATTATGCAGAGTGATAAAAGAAATAGGATCTTGCAATCTGGGAAGATATCCATTTCATCCACTTTAAGTCAGTGTCCCCAGACACTTGTAAAAACCAATGAAGCCTCTTCTTTTGAGCGTAGTATCACTACCTATCTTAAAAGGCAGATTTACAGAGTGGAGTATGATTTTTTGGTTGGTTTGGGGCATGGGCAGGGGAGGTGTCCTGTGTGTGTTTTGTTTCATTTTTTTATTAAAGAACAGCTAATTAAATTTGAGCTTTTCACTCTGGATGAATTGTCTGGACAATCCTTTTGTTTTAGCATAATAACATTGCCAGTTAAACTCCTCCCTTGTGATGAAATTAGGAGAGGGAATATTTGGCCCTGGTAGATAATTATGACATTCATAAGGTCTTAACTTCAGGGGTTGGGGGAGGGGGTGGCTGTCCGCTACTTGTTTTCAAACTGCATTTTCTGGAATGGAACAAATACAGCACAGTTCCTCCTCTCCAGTCTTAAACAGCAGCACTTCCCAAAGAAAAAGCTTCAGTCACTCTTCATAAAATCTACTGCAGCTTTATTCTTCAAAATATAAGTCCTCAGGCTAAGACTTTCAGTATTTCCAAAGCAAATGATCCAAATCTACTCTTTTTCCTAATGAGCCACATTATTCTTTTTTAAGATCAAAAAAGCCATAATTATCATCTAATACTTGCCTAATAATGCTTTTCTTAAAAACAAACCAACAAAATAATCCTCACAAACACCACAATCTTCAGTTGATGATGTGGTAAGTGTTCCCTCCCACTGCATTCCCACGAAAAAGATAAATCCCAAGAGTTTTTAGAATAGCCTCTCGAATGATTTGGTTCACTTAAAGAAATTCTCTAGATTATTTCAAGAAGGCATCGAAAAACCCCCCACCACGATGATGCTTATTAAAAATACAAATACCTAAAAAAATTCACACCACTGCAGGATTTTCCTCTCCCCTAGCAACCTAAATGGGAATATTTTCCATATGCAGATGTTCTCCTACTCCCATTTACTATGCCCTGCTGTGGATTGAGGCTGGACATTTCTTCCATTTCTACAACCAATTCAAAAATCTCACTCTTCCCCTGCCAGTACAATTCACTCCTCTATTAAAAAAATAAAACTAAAATAAGCTGTTTCTTTAAACGCAGAGCAGTAACAACTTACTATCAATATTAGATTTATTCAGCTTTCCTCCTCCTCTTTCCATCCCCACCTCGTATCTACCTTCCTATAATTTTTAAATCTCGGCTTAATAGCATTTGTAATTTCCCTCCATTATTTATCTCCTGACATTTGCGATAGTAAGATACCCAAACTAAGCAATCCTCCCACGCTGCAGCAGTCGCACTTCACCAAGTAGCTTTCCACCCTTGGAAGGGGCACAACCACATCCCTGCGCACATTACTACACCCAGGTGGATCAATGCAAAGCCTGGAAGCAGCTTTCCCGTTCTCCTCTGCTATCCCAGTGCTGGCTATGCTGGAAAGCCTCCGGATCGTTTGAATCGCTGCTCATCGGGAGAGCTCCGGAGCGCACCCCGAGGTGGCAACAGCACGGCAGCATTTCTAGAGAAACTGAGAGCATCTGGTCGCTCTTCGCTACTTATCACCGGGAGAAAACACCTGGACGGTGCGAGGTTTAGCCACAGACTGAAGGAGACCGTCACAGCTGCAGCCTCAGTACCTCCAGGCATTACACCCGCCTCCCCCCGCCCGTTCCTCAAGCACAACGGGTCCGGCTGCCCCGTCACAAGGCACACGGACGGTGACACATCCAGCCCTGCCGCCGCATCCAGCCCCTTCCCTTCCCCTCCCGTCCCGT
>WEIV01002554.1:55207-139942 GCA_013390005.1 Calyptomena viridis
CGCGGGAACTGCGCGGGCCCGGCCGTGCCCCCGCTCCGCCCGCGGGCGGTAACGCGCTGCGGGGCCGGTGGGAAGCGGGAGCGCCGCGAACGGTGCGTCTGTAACTAATCCCCGTTGGGTTTGCGGCTGTTCATCCGGCTGTCCACGAATTCACTTGGTCTGGCTTCTGTTACTAGTCCAGAGGGTACAAATACCTCTGCTATTCACGGCTGCGTGAAATAAAACCGATAAAAAATAAATTACCGTTTTGATGCTTCGGTGCTGTCTTGCTGAGGATCTGGGATTATAAGGCAAAAAAAAAACCAAACCACAATATGCACATAGATGTGTTTTTGTGTCCAACTTGCCTTTGAAAACGTTTTTTTTTTTTTTTTGAAGGGGTTAATTAAGCTATAGTCTCCAAAGCACCTTCCATAAATTTGTCACTTATCACCTGTATGATACATGGACAGAGATAGACGTGAATTTATATTAATGTGAAGCAGCAGCAGTGATAGTAGTTAATAAAAGATTAATCCAAATTAACACATCCCTAATATTTTTCCCAACCCTTCCTTTGCCCTTTTCAAGAGGATTTGGGGAGCAGAAGGGAGACAAGAAGTCCCTTTGCAGCCAACTGATATGAACAACATGATGAATATCTTCAGCTTGACTCTTTCTGCACACTCGTCTTACAAAATTATGAAATACTGAAAGAAGAAATTAAGAAGTTGAATCTTTCTGGGAAGAACAAGAAACATGATTAAATCCAACGTCTTTCGTCAGAGGATGATGTTTTAGGACACTTAGGAGCATGTACAGAACGATGTTGGTAGGGGAGCTTTGTGCTGTTGGTTGGTTAATCTACACCACGTAAATCAGAACCATATTGCTCGTCTACACACCACATGGCCCTGCTCTGAAAGTAAAGATTTTTGTAATCCAGTGTAAAATGAACTGATTCATGTATATTTAGGTGGGAATTGAGCTGCTGTTCCTCACACAGTTTCAGAAACCCAAAATATGGCAGCTTCAGCAAAGCCTTACAGGTGAAAACTGGATTTATATTTAGGAGCTGCTCTGCACCTGAATGTCATGAGAGATGCTTGATTGCAGAAACCCTTGGCGGGGGACTTCAGTGTAGGTTTAGGAAAAGGCCTAAGGAAATTTTTGGTGAAGGAGTTTTCCCAGTTAAGGAGATTCCATCCACCCTACTGCTCAACTATACAAAGAGATATAAATAATAAATCAATACAGAAGGATGATGAAAATAAATATTAGATAAAAACCTTAAAAAGAAATATGGACCTTACTGGGACAAAACACAAGAAACCCTCACTATGTAGAGGATAGGATGCCAATTTTATAAAATTTATCTTTGGTTTTAATGTTTTGGAGCATTTCCATCCAGCAAAAGTGGAGTAATTAGAGAAAATGAAAACAGTGTTAATAAATAAAACCAAATAACTTGTACACATAACTTTAACAGTCTGCTTTAGTTGAGGACCAAAAGCATCTGGATCTGCACATACGTGCAGGTGCTAGGAATGAAATCTATATGCAGCAGATGCCCCACCATGACACGATACAATAGCAAGGAGGAGGTTTCTTGCTCCACAAGAACATACTACAAAGAATGCTGCTATTCAAGGTTTGCTTATTTTAAATCATAAATATGGTGAGAATTTCACCAGTGCTAGATCTGAGTGCTAGCTCTTGCTCCTTTGAAAAGAGATGAGGATGCTCTGCTTCCAAACAGGATTCCTTGTCCTGAGAGGTCAGCCTAGTTACCTGCCTGCAGCAGTGAGCAGAGCCTAAAGAGCCTGCCATGTAGACTGTCTGTGCCATAGAGGATTTGGACAAATCTGTTTTCAGTCCAGCTTCTCTGAGAAAAGATGAATATAGTCTTCGGTGCCCTGAATCAATGGAGTAAAACAACAACAAAAATTGATATAAATCTCAAAGATAATCCCACTCTGGCAGTACCACTGTGAAGTACAGAGAACTCGCTGAAGGAAGGGGCAGCAGCTGGTTCACCCATCAGCAGCCAAAGTACCCTGTAAGATCCTGCACCTAAAAGGTATGTGCACATCCACACAGTGGAGGGAGCAGAGAGGGGAGGACAGGGGGGACAAAGTACATAAGTGTGCAGGGCTCTGCTGCCTGTGGAACAATTCATTTGTTACAGAAGAAAGATCTGTAGAGAAGTGTCTTGTAGTGAACTACAACAGCAAATCACACTGAGGTCATGCAAACAGGGATTAGAAACAGGGCCCAGCTTGTCTGCCATCTGTATCTGTGTGACTCTTGTTGCTCATGACCATACATTAAGTGAAACAAAAGATGAGCATTTCAAAGTTCTGTAAAACAATAATAGATATAAATGACAACACATCTATAGTATTTTCCATTCCTTGGCTAAGAGCACTTTTCTTTAAGGAGAATCATGTTTACTGTGGGGAAGCCCGAGATGGAGTTTAATGGCTGTACTTAGACTGGGGAATTAGAAAACAAGATTTCTGGATAATATCACATGTGTAACAAATACGTTGGCAGAAAACAAAAACACATTATCGTGCTATGTAATTTTTAAAAATAAGGCCGGTATTAAACTGCAATGAATATTATCTCAGGTGAACTGCCAAGAGGTGCAGCATCTGCTGGGGCAATTATTTCAGAGGTGAGGAAGTCAACTTTGATGGGTTCTCAAAGCAATTAAAATGAAACTCCAGTGACTGTGTCTTGCCAGAAAACTTTCAAGGGGGAAAAAGGGAAAATAGTGCCTAATGTTACATACACGTTTC
Organism: Calyptomena viridis; assembly: GCA_013390005.1. NCBI lineage: Eukaryota > Metazoa > Chordata > Aves > Passeriformes > Eurylaimidae > Calyptomena > Calyptomena viridis. The sequence goes on from WEIV01002554.1 coordinate 57,991, forward strand.
ATTAGTACCTTAGATCTTTTGGGGATACCACCCTCCTAATTGAAGTGGATATATCTGTAAGTTCCCTGTCTTTCACACAATAGCCTCTAGCTTTTCCAACTCTGCTATCATACACAACTTTTCTCCCACAGCAATTTACTACTGTAAAATGTTAGCAAAAACACAGCAAGAATTAACTTTCCCCCATGTTACTTACTTGTTTTGCTCAGTGAGATTGTTTATACAATAGTTTATCCAGTGGTATGAATAAAAGTGGCAGAATTAGGCTCTGACAACAGAACTGTTTTAAGCTCTCATCACTGCACTTGAGTCAGTTTACAGGAACTGAGGATATGTAAACTTGCTGTGACTGGGCTTGTCAAGAAACATCTTCATGGTGTTTTTGCAAGGATTACTTCATTTTTAAATTGATTGATGATTGCATGTTCAGTGCAAATGTAATTAAATACAGAAACTGAAATCTTGGTGATGATTTGATAATGGATATTTATACTGAAATATGTTTCCCCCTGTGGACACCCAAGTTGCCAAGAGATCCAGCTGGATTGGTTTACATGTCTTAAAGAAACTGTAATGTTAAGGGAGCACCTTAAAATTAGCAGAGAATTTTAGGGGAACTTATGGTAATGGCACAGTTACAAAAAATAGCCAAAAAACCAGAGAGATCATATGTCTGGAAATAACTGGTGAGGAATTGTAAGGAAATTGGCATGTCTTAGAGCCATTATCAAATGTTTGGGGGGACAGGAAAGGAGAGATGAAAGGAAAAGATAAAAGACAAAATACCCCTTCTTTCTAGCACAGAATGTTCCCCTTGCAGGAAAATGCCTTCTGCAGACAGGGTAATTTTCAGAGGTGCTCATGAACCAAATTGCCAGTCATCTCCAAAGTGAGTAATTATCCCAAATAGGATGCTTTCTTATAAAACTGAAAGTACAATTAAAGTGGCACTAAGATAAATTATACACCAGTGAACAACAGCATTATTGTGATGAGGAAATGGTGCGCAATAAACAAAAGATATTCATAAATGTTTACATTTATTATGTTTCAAGTTTCTAACATCTCATAGAGACCTTCATAAAGATCCAACTTTCATAAAAATCTAAAATTACTATCCTTTTGTATAAACATGAGAAAGAGGCAAACCCATTGTTTCCTGTCTGTTTCAAGTCACTTTAAATAAAGAAGTCTCCTTTCTGCTAGAGAAGGTTAAAACAATCTTGAAATTATTCAGTTACTAAGAAGACACTAATTCTCTGTATCATTTTTGGAAGTGAATAATGACAAGGGCATGTGTAAAATAATTTTGTTCAGGTAACAAGAACTGCCTAATTTTTGAAGATAGCCAGGTTGGTTGAAGTACCGTGCACTCATTTGGTTACAGTATAAAACATTGTGCTGACAAAAGAAGTCAATAAGCTGAATTTATGTGTCTGAAGAAAGCATTGTACATTCCTGAGTCTTGTGCAGCAGAAGTAGCATGAGAGAGAGGAGACAAGTTAACTTGTCTGAACTCCAGATTTCTGTATATTCCAGGTTACCACATTTTAAACATGTGACTCTATTCCTCTTCTCAGATCAGTCACTCAAAACCCATGAACTCTCAACGGTTATTGTCCCATCACTATGAGCTGCAGATATTTGGGCAGGAATATGGACACATTAATTACTCCACCTGAGAATGATACTGCCAATGCTAAAATGCTCCAGTTGGCTCAAATATAAGTGCCTACATATTCAACAACATGGAAGTTGTGCACTCACCTCTTTCATGGGTACATAAGAACAGCCTCAGGCACCCTTTTTTCTTTCCTATTAGTGGTGATTTACTTCAAACTTATCAAACTTATTTCATACAATTTCTTTTTTTTTTTTTTAACTGGGAATATCATAGATGCTACCAAACGATGTTTCATAATTTACTACATTTCCTTAGTTCATTGGAAATGTCACCTTCATGCCTGACAAGTGTAAACACCTGCTGTTGGTTACTGAAGTCCCACCAGTCATTTGCTACCATTTCTTCAACAAAAACTATTCCTCCATGAACCATATTACCAGATCATGCAAGTACTAATATCTGTTTTTGTGCAATATCAATTAATTTAATTGAAGGGTCCTTCAAGAATATTTTATTACTGCAACACTAAGGAAGAGACAACAAGATTTTCTGGCCTTTGCTAAGACGTGCAGAAGTTATTTCAGTATGTGGAATAGCAAAGAATGGTTGCTACATGGTGAAAATTTGAAGACCAGTTGTTTTTAAAGCGGTTGTGTGTACAAAACACAGACCTTTGTCAGCTGCTGTTCTGTGACTCTGAAACTTGTTCCCTGCAGTGCCTTGAATCAGGATGAATTTCAGAGACGTGGGACAAAATGTAAGTCACACTTATTGAGCCATCGATCCTTTCATTAACAGCAAAGACTGAAAATATACAAAACTGCAGACCAAGGAAAGGAAAGTGATCTGTAGAATGTAAAACTAGGCATAAAGGGAAAAAGTTTATGGATATCTTTGGCTTAGGATTCTGTATTGTGTTGCTGGTGGACCAGAGGCTGGACATGAGTTGGCAATGTGTGTTTCCAGCCCAGAAACCCTACTGGATTGGGCTGCCTCCAAAGCAGGGTGGGCAGCAGGGGAGGGGGTTCTGTCCCTCTGCTCCTCTCTGGTGAGACCCCACGTGCAGAGCTGCCTCCAGCCCTGGGGTCCCAGCACAGCAAGGACATGGAGCTGTTGGAGGGAGTGCAGGGGAGGCACCAGGATGGTCAGAGGATGGAGCAGCTCTGCTGGGAGGAAAGGCTGAGAGAGTTGGGGTTGTTCAGAGTAGAAAAGAAAAGGCTTTGGAGTGACCTAATTGTGGCCTTCCAGTGCCTGAAGGGAGCCCACAAAAAACATAGAGAGAGACAATTTCCAAGGGCCTGGAGTGACAGGATGAGAGGGAAGGGCTTCAGACTGACAGAGAGGAGCTTTAGATAAGGTATGAGGAAGAAATTCTTTACTGTGAGGGTGGGCACAGGTACTGTGTACACAGGTATCAGTACACAGGTACTTTACTGTGTACTGGGCACAGGTTGCCCAGAGAAGCTGTGGCTGCCCCATCCCTGGAAGTGTCCAAGGCCAGGCTGGATGGAGCTCTGAGCACCCTGGGATAGTGGAAGGTGTCCCTGCCCATGGCAGGGGTTGGAATGAGATGATCTTTGAACACAGGCCGTTCTGTGACTCTATGAAATGTGGGGGTTTAAGCAAGACTGTTATGAAGGCGTGTGATCTAAACCCCATAGTTAAACCCCACATTTATCTTTTAATTTAATTTTCAACATACAACTTAGAGAAGTTCTTATTCATGTGGAGGCATCTGCTCCTTTAATGAGATATTTTGAGCTCTTGACATCATCTAGCATATTGATACAGCAAGCAGTTTGAAAGGTTAGCCCTGTTTGCTGCACAACATTTTCTTTCATTAGTTTTAAATCTGATGAGTTTTCAAAGATAAGAGTGCTCGGTTTCATTTCTGTGGATGTTGTATTATAATAAACAGTCTCCTATGTCTTTTCTAAATGGGATGATCCCCATTTATTCATCCCACCTGCTTTTCTTCCTCTCTTTTAAATAAGTTTTTCATTATCCTTCTATACCTGTTATAACTCTTAGTAAGGCAAGGAATTAAGCCCAGTACTACAAATGAGAATGAACTCCTGATTTATATTGAATTATTTTTGCATCCACAGATAGTGGTTTTTTTATAGCAACTGCCTCAATCACCTTTCAACTGACTTCAAACCAGACTGCAATACTGCACATTATCTTCCATAATTTACCCCCCCCATCTAATTGTCCTTATGTAAAAATTTTAAGAACATTTACAAGACCCTTAAGTAGAAAAGGAAACCCCTCTTTCACTGCTTTCTTGTTTAGATTTTCAAAGTAAATAATGAATGTTTTCTATAAATAACTGTTTGAGTTGGCAAATGTCAGGGTGTTATGACATTTGTCTTAAAAAGAGAGGAAAAAATCTTGTTAAGCAAACCTATGTTAGCCGAAGTACACAGAAACATAAAATAGGATTTTTCTTTGGAGATACATAATTTTCTAGTGGTTGTACTCAGCAATTCAAGATTTATATTTTTTTTTACCCACATTAATAGAGTGTGGTATACCAAGAACAATAGTTATGGAGCAGTAAATCTTGTAGAGCACCAAAAATTCTTTGAGCAAGAAAAAAGCTCACTTGAAAAGATATCTAACTTAAAATAGGGAAGCAAACAGCCAACAATACTTACATACACTGGTGATAAACATACTGAAATTAAACTTATCTAAAATAATAATGGTTTGGTTTACAATACATTTGTTTATGCCCTTTTTATATTTCTTTTCTTCTGTGTGGATGTATTTATAATTAAATAATAAGAAATGAGGTGTGAGAAATACATCTTGAAAGAGAACTTTTACACCAACTTCAACAGAATTAAAATGCATTTTTAAAATTACACAAAGAATTTTTAAAAATTGAAAAAATTATAATTCAAAAATTAAAAATTTAAAAATTGAATTTAAAATGTTTGCTTGGGAGTGTTTGCATTTGGTAATTTTATTGCACAAGGAAACCTATTCCATATATCTGTGTGTAACAAGCTGAAAATGGAGAAAATTCTAGTTGGGAAATAAACTTTAAAATATGCGAAGGCCTAAATTTTCCTGACTGTCTTATGTGAGCAGACCTCAACCTTCTCAGAGCCAGAGAGAACAAAAAGATCTCTTTCTACTGAAATACTTGGAAAATGAGGTCCTCAAAGACTGAGTTTCCGGGTGATTCAGTTCCTGTTTTCAGGCACATATGATGACTATGCATATATTCAGCTATTTAACCTTGGCCCATTCCACATTTTTAGTTTACTTACGCCCCAGAAGAGCTGGAAGCCCAGTAAAGGAGATGAGTGCTCAAATTAAGCTCAGGTCATCCTTCTGGCAACTTCTTGTCTAACTTAGACACAGCATTTAACAATATTTTCAAAATTATACGAAATCTTTCCTAAAACTTCGTAAGTAGAAGCATCTGAGTTCTAGATACATTCTTTGAGGAAAAAAACAAAAAGAACATTTTAAAATCTTACAGTTGCCACAGATAAATCACGACGCTGCAGAATATTTACATTACTGCAGAAGAAGCAAGATTGTCAGAGAAAACAAGCTAAGAAATCCTTTTTTTCAACAACTGTGCCAATAACACTGATGAAATCATCAGTTATGTTTTTGACAAGCAAGAGAAATCAGTGTACTGTATATATTGCTGTGCTGACTTGTACTTCATAGGAAAAAGAAGAGGTGGAGGGTTGGGAAGGATCAATATTGGTCAGAAGGAGAATTAGAAAGTAAAATCTTACATAAGGGATTAATAAAAATAGTATTTTTAATATCCTTTTCTTGAGGAATTTCTGTTTGTTTGTTAAATTTAGGAACTCAGCAGAACATAACCAAAACCTGTAGAAAGAATTCAAAACTAGTTTAGGACTGATTGTTCTCTCTGCTTACAGAATTACAGGGCATCAAGACCTATTGAGGAGGTTTGGAAAAACAGAGTAGCATCTCCATGGCGTTTTTGGCTTTGCATCCGGGGCACCTACTGAAGTAAAAATTATTTTTAGACTTAGGAATATCCATGTTGGTGGAAAGGATCACAAAGGACAGTAAATGAGACATATTTGGAGTGATGTACAAGAGAAAGAGAGTTGTACTGGAGCAAGTCCAGCACAGGGCCATGAGGATGATTAAGGGCTTGGAGCATCCAATACATAAAGGGAGGCTGAGAGAACTGGGAGTATTCAGCCTGGAAAGAGAATTTTCAGGGGGATTTTATCAGTGTGTAAAAACGTGATGGAGCACAGGAAAGAAGATGAAGTCAGACTCTTCAGCACTGCTCAGTGACAGGGCAAGACACACTGAAATACAGGAAGCACCGTTTAAATTAGGATAAATCTCTCACTTGAGGATGGTTTCCTGTAGGGATTGTTGAGTCTCTACCTTGAGAAACTCAAAACCTGACTGACCATGGTACTGGTCACCTGCTTTGGCTGACCCTGCCTGAGCAGGAGTGTCCCTCCCTGCCTCAGCCCTCCCGTGATTGTGTGACTCTGTTGTATGACTCCCAAGCTGCAAGAGAGAGTTTTCTAAATCTTTCTGTAGGATTTTCCTTTCTCTCAGCATCCTTTTCCTCCTTTTGAGTGACTTCTATGACACCACAGATAGCAGCCAGAGAAGCTGTTAAGGGGTGTTCATGGTTTTGCATTTACATTAGTTGCCAACTAAATCTCTACTTAAAAACATTTAAGCAAGGGAAACATGAAAGAATGTTCCCCTTTTTTCTTCCCAATAGCATCCTTGTTGTGAAATTTCAAGCAGTCATAAATAATGATCAGTATGAACTCTTGAGCTGCATTTTATATGCATGATGAACTTAAATAATAACAGTAATTTTTAATAAGCTCCAGGAAAACTCATAATTATTAAGAAAAAAAAAAGAACTAGTAAAGAAATGACTCTTTAATTCAGGAAAATCATACTATGTGTTGGAAATGTCACTTAAAAGAAGTTAACCTTAACAGCTCAGGCTCTCTGTAGCTCCAGTAGTAAAATAATGTTGGGAAATTCTTATGGAGAATTCTGAGATATCCATTCACTTTTTTTTTTTTTGCTTTCATGAGATGTCTCTAACCAAAGCAATAGTTCATCCCACTTTCAGGAATAGGGCAACCAGCTTTATCATGTATTGTATATGTTACTGCACAATAAAACCCTTTTCAGGGTGAATCTTTGATAAGAGCAAATAGATACACTCTGTTTGACCCATATTTCAGTCTATTTTCATTATTTCTATGCGTTATTCTTCTGTTTTCTTTCTTTTCTTTTCTTCTCTTTTTTTTTAAAGGCTTTTTTAAAAAAGTTGTTAATTGCTCTCTTGGTATTTTCCTTTAATAGTGCCTGTTAAAATTCTGTTGCCTTAGCATCCTTTGATGCCCATAAAAATAAAATTTGCCTACTGTTTATGATTGCAGTCTATGTTTGCTCTTTATTTATATACTTTTGCAGATCATGTTTTAGCCAGACCTTCACATTAGCTGGGTGCTTTAAATATTTTTCTGCCTCAAGTTATGATCCACAGTGCTAACATGGCTACTGAACTGGAGCATGCTCTTTTAAAAAGCTTTCTGATGGCTCAGGATGCAAGAAATATGTTCTTACTCTCTGTTACAAGAACACAGTCAGCTTGCTGAACTGACGTGCATAGAAGATGGCATGGTGATGCACTGTACAGCTCCAGTTCACATGCTGGGATAGATCTTTAGTGGAAGAAAAGAAAAAAAGAATTCCAGAAATGTTAATTGGCCACAATATTAACATTTGTCAAGGTAATTTAATAAATATTTCAACTGTATTTGCCAAAATCTCATTAACAGTACATGCAACTTGAAGCCAAACTTTCTATTTCTCTCATGTCACTTATTTATTCTGTCTCAAAAATGACAAACCTGACAGTCACTAATATATAGTCCAATGCCATTGAACCTCTCCTGATTATTTATTGCCCTTTCTTGCAGTGTTTCTATTTGGGAGTCACAGAATCACAGACTCACTGAATGGTTTGGTTTGGAAGGGACCTTAAATATCATCTCGTTCCCACACCCTGCTATGAACAGGGACACCACTCACTAGAGACCAGGTTGCTCAGAGCTCCATCCAGCCTGGCCTTGAACACTTCCAGGGATGGGGCAGCCACAGCTTCTCTGAGCAATGTGTTCCAGAGCCTCACCACCCTCAGAGCAAAGAGGGTTTTTTTCTAATATCTAATCTAAATCTACTCTTTTTCAGTTTGAAGCCATTTCCCCTGGTCCTGTCACTACTTGATGGAATTCTTTTGGATCACTGTTTTAATTGATGTCTAAATGGGATTTAGAAATACAGAACTGGATTTTTATTTCTGTAATCAAGCAAAACCACCTGTGGTGGTCAATGTGATTTCAAACTTTTTTCCTATTCTCAATGAATAAGATTTCCCTTTTCCTGAATAACCTTCCCATGAAATTTGACAGAGCAGTCAATCTATGAGGGATCCTCAATCTCTAGGAGCCTTTTGAAGATAAAGAGAGGGAAAATGTTGGAGATTTTGCTCTTGCTTTGCTTTTAACACCCAGAAGGTTTACAATAACGTGTTACCAAGACTCCTACATAGAACAACCACAGTCTTGAGCTGGAAGGGACCTGCAAGGATCATCCAAGTCCAACTCCTGGCCCTGCACAGGCCCATCCCCAAGAGTCACACCCTGTGCCTGAGAGCATCATCCAAATTCTTGAGCTCTGGCAGCCTTGGGGCTGTGCCCACTGCCCTGGGGAGCCTGGGCAGTGCCCACCCACTCTCTGGAGGAAGAACCTTTTCCCAATATCCCCCCTCCCCCTGCCCTGACACAACTCCAGCCATTGAAGAACCTTTTCCCAATATCCCACCTCCCCCTGCCCTGACACAACTCCAGCCATTCCCTGCTCCTGGCGCTGGTCCCCCAGAGCAGAGCTCAGTCCCTGCCCCTTCTCTGCCCCTGCCCAGGGACTTGTCCCTGCAATGAGGTCTCCCCTCAGGCTCCTCTTCTCCCCCTCAACACACCCAGTGCCCTCAGCTGCTCCTCACACCTTCCCCTCCAGGCCCTTCCCCATCCTCATTCCCTCCTTTGGACACTCTCTGATGGTTTTATATCTCCTTGTGTTGTATCCCTTTTTCTATAGATACTGGTAGTGTACTTATGTTTTCTCAACTATACATGTTTTCATTTAAAAAAAACCCAAACTCAGGAGGGGAAAGCCAGGCAGATATTCTTCCTTTTCGTTTTTTTTTCCTTTTGTGTTGAAAATATTTTATCTAATAAGCTGAAGTGGGAAGTTGTATATCTATATTTTTATAGTTCCAGCACATTAAATACCAAAATGATAGAATATCAGCATTCCAAAAGAGAAAAATACTAATCTAGAGAAGAGAGTAGTTTCAAAAAGATACAAAAGTAAATACAGAGTCAAGGCCTCTAGAAAATTAAGGTTTTATATATGTTCAGAACAGCTGCAATATTTTCACTTAAGAGACTACAATTCAAGTAAAGCAAGTATTTCACTTTCCTGTGTGTACTACGAGTTATACGCTGAGGCCAATGACTCTGAAATGACTGAGTGTAAGTACTCACTGTCTTAGTGTCTGAAAAGCCTTTGCTGGGGGAAGAAATACACTTCTCCTTGAACACTAACAGATGGAGGTGCATGCTCACATTTAGGAAGGAGGAATCCTTCAACACCTAACCAAGAAAATGGGGTTTGCGTTTGATTCTAATTGTTGTTGGCCTTTTTATGAGTTTTATTTCTGGAATACAGAATACTGTGCTCTAGATCTATCATCAGATAGTTCTACTTAATTTATTTTGGATCATTTCTGGTTTGGACAATGACATTGTGATTTGCTTGAAACACAATTTCAAATCGTGGAAGTCATAAATGAGGCAGATTTATGTTAAACCAGAGCAAAGGACCTCTGGAGGTCATGTTGGTCATTTTCGACTTAAAAAGGGATAATTTCAAAATTAAATTAGATTACTCAGAGCTTTATGAAGGCTACAGAGGGCCTGCCATTCTCATGAGCAGTAAATACAAGATAGGTGTACAATGAATTTGTATTCTCTTCAGTACAGAGTCAGTGACAGCTACTGTGCTCTGCATTAAATGACAGCATTTTAATTTTTTTGTATTTTTTCTTAATTTATTTAAACAACAGTGAATTTAGAGACATCTAAAACATTGTTTGATGTAGGAACATCAAAATTGTTACAGTAGAACAGAAATTTTGACCCTTTAGTTCTTTAACTTACGCACCAGTGGCCAACTCAATGGATGGCTCAAAAAAAACTCCCAGCCAGCAGCAGGTAGTCTGACATACATCTAATATTTTCCAAAAGCAGTAGCTGAGAATTGCAGATATTTTGGTTTACAGGAAAGATTAATTCATTTAAAAAATTTTTTGTTAAGTTTCCATCTTTAAGAAAACTTTATGCCAACTAGTTTGGCAAAGTTGTGTATGAAAAAATTCTCTTTATTCATTCTGAATTTGCATATGACTTATTCTACACCATGTAAAGGGTATCACGGAGTCATTCGTGCTGCCTTCCTTCATAATGTATATATTAAGCAATGCAGGGACAACATACTTTCTCATCTGAAAGTATCTGCAGCTATAAATTGATCTGTGAAAAATCAAGGGTATATTTAATGATACAAGTCATATATAAACCAAACAGCATTGTGTTAAAAAATGGTTGCCTAGTGATTAAGTTATGATTGTTTTGAGGGTATCTGGGGGAGCAATAGTTTGAAAAACCAAATGACCAAGCACTCCAGAGTTCTGGTCAATGACATTGCAACCTCTTGTCACTGCTAGAACTGAACTGCTAGAACACAGTTTCAAATATCATAAAGTCAAATAATCTGTTATAGCCTGTTTCTGCTTTCATATTCTACACCAGAAGGACACTGGGCACTATTTCTGCAGAAAAACAAAGAAAGAAGGAAGCTCACGGGACATCGGTGCATTCACAACCACATTCGTATCCACAGAGAAAAACTCTTAAGATATGAACATATTTTGACAGCAACTTCAACTGGATTGAACTTGAAGTATTTGAGGTAATGGTATATTATTATGTCTGTTTATATTTTTTTTCTCCTCATAATTTTAAGATTTAAACTTGATTCCTGTCTTCATCTGTAAGTTTCTGATTCTTGCTGTCATTCTAAAACTACTATTTTCTTTGCTTCTCACCAAAAGGTAGATATTTTTTTTATGATAAGTTGTTGGTACATTTGTGAGTGAGTTCGCCAATGCTACGAAGATCTACCATTACAGAAAATTACTTTTTTCAACTATATAATAAGAGCTTTACTTTTTTTTTCAAAATGCAACTAAGTCTTAGCCGGTGCATTTTTTTAATTATTTAAAGGAAGAAAACGTTTTTTGTAACTGACAAATTAAAGAGGGGGCAAATAAACCTATTAGTGAATGGTTTACATGGGATTAGCTTTGCTCAAAAAATTGAATGGTTAAGAATTGAATGGTTAAACTTAAGAAAGGTTTCACTATAATGGATATAAAATTGAAATAAGGATAGTTCATTTCAATTAACAATATCCATTAGAAACCTCACACCTGTAAAAAACTATAACACACATGCATTGGCCAAAAATATTTGGATTGGCCTATGGAAAATCTGTAATTGATTCTACTTGACTTCAGTGCTTATGTCTGACTTGGCAAATGGTCTGTTACCCTACTGAGATTTGTGCAAATGGCAGTTTATCCAAGTTCCCAGAATATTAATTAATATCAAGTGAAAAAAAAGAAAGTTTGAATAAAAAAGTTGACACATTTGCAATGAATAGTTTCAGGAGAATTCTATTTGTGTGTGGTGGGCTGTAATTTGTACCTTGCTACCTGTATTCTGAGAATACTTTAATAAAAATGGCTTTTTCTTGCTTCGACTTCCAGCACAGAGACTGTGGTTAAATTTGCAAGGATAGTTTTATTCTCTGAAATGAAAGAAACAAGAAGAAAGCATAAAATAGCCCATTAAAACCAAATTTTTCTGGTTCTGCCTGGCCTGCTCATAGGGAAGTGCATGCCCTGTAATTGAAGTTAACTACCCATACCAGCACATGTGTGAGTAACTCTACTGCTCTGCTATATTCTTCTAATCCAAGAGAGTCATGAAACATAAAACAAGAAATTAAATCAAATCCCAGATTACTGGGGGTGAGAACAAGAAACTGCTGCCAAATGTTTGGTATTAAACGTATGAATAAGAAAAGTGGACCTGTGACTGCTGGGGTTATTTCCAGGAAGATTCCTGGTCATTCAGTCTGATGTTGTTTTCCATCACATATAATATTCACATCCTCTTTTAAGGACACTCTTCAATTATCAGTTGTAGGAACGATCTGTTGCATTCCCTGAACCGTGCACTGAATGTTTATTTCTCAGAATTATCTTAGGCTTTAACACACAAACAAAGCAGGTGGTTGCCAAAGGCATGAAAATACTAAAAGCTGCAAAGTGTTCAAGAGAAACTGCACTCCATGAAGATCACATTTCCTTTAATTTCCTCTTGGAAACTTCTGAAATTGAAGTTGGTTTGAGAAAAAGTGGATAGAATAGTGGGGGGAAGAAAAGACAAGACATTTTTAGATACTCTTTTGTGTTTATCTGTTACAGGACAGAGGGATTCGTTTTGAGTGTGGATTGTAATAGAAGCATTTCCTCCATACTGTCCTTCTAATTCTCAAAGGGAAGAACACAAATCGTTTTCACTAAGCACAAAGCATTTTTACTAAGACTGGTGTACCCTCACTACAAGGAAAAGGGATTTTCAGAAACAATCAGTTTTGATCAGAGATGCACATAGAGAAGCTGGGGGTTTTTGCACTGTCTTTTCTTTCTTTTTAATCAGGAAAGATAATCATAACAGGAAAAACACTGGTGCAAACCAACTAGAAGAGAAGGATAATGATGTGCCTCTAGTGTTATTTGAATTTACCAAGTATAAAGAATCATCCTCAAAGAGGCACAATGCAAAAAACATTCATAATTTAACAATAAGAGCTCAGTGGGAACAGCTCATCAAGATCAGTGGCCTTGGGGAACAGCTGCCCTAGTCTGGCAGAGAATTTGATGGCATGAAATTCTTGCTCAAAAAACAAATTCAGGCACAATAAGAGAATTTCAACTATTTTCTAAAGCAAAAGTCACAATCAGATCTATCCTTAATGTATAAACTCACATTAAAACTTAGCTGTGGATTACAGACCTTCCCTGGGTTTTGGTCTGTTATGTTGTTTTTAAGAAGTTGTTAATAGGTTTAGTGGACAAGAAAAAGATTCCAGCATCTGGAAGAAGTATCGACTCTTTCAGAATGGACATGATTAAAGATTAATAAGTTCTTTTATCTTTTATAGCTCATATTTATTTTTCTATTTTATAGAATATTGTATTTTCTGTGTTTTTATGGCAGATACTGTTCATTACAATTTATCTTTCAAGCTTAGGGGAATATTGCAAGCTAATATAGATGGGAATATGAAGACTAAGCCTTGCAACTTCTGTTTCTCCCTTTTTTTTGCAAATTTCACATTAAAATGTTAATGTGTTTGCACATACTTAAGCCTGCACTATCTAAGTATACACCAATAACATGGATTATCTGTGTCCAATTCACATCCTCTGTATGCACTGACAGCTGAGGAGCTCCACTGGGGATGCCATAATCCTGCACTGAGGACCCCAGTCCCTCCCTACTATTCAGCTGATCAAACTATTCAATTAGTAGTTAGAGATGACTGTTCAGTCAGATACACCACTAAAATTAGATATCTCTCCACAACATTTGCTTCATCTTTTGTTGTCATCTTTTCAGAAGGTCTTTGTCTGGAAATGAAAGAGCTGAGTTACATTTTGCTGCTCTGATTCATCCTGAAGCAGAGTTGTACTTATGTGGGTTTTGATTAGACTCTTAATGCAGGACAGTGGAAGTCTCTTCTGTAGGGATGACAAAATCAAGTCTCTATGATATTTGCTAATCATAAACACCTTGGGCCGGGGGTTGTTGCTCTGTTTGGTGTTTTATGTTATGATATGGCACATTGAGGCTTTGGTTGTGAGAATTCACACAAACAACAGCATAATGTGTTTTTCTTTCCTTTCCTTCACACTTGCTTCTCCAAAGGAAACATTTTAATAAAAACAATATTGAGACAGCAATATTTGATGCCAAAAATGAAGGTCCTTTTCTCAGGCAGATAAAAAAAATAAACTGAACTGCTGAAAAAAACAGTTCAGATTTGCACAATGCAGTACTTCATGTTTACTCCCTGCACTATTTCTGACGTGGAGACAGGCATCAACTACATTAAGACATGGAAATATAGATCTCCAAAGACATCTCTGAATTGACAGAAAATAGAATCATGTTTCCCAATTGTGTAGAACTGGCATTTGTGAAAGCATGCAGAGATCAGAAGGATCTTGGGGAAAAATGTACGTGTTGGGTAAAATCCCCATTGTTCAATAAAGGACAATAAAGAGGGCAGTAGTGATAAAGGTTTGCTCTAAAAAGGGCAATTTTCTGTAAGAGACCATTGGGCACCAAGGCCAGGTTAGGTCACTGCTGCACTTGCACTGTTTCTTGTAAGACTTGTCTTCCACTGGTTCAGGTGGTTCTTGCTAAAGTAATTCCTATAACAAGCAACTCAAAACATGTGTTACAAGAATTTAAAGGTATCTCCATTACAATTTCCATCCCTGATCCCTTTGGGCAAATTATAAGGCTTAACATTGCAATGAACTCTTTTGCCACTGCTTCAGCTTGGACCTGTCCCAAACTGCAGTCCCTTAGGGGGTACCTGCTCCAAGTGGAGCTTATCTGTGAGCCACAGTCTGCTCAGAGGTAGAGCTGCAGCAGCAAAGTTTATCCATATCCACAATCACCTGGAGGTGCAGCTCTTCCAGCCTGGACATGGAGCCTGATGCCTCCAGAGACACCTAGTGTGAGAAACGACTGCTCACCATAAAATGCAAATTATTTTATTGGGACAAATTCAGGAAGCAAAGGATCAATACGGCCGGGTGCATCCCAGGGTGAATGCACACCGAACTATAAAATGTAATACATTTTATACAATTTTTCACACAGAGGGCGGTCCTCAGCTTGTGATATAAAAAAAGAGAAAAAGAAAACATTTCTAAAAGCATTCTTAACTTTCCTTATCTCTAAGTAGAAAGTTACATTTCAATGTCAATGGTTGATATAGGGCTCAAATTTTATTACCCCTTGTCAAGTGGGTGTCTGGCAAACATCTTCTTAAACAAAGGTCTTTAGAATAAATACAGGTTTCTCTACACACTCTTATCCCTAACTACCTGTCATAAATTCTTAACTTACAGACAGTGCTACATTGGTCTGCTTCTAATCTAACTAAATAAAATATTTATTTAACTACTTTTAACTATTTTTTAACAAAGATATGCAATATGCAAAATACAGCTTTATACTTTTCACACCTAGATATCTGTACATGCTTCAAAAGGGCAACAGTCCCATGGCTACAGTCCCTTCAGGGATGTACCTGCTCTGCTGTGTGCTTATCCACAGCCACGTGCTTTGAGGTGCTGAACACGACCTCATGCACAGCCACAGCTGCTTCAAGGTGTACCTTCTCCAGCATGACCTTTCCTTTGGGCCACGGTGCTTTCAGGGCCACGGCTGCTGTGCACAGACACTTTGAGATAGACCTGCTTTAGTGTGGTCTCATTCACACCCACAGGTGCTTTGGGGTGTCCTGCTCATCCCCAGGTCACAGTGCTCTTGACTCCAGTTCACACTGGAGCTCCTCCAGCCTGCCCAGTGCAGCAGCACAGAAAGAGCAGTGATGCCCTGGCCATCTGCCAGCCCAGATGCACAGCCAGTGCTGCTACCAAAATGTTCCCAGGGCACAGCCCAGGGAGACAATGGGCAGAGAGCACTGCAGAAAGCAGCGAAGTCAGAGCACAGCCACTAATGAGCACTAGACTGTGATATACAGTAAGGCAAGAAAGCCCCATGGCAAGCACAGAAACCTGTCAATTAAAAGCTAAACAGCAGTGACAGCTGTATATTCGATCTGGCACATTCCAATCAAATCCGTTGTTACCTCAAAGTCTTTGAGCTCTGTGTTGATTGCTATAAAGGACTGTCTTGGTTTAACCCCAGCCAGCAACTGAGCCCCACACAGTCACCTGGACACTTTCCTCTGGTGGGATGAGGGGGCAGAATCACAAAAGCTAAAGTGGGAAAACTTGTGGGTTAAGACAAAGAGTTCAATAGGGAAAGCAAAAGTTGTACATGTGCAAGCAAGCAAAGCAAAACAAGGAATTGATTCACTGTTTCCTACGGCAGGTGTTCAGCCAGTTCCAGGAGAGCAGGGCCCCACCACACTTAACTGTGATTTGGGAAGACAAATATCATGTCTCCAAATATCCCCTCCTTCCTCCACCTTCCCCCTACGTTATATGCAGGGCATGACACTGTGTGGTCTGGGATATCCCACTGGTCACTGGGGGCAGCTGTCCTGGCTGTGTCCCCTCCCAAATTCTAGTGTACCCCCCGCCTTGACACTGGGCAAATGCTGCTCAACAACAGCTAAAACATCCCTGTGTCAACAGTTTTCAACACAAATCCAAATCAGTCCCATATTAGCTAATTTGGAAACAAATAACTCTATCTCCATCAAAACCAGCACAGACACGTAGCATAAGAAGAACAAAATCACCTTGCACAACACTGAACATAACAATTTAAAAAAAAAACAAGTTGAAAACAAAAGTCCTATATATTACTGCAAGGCTAAAATAGACACACTTGAAATGCAATTGTCATCACAAAATTAAAAATTCAAATGTTACACATACAGGCAGAGAAAGGAATATTATATCAACAATTTTTTTAGATTTGGATTTTTTAAGGCATTCAAAAATATATAAGCACAGTGGATACCCAGAATAATATCTTGTACTATATCGAAAGGTTATAATGTAAGAAGCTTGAAAGAGCTTTTAATATAGTGTTCTGTTTCTTTTCTGATAGGTTTGTAAGGTTGAATGGCAAAGCATTTAGTAGTCATAGGGACTACTATCAGTGAAAGAAGAGGAAATAATAATTATAGTCAAACCTTACTTGTGAGAGAAGCATATTGTGATAAACAGACCAACAAAGAAACCCAGAGAACTAACCCCCAAAAGCCCTAGGGAGCAAAATTATATTTCTTACAGCTTGACTGAGACTCAGTATTTATCTCCAAGAAGTCAGTTGTCTTGCTCCAGTGCCTCAGTTTCCTTTTACTAATATAGAAATGACAGTCATTACTTCTTAGAATGTATTGAAAGCTGCTGTAGAAAAAGTTAATTGAAACTCACAGCTAGCAGCTTAAAGATTAATAATAGCTAGAGTAGACAAAGCCAACAGCTTAAACATCAATAGCTGGAGTAGGCAAAGCCTGTAGGTTGTGGTATATGAGCTGGAACAACAGCATTACAACTTGCTGAATGGCTGATACAGGAACTGACTGACAGGATGTGATACTGTATGAGGTGACCACTTATCAACTGCTTAGGAACCCAACAGCAAACAAATTAAATCAATAAAAACAAGGAGACCTTCGACCTTAAAATCACTAGTGGTCCAAACCATGACATCTGGGGCAGGGAGCTCGGATTGTAAGGATATGATTACTCGGGGGTTATTTTGTATAGGGTCCCTCCTGGGAAGCACCCAGCTCAAGCTGTAGCAATATTTTAAAAACATACTTTCATGAAGGAATCTGTTTTATGCAGAAACCTGGAGTCAAACCTTGGGACAGTGGCTGCCATGTGCAATTTCCATAGCAGGACTTAACTTGTTAGTTATTATAAAGCATATAGGTCTTCACATAAAAGGGATTACTGAAGTGCAAGGGTACCATTTTAATAGAAAAAAAGAATAAAGTGTAGAACATAAAACACAAAACACTTCAAGCACAGATAAGGATGGGGAGTTTATAGAATGAGGCCAAAGGAATGAAAAAATAATTTTAAGGAAATGTGAAGACAAGAATGAGCTAATATTACTGCAGCAACATTAAGGAGAAAAAGAGTCTGTTGCAGTGGGTAACCCTTTAAGAGACAGTAGGGATAATTTATTGGTACAGGTGACTGTCACTGCAGGCTATGTACATGAACTGTTACTTCAGCATTCTCAAAGGCCGAAGAGAGAACTAACAACAGGGAAATACACCAAATCAGAACAAGAGTAAAAAACTGAAGGACCATAGTATTATTACATGGGGAAAAGAACAGAACAATTTGAAAAAGAAAACATATCTAAGACATTAAAATCAACAGGACCAAATATAAAATAGGGAGAAACCAATATATAAGATGATATGAACCTTCCTAGTCAGAATTAATCATTAGAAGAACTTCAAGCAACACACAACCAAGTCTGTAGTTACATAAAGAAAACAAGATAATGCTGAGTAAAGATAAAACAGAGAAGAATGAACAGCAACATTGTTTAGGGCTTATCAGGACGGTCTTCACAAAAGATCTTGGGGACAAACATAACAGCTATTATATGAGAAAGTAATACGCAGGATTTGTCAGAGGAATTTTGGACAGAATATACAGCATTCAAAGAAAATGTTTTAAAATCTCTATTATTACATGACCACCCAAAGATTACTTTTATCAAGGTCATCTGGTATTGCAGGAGATATAAGCAGTTTATGGGGATAAAGAGCTATCTTGAGGAGTAAAGACAAATAACATAAGTGAGAAGGAACAAGCCAAAATGGATGTGTGTGACAAATGCAATACTGCATACATCAGTATTGGGTCCTGCTCTTTTCACTATACTTGGCAAGAGCAGGATGTTCTATTTAGTCACAAAATATTAAAAGGAAGCAAAAATGAATAGTAGCGGAAGACAGGAATTAAAAAAGCTTGCAAAGCAATCATACTTAAAATAGCCTGAGTAGTAAAACAATTTAAATACATTTAAAATGCTTTTTTTTTTAATCCCAGAGCTAGTCAGAAAATGTTATTTAAATATAATTCACCAACAAACATGGAGAAATAAGTATCAAAATAAAATCTTAAATCCAAATTTTTAGAAAAATATTCACCTTCTTTGAGGCTTACAATGGTTTGAATATCATGCTTTTTCTAGTAGTGGGTGAGGACAAAGTAATTTTATGCATGATCAAAAGATTAAATCAGAACATGTAAACAGTAAAAGAAATTCCTATGTAAAGATAATCTCTTTTAGGACAAGGAAAATGCAAAATTAATGGACAATTAATGGACAAGTAATGTAACTTTTATAATAAAGACTGTATTGTGGTCCAAAATATTGGGGACATTTTGCTATTTCGAGACAGTATGTTGACAAGTATTGCAGCTTTCTGCTATCTTTCAAAGGTAGAAAGTAAGCATTCCCTTGATCCGTGATAACAAGTGATTTTGGCAAAATCATATGTAGTTTTGCAGATGGGATGAAAAAACAAAGAGGTGGAGAATCTATTACTTTGAAAGTATTTTGATTTTGTGGATTTTTCCCTCATTAGATTCTTCGCATTTTGCAAATATGACATAGTTGTAAAAGTATACTGCCACACATCATCAGGTTCAACCACAGTCATGTGAAAGGGGAATAGCAAGCAGACATTCTGGGGTTTATTTTCTCTTTCTCCATTACCTATTTTTGGAATCAGACATAATTTTGGCAAGTTCAAACTTTTTGGTAAAGGAATTATTTTCTTCCAGAAACATTTGAAAATTGGATATATATCCAAATCTGTAGTGCACTCAGGAGTTAGTCTTGATTTTTTTTCACTTTAGTTTTTGCTTTACTTCCTACTTTAATAAGAGACCCCCAGAATCCCTTTCCGTTGATATATTGCTATAGAGAAAATACCAGGTCCTGACCTCTTTCTGCTACTACATTTGAAATATTTCAAACAAAACATGTTTGTGGAGAACTAGAATGAAAATGGCAAGAAGTAGTTGTGAAGCCACATTGCTGAAGCCTTGTAAAATTATGCCTAAGACTTAGAATCCAAGGTAGCTTGAACTAGTATGAAGTAAATTACTGATTTTTTTGGTTTTGTGTACCCCGCCTACCCAACGTGTGGGGGACTCAGCCCAACCCAGCTCTGAGAGACGATGAATCTCTGCAGGTTCCTGACTGTGGGAATGTCGTAGATGGAGTGATGCAGTTCACAAGAGAGAAGCAGCAGTATGTTTATTGGTATAAAACTGCAACGTAACAAAGTTGATAGTAAATGTAGCAGGGGTTTAACAAGTTCAGATGACCAGGTACACATGATTATTTACTGCAGGGAGGACAGGGTCAGATAAAACTGTCAGGGAGACCTTTCTGTTGTGTCGTGAGGTTCAGAAAGGACCTCCTTGCGTTCTAAACTCCTCCTCACAGGAGAGTTTGCACGCAGCTGGATCCAGATTTATTCCCTGTAAATCCCATTGATTTGGTTTATGTCTGAGGCCTATATGTGCATAATCAAGCCTTTGTATCACTTAGGTAAGATTTCAAAGTTTCAGTGTGCTCATTCCCAATTCACTTACTGAGTATCTGATCGGACAAGGAACCTCTAAACCTCGAGGAGTAACCTTGTCCCTACTCAACCTTACACCCTGGAGTCACCCCACTGCTGTGCAAGAGAGCTTAACTTGTCCTGGGCCCTCCACTATTTATGGAGTAAGGTCGTTGTTTCATACTTGCATACCAGCTACAGGTGTATCTTCCAAACTTGACATGAGTCCAACCTTGACCAGTGCCGCGGGCAGATGGGTGCATTGCGTCAATTAACCCTTGGCTGTTGTGTTACTGTATTCCCCAAATCCACTTGGAGTGACCAGACACATCTGTTAAAACTGCTGAGAGTGGTTATTTGGGAATAAAGGAAGTGGGCAGGGAAGCACACACACATACACCCCCATTCTCTAAAGGGACAGTGGTGATCCCCTCCTGAGCCTGTGGGAGGTGTGACCTTGCCTCCAAGGGGTGATTGCTGCCAGGGAGTCTTTGTTCCTAAGCAGAGGTGCTGCAGGAGGAGGACAGCAACCTGCACAGCACCAGAAGTGGCACAGAGGAGATGGACCTCCGTGTCACGTCCATCTTCCTTGAGAATATGCAAGTGGGAGGTGAGTTTCAACCCCACAGTGTATCCACAGAGCAGGATGTGCTTGTGCTCGTGAGGTTGGGAGATGGAGATCCCCTAACTGCAGAAGTTGAAAGGCTTCAGCACTAGGATGGCTCCAGTCCTCCCTAGGTTATAAATGAGAGACTGGGAGCTGTGTCCAGTGGAAGGCCTGAGACTGCAGCCCCAAAGGATGAATTGGGGAACTGTGATAGGACTCACTTCTGGAGGGGACAGAGGCCCCAGACCTGCTAAAGTAGCCTGTTCTCCAGGGAAGGTTTGCTGCTTGCCAGGGTCTTGGAGCTGGGATGGCACAGGGAGGCTGCTCATACAGTTGCTTCCACTGCTCTCTGAGGTGGGCAGCAGTACAGCCAGTGAAAACCCACAGTATTATCAGTCATAATGCACAGCTCTGATGTCTTCTTGATCCTGTCAGTGAGGGAGAGGGACTTGAGGGCCACTGAGCACATTTTGCAGGTCAGTGCCTGGGTGTACAGAGGTTTTTGATGACAGGGATTTCTTTTATGCCCACAGGGCTCCCTCTGGAGATGGAGGACTGAGAAAGAAACAGGATCTCCCTGGCCTGTTGGTGCAAAACCATCTTTACCGACAGGGTCACCAGCCCTCTCAGGAGAGCTTTGAGCTAGAAATTATGATGATAAGAAATGAACACCCATGTTCAAGTTGGGAAGTGAAAGGAACAAATTTATGTGGAAAACAGAGATGTTAAAAACAACACATCAAGGTTCAAAGGGATCCAGTCTGAGCACATGCACGTAAATCAGTGCTGAGGGGACAGTGTGATGCAGGAAGCTTTTGTGCCTTTTCTGGGCAATCGGTGCAAATGAAGAGCTCTCTGAAGTGACTGTACACTCACGGATGGAGAATGAAGTACAAATAGAAGGAATTAGAGATGCATGTGCAGCTGCAGGTGTGTTGTCTCATTGGCATGACAGTAATAGTGCAGGATGGTTTACACAAATGGAGCCCTGCCAAGGGTGGGTACAGGCTCTCAGAGAAGTAATAGCTGGAAGGTGAGGAGGGGAAGTTGCTTTTTGTGTGGGGATGAGCCAGCTGAGAGCTGATGGGCGAGGTTTCAGGGCAGGCCAACCTGAGTGACACTGTCGTGGATGTCTGCTAAAGTCTGCCTGTTCAAGAAGAAGCAGCTGTGGCCTTCTACAGATACCTGGAAGAAACTTGATGTTCACAGGCCCTGGCCCTCATGGAGATATTGAACTACCCTGATGCTGCTGATGGGCAGCACAGCGTGGCATGAGCAGTCCAGGAGGCTTCTGGAGTGTACTGATACCTTGCATGAGTTTCTGGAGAACACTGATGTCTTGAGCTTCCTGATAGAGGTAATCTGGAAATGCAAAAATACAAGAAGGGCTTCTATATGTACATCAGCAAGAAAAGGAGGATTAGGGATAATGTGGGCCCACTGCTGAATGGGGCAGTCTCCTGGTGACAAAGGACAAGGAGAAGGCTGAGGTACTCGATTCCTTCATGAATCCCAGGCCACAAGACTCATGGGAAAGTCTGGAGCAAGGAGAACTTATCATCTGGGAAGAAGGATCAATTTAGGGAACATTTAAACAGACTGAACATGCCCAAGTCTCCCAAAGCTATTGGGATGCACTCACGAGTGCTGAGGGAACTACCCAATGACACTATGAGGCCATTGTTAGTTGTTTGTGAAAGACTATGGTAATGCAGGGAAGAACACTGGAAGAAAGCAAGTATCACCTCTGCCTTCAAGAAGGGCAGGGCCAAGAAGCTGGAGGATCAACCCCACCTTAGTCCCAGGGAGGTGATCTAGCAAACACTCCTGGTAACCACTTACAAAGACACAAAGGACAAGAAGGTGACTGGGAGTAGCCAGCATGGATTTATGAAGGGAAAATCATGCATGACAAACCTGATAGTTTCTATAATGAGGTGACTGATTTGGTGGATCATGGGAGCGAAGTGAATGTTATTTATCTTGACCTTACTAAGGCTTTTGGTATTGTCTTTCATAACATCCTCAAGGTGATGGAGCATGGGCTAGAGAAGTGGACAGCAAGGTGAAATGAGAAATGTCCTGGATGAACAGCACAAAGTTAGGCTGTTAATGAGGCCCTTAGTCATGTACCCCAAGGTTTAATACTAAGAACAACATTGTTTAACTGATGCCTTTGTTAATCTAGATGATGGTAAAGGGTATGTAATCAGCAGGTTTTCAGATCATATGAAACTGGGAAGAGTCGTTGAAACAACAGGTTGTGTTACAATGACAGGTGGGAGAAATGGTCTGATGGAACCTTGTGATTTTCAGCAAAGGGAAACATAAAGTCCTGTCTCTGGGGAACAAGAAACAGTCCAGGTTGGTAACCCTCTGGCTTGACATTTAAATTCCATTTAAAATTAAGAACAACTGTTATTGTAAGAGTGGTCCATCACTTTAACAGAGTGCCCACAAAATTCTTGGCTTTCCATCTTTAGGTATTCACAACCTGACTAGACACAATCCTAAGTGACCTGCTCTGGCTGACCCTGCTTTGAACATGGTGTTGAAGTATATGATCTTCCTGCCTCAACCATCCTGTGATTCTGTATTAGAAATATTCAATACTGATAATCATTGTGAATTCACTTTAAACATATTCTGTGAAAGCCTTTGAGGCTTTAAAGTAATCAATATTAAGAAATATGTTACTCTAAACAAAGAGTGACTATTAATTTGCTTAAAATTATAATGTGAAATAAAATAATAAATTACCTTTTTAGCATAAATCTTATAGATTAAATTGAAAGCAGTTAGAAATATTTAATATGTTTCCACAAAAAATATCCTTTTACATAGTACTAAAAAATAAAATCATCTTTAATCAATATAGTTATCAAGAGGAGATGAACAACAAATAAACAACCAAATTAAAACACAGGCTGTAAACCAATATCTGAAATACAGTCAGCTTTGGAAAACTGACTTTCCTACAAATCGTCTGGATTTCAACTCTCATCACACTTTTAACCTAAATTAGAGCTGTCTTGAAAGTAGTGTAAATAGTAAGGAAAATTATATGGGCTTCTTAAAGCACCCCACTTATTCTCTGTCTCTTTCAACATTGAGAAGGCTATGGAATATGGGCAGATATGAGCAAATATTTCTCCCTGAGGGGATAAAGATAGAAATTTTCTGGGTGATAAAGACTATCTAAATCCACCTCAGATGCAGTTCATTTACAATTCTTTCTCTAGGAAGGAATTGTGCTTTCTATCTAGCTGTAATTCTTAGGGAAATAATCTCCTTAGGTCCCTAGATTATGACGTACTGTGTTACATTTTGAGATACTGTGCTGACATCTAACCTAAAAGTGCATTTTTTTTCTTTAGGACATCAATAAAAAAACCCTTTCAAACTTCAGAACCAAGAAAAATAAAAAGGTGGCCTTGTTTTCAAAATCTTCTTTTCATGTAAATTTTAGTCTGATTTCAAGAAATCAGATTGAACAAAATGATGAAATGATTGAACAAAACATATAAGAGTAGACTTTACTTATGTAGTCAGTTCATTTTTTGTTATCAGTAGACTGCTTAATTTGCTAGAGTATATAAGCAATTTGAGAAGGGAATATTTACAGGTTTAATTAGTTTAAAATTATATAATTAACCACATTATCTCAGTTAACAGAATCACAAAAATTACTGATGAAGAAAGCCTATTAGATTATTCTGCTAGTTGCTCACAACACTTTATTTTTAATAGAATTTAAAATGCATTATAAGAGTTGAACATGCTTCAACTTCTCAGAAAACTAGTAAGTAGAGTTTCCCAACCCTACATCTGCAGATGTAAGGCCCTGACTTTGCAAATGTTATGCACTGAGTCAGTTTTTATGAACCACTAATATCAGCTGATGACAATTTGTGCCCATCGAACTTACTGTTGAGTATTGCACCTAAGAAACACCTTTTACAGCTTTTATAGGCAGTTTAAACATTGAAAGTTCAAAATGAAAATACAGTTTTTCTATGGTTAATTTGAACTTCTCTACAGTTTCATCATTAACTCTTAGACATAAATACAGCTCTAGGCCCAGGAAATTAAGTAAAAGTGACACTTCTTCAATAGAAAATACTGTAATATCAAATTCTGCTTGTTAAAACTTTAGTTAGGAAACATAGATTTCAGAGATAAGGAAGTATTTAGGAAATAAGACAATCTTTGCTTATTATTGTTCAGATGGATGTAACTTGCACTGAATCATTTCCTACTCCTTTTAGGAAAGATCATGTGCTGTTTCTCAACAGATTATTCTAACAAAAAGAGTTGAGCAGATTTCCTCAGTATTTAGAATATGAATCTCATTCTGATTCTCTTTGTTTTTCTTTTGAACATGTAATTGAAAAACATCTCAGTAATGTTGGTCTAGGCAAGACACAAAAATAAACAATCCTGTGTTTTTCCACATATTTTATATTTTCCATTGGTAATGAAGAGTATTGTCTTTCATCCCAAGAAGAAAAAGCAAGCTGTTACCTTTCCAAAAAGTAAGATAGCAGACAAGAACCTTTGTAGAGAAAATTGAATTCAGAGATTTCTGGGTATGCTGCTTGGGGAGAGATTGTATCTGGTGGCTGGTAACACCAGCGACAGCTCAAACTTCTAAAAATGATTTCCATCATGTCTGCTATCAAGCAATGGGGCTGGAGGAGCTGCCTTCTCTGAGTCTCATCTGAATTTATGCTTTAGAAGGCAGAGACTTTGGAATGATGTGCTTAAATACATATGGATATTACAAAGTCACAGAATCATTTAGGTTGGAAAAGACCTCCAAGATCATGAAGTCCGACCTTTGACCAAACACCACCTTGTCAACTAAACCATAGCACCAGGTGCCACATCCAGTAGATTCTTGAACACTTCCAGGCGTGGTGGTTCCACCGCTTTCCTGGGCAGTTTGTTCCAACACCTGACCACTCTTTCAGCCAAGAAACTCTTCCTGATATCCAAGCTGTACCTTCCCCGGTGCAGCCTGAGACTGTGTCCTTTTATCCTATCACTAGTTGGCTGGGAAAAGAGGCCAAGCCCCACCTGGGTACACCCTCCTCTCAGGCAGTTGTGGAGAACAAGAAGGTCCCTCCTGAGCCTCTTTTTCTCCAGGTTCAACAATGCCAGTTTCCTCCACGACTCCTCAGGAGTTGGCTCCAGACCCTTCCCTTCTCTGGACATGCTGCAGCACCTCCATGTCCTTCTCGCAGTGAGGGGCCCAGAACTAAACACAGGATTGAGGTGCAGCCTCACCAGTGCTGAGCACAGGGGGACAATCAGTCCCCTGGTCCTGCTGGTCACACTCATTGGTGTTTGGCCATGGGTCATTGGCCATTGACCCCTACTAATGAACAAAGTGCTACGTAACATTGCAGTGTTTCTTTGTTTCACTGATTCTTTCTTGCCAGTTGTTTCTAGAGCACCTGTTCCGTGATGCTCAGACACTTCTAAGCATTCATCACACACAGTGACACCAGAGCACAAACCTCCATTTACCATCTGTTAAAATGACTTGCTGAATCCACCCAGCACATCAACGCAGGCTCTGTGTTAACCAAAGGAAACCAAATGCTGGTAAATTAGCTCACTTACAGAATGTACATTGCACAAAGGACCAGGACTATCTTGTGTTCTCACACCTATAATTAATATTGTATGTTTCACCAAAATCTTTCATGAACAGGCATGTAATAAGGTTATCTTATGTAACAATGAAGATACGAATAGAAGTTTTCAATTCCGGATGAAAGCATAACTTTATCTCAGTACTGGAGTGGAAGAAGCTGCTTTTCAATCCCCCATTATAGCCAAGCAAATTGAGAGTCTATAGATTGTGCTATTGTACAGACATCTGTTAAAACATCTTACAAGATTAAGGCTCAATAAAAGTAATGGATGAATAAATCAGAAGAAAAAATCCCAACACCCAAAAAACACCAATAGCTTGGAAAATAGGATTTAAAATAGTAAGAAGAATGTGTGTTTTATGCAGTGAGGAACATTAAATATATTTAAGAGTAGATCACACTGTTCAAGAACATGAAAAAGAGAACTCTAGTATTTGTTTAATGTTAAGATTTTGAAAAAGAATGAAAGCAAAGCAAGGAAATGAAATGGTAACACACTGACTCTACCCTTTACTTATGTAAACACATATTTATGGATTTCTCAAGCCCTGCCCTCCCATAAGTCACTCATTTAGGTTTACGTAGGGAGTCCTGCTGCAGAACACCCAAAGGCATTATATAAAATCAATACAAGAACAAATATGCTTAAATATTCATGAATACAAATGTTTAATGCACATGGTCTCTGTTTAGTCTGAAAAGCAGGCAGGGATTCCAAGGATTTACTCTTTTCATATTCAAGAAAGCACCAATTTTGCAGTGAAGAGTTCATTAGAAATGCATTAGAGTAGATGAATACAAAACTGTACAAATAACTACATGCTTTGTAAAAAGCCTGACACCATTGTCTCTATGGTGGCAGACGAGCAGTTAGAAAAGAAAGCTGTACAGCTGATTCATGAGCCTCACAGAATCCTAATAGTTCCAGTGGCTGTGAATCCTCATAACCTCAACTCACTTTCTTGGAGAAAGATGGAAAAGTACCATATTGTAACATGTATAACCCATAAATTACTCCACCCTGCCCCCAATTCTTGTTATAGATGCATTTGTGTTACACAGATGTTTCCAGATCCCACTTCTTTCCAGAAGTCCCCAATTTCCTTATTCTAGCTACTTTACAAGTCCCTCAGCCACGTAGTTTATCTGCAGAGTTATTCCAAGGAACACTGTTTTGACAGGCAGGGATTATGTGAGGTGGTGGATCTGTCCATCACAGCCCTGGGCACTGGGCCCTAGGGAACGCTGCCTGAGCAGGGCTGGTGGACTAGATGGCCTTCAGTGGCCTCTCCAACCTTAAACATGGGTGATTCTGAGATATGAAATTACAGTCTCCATGAGATAAAGAACTGTTGAGGTCTCATTTCCACCAGATTCAAATTTCCTAAACAATTAACTTTTTTATCTGGGGCAGTCTAACATTTTCTGCTGTTTCTGCCTGTACTTTATAACCTCCCACAGAGTACTTGGGTGTCGATATGAGTGCTGCTTCCTTTGATGTTATGCAAAACCTCTTGTTAGCATTTGGGCTAATAAAAGCTGTTAACAGTGAACTTGTGACTCTTCAAGTTGTGTTTATCCTGCTGGCCCACTTCCTATCTTTATGAAAGCTCACTGACCTTAGACTGTATTAAAAACCAGTAGTAGAAAACACAAAGACACATTTCCAAGTCCCTGCAAAGCCTTGGTGGCTCACCATGTCAAAAGCTGCCCCCAAGGGCTATTACAGTGGCACTTTTTGAAAATCAGTCTGTTTAAAAGTGCTGTCACCATGTGCAACCATTTCTGGAATAATGACCTTGGAGAGATTTATTCTGTGTACAAGATCATGGGAATATTCTGTTATTAAAGCTCAGCCTCTCACTTCCTAATCCATTCCTAACGAGACTTCGACTATCCAATCTCATGATCATGTGGTAGCTTTTCTTATAAAACCAACAGAAATCTCTCCTTTGGTCGGACTATTTTTTTACTCATTTGATTATCTTGGAAAATTTTTCCTCCAGACAACTCTAACTGTATTATTCATAATTTGGGTTGAAGGGGACACAAGAGAGAAAGAGTTGGATGTTAGAGGACATGTTTTTCTTAGCAATCCAGCTGAAAGCACAGTGGCTTGTAGAGACTTTGTGTTGGTGTTTGAGCTTTCTCAGGTTACAAACTATTGTGTGATCTCTGTCCATCCAGTGCCTTTTGTAAAGTTCAGTTGCTGCAGTGCCTTTAAAGTTCTACAGATCAGGGTTTGATTTGGGTTAAAAAATATACAGAGAGATAAATGTCTCATTAAAACTAATCGGTTATACAGACTTTAATGTTATATGTCTTGTGAGTGTGTGGTTATGGATGAGAAAGACTTTGCTCACTTTCTGTGTGTACTGAAATTCCTTTTACATTAAATCATAGAATTTACAACCTCATTAAAAAAAAATTTAAAAATCCCAAACTTAGTTATTTTGAAGCTGTCTTGAAATAAAACATGGATTTGGGGGCAATAGGGCAGAGATTTTTAGCAAGTATTGAAGACTAATAAAAATATTTACTTTATTATTTCCGGGAAATTTTAAAGAATGCCATTTAATGACTGGTTCTGTAAATTGGGATTGAACAACCAGTACCCTATAGAAGGAAAGCATTTTAACATATTTTGTAGTGAAAGTTTGAAGGTAAATTAAGTAGTAATATCATCTTATCTTCTCTGTGTAGCAGAAATCAGAAAAGGCTAAGAAAAAAAGACTAATCCTTAGTCTTTAAGTGACAACAAGTCATTAGTGACAGGTGAGTCACTGACTTTGTCTATTACATGATCTCTTGATTCAAAATTCTGACCTGCTGTCTAAGAATTAGTCTGTGACAAACTAACTCTAGGAACTTTTGAAAATTAAGTGAAATATTTCCAGAATTTGTCTAAATAAATGAAAACTTGACATCTAGAAGTGCACTCTTACAAACCTAATAGGATCATGTTATGAGATTTGGCTTTAGGTGAATTAAACTGCAAATGTAACTTTTTTTTTTGTGAGAAAGGAAAGGATCCCTGATACTGAGTTGTGTCAGTAAAACCACAAGGAAAATCTATGCTTAAAGTTGAAATTATTCTTTATTACTTTCTGAATAAATTATTGCCTATATATATAATTTCTGAGCTTCTTTTTGCAATGTAAAAACACGTGTTTTTGGAAAATTAATTTAAAATATAACCATTAGTCTATGGTTCATATTTGAAGACTCTTAGATTTTTTCTTACGTTCCTGGTTTATGCAGATTCTGGATAAAGAGCATCACTTGAACTATACAAAAGCCTTGTTTTTTAATTAGTCGCAAATATTTAAAAACCAGCCATACCTAAGCCCTTCTGGACTCTACAACCACAAGGGGGCAGAACAAACACTAATCAAAGAAATCCAATTCTATTTTCTTTCAAGACACTTTAAAAGTTTCAATCCTTAAACATAACACCGAATTTCTTTTCCATCTGGATTAAAACATCTTTGCTGGAAACATTTTTCCAAGCAGTTTGTATTTCTTTATCTTTAAACATTCAAATATATTAAAAATAAAATAAAATATTATAATATTTTCCAGAAATCTTGAAAGTACCACTTTGGAGCCAAGGATGATTAAAGAAAAAGGAAGTTTTTTACCCTATATTTTCTCAATTGGAAGCATTTTAGATTTGGGGTTTTTTTATTAAGTAAATCAAAATCTGAGAGTGTTCTCAATTTAAATTTGAAAATTTTCTTTTAATTCTGAAACTGATCCAGAATATGGATGTTAATGTTTAATCCTGGCAAGGCAAGTAAGACATTAGAATGATTATAATGTGACTCATATTCAGAGCTCAGGAGTTAATGACCTCTTCACTGAATACAGAATGTGTATGTTAAAGGCAGTGAATAGTCTAAGTTTGCTTTGTTCTGATGCATTACTCAATAAAATCACAAACCTCAAAGCCAAGATACCTGGTAGATTACTGAATTTTCTGTGTTAATAGTTTGTATTATATAAGGAAAAACATATCACCTACAGGAAGGCTGGTATTTCAATATTGCTGAAGAAGGCTGCGAGTTTCTGCACTTACAGTTCTTTACCCAGGAAATACAACACAGAGAAAAAGGGGGAGAGTGGATGGACCAGAAANGCTTGTAGAGACTTTGTGTTGGTGTTTGAGCTTTCTCAGGTTACAAACTATTGTGTGATCTCTGTCCATCCAGTGCCTTTTGTAAAGTTCAGTTGCTGCAGTGCCTTTAAAGTTCTACAGATCAGGGTTTGATTTGGGTTAAAAAATATACAGAGAGATAAATGTCTCATTAAAACTAATCGGTTATACAGACTTTAATGTTATATGTCTTGTGAGTGTGTGGTTATGGATGAGAAAGACTTTGCTCACTTTCTGTGTGTACTGAAATTCCTTTTACATTAAATCATAGAATTTACAACCTCATTAAAAAAAAATTTAAAAATCCCAAACTTAGTTATTTTGAAGCTGTCTTGAAATAAAACATGGATTTGGGGGCAATAGGGCAGAGATTTTTAGCAAGTATTGAAGACTAATAAAAATATTTACTTTATTATTTCCGGGAAATTTTAAAGAATGCCATTTAATGACTGGTTCTGTAAATTGGGATTGAACAACCAGTACCCTATAGAAGGAAAGCATTTTAACATATTTTGTAGTGAAAGTTTGAAGGTAAATTAAGTAGTAATATCATCTTATCTTCTCTGTGTAGCAGAAATCAGAAAAGGCTAAGAAAAAAAGACTAATCCTTAGTCTTTAAGTGACAACAAGTCATTAGTGACAGGTGAGTCACTGACTTTGTCTATTACATGATCTCTTGATTCAAAATTCTGACCTGCTGTCTAAGAATTAGTCTGTGACAAACTAACTCTAGGAACTTTTGAAAATTAAGTGAAATATTTCCAGAATTTGTCTAAATAAATGAAAACTTGACATCTAGAAGTGCACTCTTACAAACCTAATAGGATCATGTTATGAGATTTGGCTTTAGGTGAATTAAACTGCAAATGTAACTTTTTTTTTTGTGAGAAAGGAAAGGATCCCTGATACTGAGTTGTGTCAGTAAAACCACAAGGAAAATCTATGCTTAAAGTTGAAATTATTCTTTATTACTTTCTGAATAAATTATTGCCTATATATATAATTTCTGAGCTTCTTTTTGCAATGTAAAAACACGTGTTTTTGGAAAATTAATTTAAAATATAACCATTAGTCTATGGTTCATATTTGAAGACTCTTAGATTTTTTCTTACGTTCCTGGTTTATGCAGATTCTGGATAAAGAGCATCACTTGAACTATACAAAAGCCTTGTTTTTTAATTAGTCGCAAATATTTAAAAACCAGCCATACCTAAGCCCTTCTGGACTCTACAACCACAAGGGGGCAGAACAAACACTAATCAAAGAAATCCAATTCTATTTTCTTTCAAGACACTTTAAAAGTTTCAATCCTTAAACATAACACCGAATTTCTTTTCCATCTGGATTAAAACATCTTTGCTGGAAACATTTTTCCAAGCAGTTTGTATTTCTTTATCTTTAAACATTCAAATATATTAAAAATAAAATAAAATATTATAATATTTTCCAGAAATCTTGAAAGTACCACTTTGGAGCCAAGGATGATTAAAGAAAAAGGAAGTTTTTTACCCTATATTTTCTCAATTGGAAGCATTTTAGATTTGGGGTTTTTTTATTAAGTAAATCAAAATCTGAGAGTGTTCTCAATTTAAATTTGAAAATTTTCTTTTAATTCTGAAACTGATCCAGAATATGGATGTTAATGTTTAATCCTGGCAAGGCAAGTAAGACATTAGAATGATTATAATGTGACTCATATTCAGAGCTCAGGAGTTAATGACCTCTTCACTGAATACAGAATGTGTATGTTAAAGGCAGTGAATAGTCTAAGTTTGCTTTGTTCTGATGCATTACTCAATAAAATCACAAACCTCAAAGCCAAGATACCTGGTAGATTACTGAATTTTCTGTGTTAATAGTTTGTATTATATAAGGAAAAACATATCACCTACAGGAAGGCTGGTATTTCAATATTGCTGAAGAAGGCTGCGAGTTTCTGCACTTACAGTTCTTTACCCAGGAAATACAACACAGAGAAAAAGGGGGAGAGTGGATGGACCAGAAACAATCTGCATCCAAACAGTAGCAAGTCCTGTTTACAAACAGAATCTGTTTCAGAGCAGTTGGAGGTTATTTTCAGAGAAATGTTAGCAGACCAATTTATGGTTTGCATTCATATTTCTCTGCTTGCCAAATAATAAAGTGGTAGCCAGACTGAGACATGTGCCACCTTCATTCTGGCTCCCAGGAAAATGCTTTGCTGCTGGCTTCTGTGTGGAGTTTTAATGAGCTCAAAAGAACTGGGAGCATCTGATGCATGGCAGGAGACCAATCTGTATTTATGTTCAGATATATATACATGTGTATAAATATATTAACACACATAAAAATGTATAATTCTCCACACATACCTGTTCTGCTTCTGATGGAAATGAAGTGCCTACAGAACCACATGTTATTAGAGACCAGCTAATGGCCAGACTGAAAATAATGCTGCTGCTGCTGCTGCTGTTAGACAGACAGGCTGCAAATTGCTGTGCCTGAAGGCAAAGAATGAATTTCCTCATCTTAGTATTATACAAACACGGCCTCAATTTCAGGGCATTCTGTGGCATTTTGAGAGGATGCTGCTTTCCATACCAAGGTGGAATGAACTTGATCTCAAGTTACCAGCTCTTTTGTGGAAGAGCACACACCTTCATGGGTGTTGCAAATGTTTGGGGTCGGGATTAGAATTTGAGATGATTTTGACAAACTGAGGAAGAGGCCTGTAAAGAAGATAAAAGAAAGGATAATGAAAGTACAAAAGAAAACATGGCTGGCTGAAAGAATATGGTACCAGCTTTCTGGGAGAGAAGCTAAGGATTTATAGTTGCAATTGATCATCAGGAATCTCAGGCTGCTTGGGAACACACACACTAGGTACAATAAAAAAGAGCACAAGGTATTAGGTATGTAAACTTGTCTTAATACTCCTTTATTCTGCATTAATAGGATCTAAGATGAAGTAGAATTGGAGTAGATAAAAGTGTTATAGGCTTTTGGACTCCAAAGACCAAGAAAAAGTAGATCCCTTAGAATTCATTCAAAGGAAACTAGTAAGAAATAATGTCTGGAGTGGGGTTATTTAGCTAGCAGAAGAAGGAAAAAAAAAAAGAGAGAGAAATCCTATCTGTTTTCACATGTGCAAAGGTTGCTCCTGCTAGGAAAGAAGTAGTTGGTTCTTCATGTTCACAATAACGAAATTACAGAAAAAAAAAGACTTCTAAAGCTCCCACATTGCTCAGGGCCAAGGTGTCTCCAGTCAAATGGCAAAACCCAGCAGGGTGACAGATAATCCCTGTTGTTTTTCTTTTGTAACTTGGCACTTTCTGGCCACAAATTTTTTTGCCTTGATTGCAGTTCAGTTTAATACAGTTTGGATGATCTGATAAAAATTGAGAGTGAATTTAGTGAACAGACCATTTTTCATACCACAAAAAGTGAGTCAGATATTGACTTAATGGATTTTGAGAAGGCTTGGATGAGTCATTCTTCTCCCAGTTAATTGATATTGCTAGGACATGCTAAATGTATCCCTAAATAGCGAAATAATTTATAGAATGTGCTTTTCTGGCTGTTAATTGTGCAGCTGGATAACTGCATTTAAAAGCTCATCCAATTCTCTTGAAATCACTAGAAGGTTTTGCACTGACTCAGAGGAAGCTGAAGTAGCTTTTCAGGGACCATTGTCAAAGGCAAGAGGTGATCTGACTGAATAAAAGACTTTGGGATCTTATTACTATAAATGCCCTGTATCCTTAGAGTTTTTAAAAAGCCCCAAGGACAGAAGAACCCCTTCTTTATCATCCTTTTACTTTTCTAGGAAGGAGATAAATCTGATGTTTGGCTTGTGTTTTCTTTTTTAAGGTCTCTGACCTTTTCCAATAGCCTTAAAACATTTCATGCCTGCAAACTTCAGGCCACAAAGCAGTTGACAGTTTAACAGTTTGAATTAGAACTCATTTGGTCCCAAGACTTACATGGTATTATCTGCTCTTGATCTGTGTGTTCAAAAGTGCATATGTTACAAACATTTACTTTAAGCCTTGCTGTGACAGTGTCATGGTTTTTTTTTCTCTGATATTTAAACTTTTTTGACCACTGAAACTCTAGCAATAAATGTGATAAACTTGGAATGAAAAATTCAAATGAACTAGTCAAAATGCCCAGAATTAATGAAGTAACTTGGTCATTCATTAATTATTGGCATCCAGCATTCACTAACCCCATCCAAGGGAAAATAGAAACAACACCCTCTTTAGTGCTATTTAAGACAGATGTTCTTGACTGGCACTAATAATATAATGTATATAATATATGTCCTACTGTCCTCTTGGGAAAACAGGAGAATAAACACGTTCAGCCACTGGAAAAAAATTTCAAAGTCACTGGGAAAACAAGTCAACTAAAATTATGTGTAGATAAACTAAAATAGTTCATGGTACCTTGTTCTGTGCAAGCAGTTAAGTTTTGAAAAGACATACAAAATAAATAATCCAGGGGGAGGAGGCCCTTTGTATTTACATGAATATCAGCTCTGGTCTTTGTTATGGCAGTCAAGAGTTGAGTGAAAAACATCTCAAGAAAAAGCAGATATGACTGTTTTCTTTTAGTGTTTAGCATTTCACTTACTTTTTTTTTTTTTAAATTCTGAAGGTCACTAGATGAATTCTGATAAATTGCCAAAGGAGGCAGATTCCAGGGGCAGCAAACTGAGACACAGACAGGAGCTTTCCTCCTGCTTATCTCAGCTGCACTAGCGGAGTTGTGGTCTATCCAGAGCTTTAAAGGTCATGAAAACACCTTGAATTGTGGTAACAATGTCAACAGGAAGACTTGCCTCGGGATAAAATATTTAATTGTCTGTGTAACGAGAAGACATCCATCATTCTACTTGTAATAGAGTTTACAGTGTGAAAGTTAGGAAACAGTTGATTGATTTTCAGCAGGAAAATGTCAGGAAAACATGGTCACAGGGTCCAGTCTCAGGTGATGTTCAGTGATCAGTTTCCCAGGACTATGTAGCATCAGCAGAATCTACAGTCATATTCCATGGTTCTCAGGAGGGGATAAACCACAAGAGCAGCCAGGAGGGCTGGACCCAGGAGAGGACTGGACTCCTTTGGGAGCTCCTTGTTCTCTTGCTCGTGGCAGAACTTGTCAGAACTGCCCGTCTTATCAAAATCAGAGCAAGGAAACAGACAAACTCCGGCTGTGATGTGCTTCCATGCTGATACTTACATATCACCTTCTTATAAGTAAGGAAAGATATCAAGTAGCTTTTTCACACAATAGCTTAAAGAAGCAAATTTGCTGACTTACAACATGGGGAAGTGAATTTCAGAAGTTACGTTATTACGTAGCTCTGTAACGAGTCTATTCTTCCCTACAGAAAGAAGTTGGGCTGTGTATAGGCAGCGAAAATTTTACAGTCTGTTGTGTTCAAGGATCTATCAGCAACTCAACATGCCTGTGCATATGAAAAAAATTCCATATGGAAGTCTATAAGTGGTGCGAAATTAAGACAATGAGAACATAAGTACATGTCAAGGCCAGATTGGATGGAGCTCTGAGCAACCTGGTCTAGTGGAAGGTGTTCCTGCCCATGGCAGGGGGTCAGAATTGGAAGGTTATTAAGGCCCCTTTCAACCCAAAGCAATCTATGATTCTGTGATATTTTTTTGTGTGTCTTTGTTCCTTGATTTAGCACTACCAAAACAACACAAGCTCTTGACAGAGGTCTCCAGCACCATTCAAAGTGAGTGATTCGACTTTCTGTGGTGACTTAATGTCCACTAAAATAAAATAATAACAATAATGATAAAAAAAAAAGACCAGAAGCAGAAAGTGTGATAATTACTTAATAGCATTGTGCTACATCACTGAAAGAGTACATGCTTTTGAATTTTAATCCATTCATCTTTGGAGGGATGGCCGTTACTATAGATGGAGCTAGTTCAGGCCAGTGATTGGAGAATGATTTGAGCAATTAATTAGAGAAGCAGAGAAAAGTGCCAAATATAGTTGAGAAGACAAAATACTACAGTCCTGTTTCTTAACAAAATTCAAATATAAGTTAAAAATTAGGCAAACAAAACAAGTTTGTGAAAGTTTATTGGCATTTTCAGAGTTTTATCATGCTTGATATATATTTCATCTCCATGTGAAATATTCTGAGCAGCCCTTCTGTGAGCATAACATGACTAGAAGCCAGAGACTCAATAAAGACCACAAAAAATGTTCTGTATAGAAGTTGTATCTGACTCAGCTTTATTCCATTCTCTGTCATAGGAAAGCAATGACCTTCTACAGCTTTTGGACAGTGTGCACAGAGAGTCAATGGGACAAGCAAAACCATTACTATCATTATTTGGAACTGTATCAAACCCAAAGTTTTTAACTTCTGTACTTCAGTTATTCTACTGTACCTCTGAAGTACTTTTTATAGTCTTATCTACTGAACCAAGAAGGTACATTTAAAAAGATACCAGATTGGAGATTTTTTATTCCTTCCCTTCAAAAAATCTGGTATCTAGGCAGATTTACACCTTCTCATATCTGCATCTAGCATTAATAGCTTATTCATTACGTCAGCCTCTGGAAAGTTAGGAATTATTACCTTCATTTTACAGATAAAATCAGGTATGGGGGAGGCTCAGGGAAAGTTGGTGTACACAGCTTCCCAAGTCACTAGGAGCTGTAGTTTAGTTTGCACAGCACTTTTGGAATTTGAATCATAAACAATTTATCAGTGACAAAGGACAAATAAATTAAAAAATGTTGATTAGCAACACTTAAGAAGAGCAGAACACTGAAAAATAAAGTATCTTTGATAACCACATGGAAGTTTGATTAATTTATAACCTTTATTTCTTGCTATCTGAAAGCATTTGAGTGAATGGATTACTGCTTTGGATTGCTGTTTTAATGAAAAAGCCTGCTGTTAAGTAAAAACGTCCATAATACCACATGAAACCTGTTTTCCCCTTGGCAATGGGAGTTCTCATTATGCTTTAGTTGCAAACCTTCTTGCCTCAATAATTTAGTAAGCAGAACAATGACATGAGATTTAGGTGACTGACAGTATGTAATGATGTGCCAATAGCAAGCACTGAACAACCAAAGGGGAGCTCATCACCTCCTCCCTCTCAGCCACACTCCACTTAGGCTGACAGTTCTGAGATCATCACACTGCTTAGAAATGCTTTGTGACCACAAAGGCTGTTTATATTGATGCTAAATGATCACCATGACCAGTTCTACCAGATTAGTGCTTGCATCAGCTCATGGTACCTTTCAGGAGAAACTCAACTCATAATACTTTGAACCTTATTGCAAAGCAGGAATGGACTGTATTAATTGCATGCTTGGTCATAAAACACAGGGCCTGTTCTTAGTTGCCTTGTCCTTTAGCTATGCACAGTTCAAAACATGATAAAACTTTCTGCAAATATTTTAAAAAGTGATGTTTTTCAAAATATCTATTATTAATTGCCTAAATTTCTTTGTTATACAGAAGGTTTTCTTGGGATCTCAGCCCAGTCTGTCTGAAAAACTAGGCACATCTATTTTTATACAAGTACAAAGCAGTATAATAATATATTATTTGTTATTTTTAATAAGGTTCTGAGCTAGAAAACCACATGTATTTCCTTTGTTAACTCTATTGTTAAAATTGCCTCACCATCCTCAAACAAAACCTGTGATTTCAATGCTTTACTGAGTTCCTTTCAATATGTACATTGCAGGTCCCTTGTGAAACCTCACCTCCTACTCAGATGCCAAAACCTGTGCAGACTTCTATGAAAACTCAGCCTTAAAAATGTCAAATATACAAATGTCCAATTATGTAAGGAAATGTTAATCTAGAGTATAACTTAATGTGACAAGCTGTACAACCTGGTTTGATTCACCAATTAACTCTACATAAGATGTAGGACTTACTTATCTTTTCCAGTTTCTTTGGGAATATAGTAAAATAACAGTAAAATAATTTGTTTTGATGAAGACCATAACCTCAATGATGGCTTTTCTTTAAAAGTGGAAACCCAAAATCAGTCACTTTGCTTAGGTTGCTCCTTCTGCCTTGGAATGGGAAACAAAACTGCTAGAATTTTTTCCAGCTGAGAGGTGGAAAAAAAAAGATAAAACCAACCAACAATAACCTCCTGCCTCATAACCCTATGAAAAGTAAGAAAACTTCCTCCTGAATTTCCAGCTACAGCTACATTCTCTCATGTAGTTATTCCCTCATGCAGCCCTCATGAAGGCTTCTTATAGCCTTCAATCTGTTTTCTTTCTCCTGGCTGTCAGTGAAGTGAACAGAAATGACAATGAACCTCCTTCTCCTCCTCTCTGAAGATTTAATTCTACAGTCCACAGTTCATTGTGTTCTGCTTTGTTTTCAGTAGCATTTGAAGAGCACCAATGCACACCTTGTATAATAATTATGCAACAAATGTATATCACAATATGATTCCCAGAATAATTGCAGCTCTATGACTCTGTTTGACAGGATAGTGCAGCTGCTCAACATTGTCATTACCTGCATATCACCACTTTTTATCTTCAGCCTACAGATCATTGCTTTCCTTGTGCATAAATAGTTTCTAACATGACAAGAGCTTTAAAATACTAATTTTGTAGGCATAAAAGTTGAATGAAAAACCCATGTCCCTGCACAAAAATGGGTTGTGCAAGATTTTTTGCACCAAAGAAGAAAACCATTTCATAAAAGGTAGGTCATATCACCTGTTACTAGACATCCTCAGTCTTTGCAATGACTCTTTACATTTGTCAGTGACACTACAAATCTTAAGCAAAGACAGCAATTAATTTCTAAGAGGGAAGAAAAGAAACCAAAGATGAAGCATGGATGATGCAATAATAGTATTTTATTTAGCAAATCAATCTCTTTATTGAGTAGAACAATTTATAGAGCTCTGATATATTATCAATATTTTGACTTCTTACCTTTCTCTATTTATAGTACTGTTTTGGCTGTTGTCACACTATGAAGTCTCTACTTGTTCTATACAATACTTATTAATGTTATTTTAACCCTACCATGGCAGTTCATACTATTTCATTTTCATTAAAGCCTATTACCCTCAGAGAAGCCTAAATTACTACTAATTCATGACCAGTGTATTCCTCCTTTCTTAACAGTCTGAGCATTCAGAATTTTATCAAATTATCTAAATTACGAAATTATCAGATGAAGCTGGATTTCAGACCTCAGAATCAGGAACAATTCTTACCTTTCCACTAGCAATGACTACTAATTTAATCTTATCTTTTCAACAGAAAATCGTAACATGCAAGAAGTATCCTCATGGATACTGAAACAGAATGCAAACCTATTCTCCAGCATTCAAATTTCTTGTTGACATCTTAATTCATAAATTTTATGCTGGATAAATTCCAACTAGAGCTTTTTCTGTGTATTTTCTGCCTTAGATTTTTCACTACTTTTACTCCTGAACTGCAGCACACGGAAGCACTGGCTGAGTCCAGGCAGGACCCTGAAGTGTGCCCTTGTATCCTGCCAGAGGACCACACTCCATCCTCCTTTTCCTACCCAGTGCTTGTTTTAGTTGGAGACAAACTGCAGAGTCCTGAAAGGCTGGAGCAGGAACACACCCTCTGGAAACAAGACTGCTGGGTGCATTTCAGAACCTGCCTCACGTGTTTTTGGGGCCGAAGTCAAGTGTTGGTCCAGGTGAAGCTCACCAGAAGGAGAAGGATTTGCTGGATCCACGGCTGTTCCTGAAGAGGATGATAAGAGCTTGCCTGTGAAGCACCCATTTTCCCCAGGCTTACTGCCAGCATCATTACAGAGGGAATGTAACATGACACAGGAAGATTTTGCCTTTCTTGCTAATTTTCGTAATGTTTTTGATGCTGCTCCAGCCATGGACTTATCAGGAAAACAGAATGCGAAACTTCATCATGTAGCTGGAAGCTGAGAAGGGTACTCCTCTAGATGCTTTGTTTCCTTTTCTAAAGAAGCTATGGAAAGTAGAGGCATTTTCTCAAGATTCAGAAGGTGACTTTCCTCTGTTGAAAACAAAGCCATAATTTCATCTTGCTCCTCGAACTGTTTTCCTTCTCTATATCCACCACAACTTACTCATATTCAGTTTGAGCTCCCTGGGTTTCTTCCAGGCACCAATTTAGCTAAAATATTTGGACAGCTGGGACACAGCAGGGAAGCAAATGAGAGCCAGGGCTGACTGTGTTACCAGTTGAGTTCTGTTCCTGCTCTTCAGACTGACTTGCATAATCTTGGGCATGTCATAACCTTTCTGTGTCTCAGTTCATATGCTTTCAAACAGGTACAATTACAAACCTTTTAAGGTTGTTCTGAAGGTAGATTTTACACTGAAATACATGCTGGAGAGCATGTCTAAAGGTGAAAATCACTCTCTCTATAAGCAAATTATTCAGCACTAACAGCCCTCTAAAACAAGAACAGGAAATGTGTTTAAATTATCAAATGTTAGACCAAGAAGTATTATCTTTTTCTAAGTATCACTGCAAGGTTAATGACTTATTTTTGTTGACTGCTGTGTGTCAGAATATAATATAACTAGTGTGTAAGGTGCTGCTGTGCCTGTGCACTTTGGACACAGATACACAAAACAGCTATAATCTGCAGTTATAAAAACTAAAAAATATTCATCACTGCAATGACAGTTTTCTAGCTAATATATTATACAAAACGTGTATTTCCTCAGGTACACTGTAAAGACTGCATTTAGGGAATTAAATGCATAACTCCCACTATTTTTGGATTTTAAGAAGAAAAATAAAAGCAAAACAACAAGCTGCAAATGTTAACCAATTCAGGGAATACTTAAAATGGATTTCGGCTTGACTTTTTCCAACCTGGCTTATTGAGACATAATAGATAAGCATTGCTAACTGTCTCATTATCATCAGAGAGCTACATGAATTCAGGAGAAAAGATCCCACTAACTGAGATCTCTTCCTATCTGGAAATAAAACCCTTCTCCCTGTCCTTACTTGCTCTTTTCTACCTTTTCCTACTTTTTTTCCCCCCCTTCCTTTTCTCTCTTCTTACTCTTCTCTATGAGGAAGGAAAATAAAACTTAGAAAAGAATAAAAACACCAGACCTTAGAAATAAAACTCAAAATTGTATTTGTTCTCATGGTTTGATTTTGGAAACTCATTATCAGTGTGCATTTTATTTGTCTTTGCACATTTTCTTGGTCGGAAAGGCAGGAAATCATATACTGCCACAGAGCCTTGACTGGTATCCAGTACTCCATTTTTTCCAGGCTTATACTATTGTTCATTGAATTGACATACTTAAGTGGCCAATCTTCCCCAAAAAGGCAAAAATGAAGAAAAGACCATAAAGGAAGATATTTGAAAAAAAAAAAACAGAGAGAAATGAAGTTTAGAGAGAGGTGAAAAGTCACTGTCAGCAAATAAAAATTATGAACACAACAGCAGGAAGATGCCAATATACAATACATATTTTCTTGCATAAGTTCAGTGTTGCAGATTATTTGAATAAGAATATGAGCAAATAAATATGAAGCACACAAAATGAAGTAAAGAAATAAAATCAATTTGCCATTCTGTTTTTGAGAGGGTGTGCTGGTCCCACACATTCAGCAACGCTTTGGCAGATATAAGACACAGATAGCTTTTCACAGGAGCAAGTTGCCACCTTTAAACAGTCACACTGCTCCAAGGCTGTCAGCTGTCTTGGCTTGACACACACAGATGTTAGGATTGAAGAACCAAGCTGGCACGTCCGACATCCCACCCTTAAGGACAAGGGAACACCTAAGATTCCTACATGCCCGTGGTTAAAAGGAATGATAAAAGTCTGAGGGTCCTCAAAAGCTTGTGAAGTTTTATTAGTAAATTACACACTTGGCATGGAAATTGATATAAGGCAGCCACTGACCTCCTATATAAGCACTTGGCAGTGGGTTTGGGATAAAGAAGTAGAGAAGGGAGGGAGGGAAGGAGGGAGCTCATGCACAGGGAAAGTGCACTGGTCTTGGTGGGGTTACCTTTTCATGGATAAGTTTTCCCTACCCTGGAGAAAAGCTTCTCAATTCCTATGCAAATCAGTAGCCAAGAAAAATCTGTTCTCTGGACCTTTCTGGAAACAAGTCACAGAGGTTCAGGGTGAAGCCTTTCGGGTGGCCTTGCTCCCCCCTACTGTCCATGCTCACTTCTCCATCTCATTCCCGTGCCTGCACTGGACCGTGCTGTGCTTATCTCCAGGAGTCAGAACAAGGATGTTTGTCCCAGAAAAGTGCTGCCCTACTTCCATGTGGCCCCTGCTCCAGCCGCATCCCATTCTTTCTCGCAGTGAGTTATTGCCAACAGTCCTTGGTTGGCCCCATGGCCATGCACCTATTGGTGTTTGAGACACACCCATTAGCCCCTTAATTCCTGGGCTTCTGCAACATCGGTATCTCAACTAATCACTCTAAAGCTGCCTTTGTAACCAGTGGAACAAAGGAGTCACTCTTAGAGCACGATATAATGTCTGTTGTGTTGCAATAGTGTATTTTCATTCCACGAGTTTAAGAACACCAAGGTCAACTGGCTTCAGAGACAGATGTTTATAATTTTCTGTCGGCCAGCTGAGCTGTGTGCCAACTGGAGAGCACTGCAAAACACAGAAAGTCGTTTCCAATGCA
The DNA here is from genome assembly GCA_013390005.1 of Calyptomena viridis. Lineage (NCBI taxonomy): Eukaryota > Metazoa > Chordata > Aves > Passeriformes > Eurylaimidae > Calyptomena > Calyptomena viridis. The sequence continues at coordinate 101,289 of WEIV01002554.1, forward strand.
TTTGGATCTTCCAATTCATGTTGCAACCAATGCTGCTGAGCTGCAAGTGGTATGCTAAACATATGGAAAGAGCTATGCATCTTTAATTATTCATACCAATAGCTGCAAAGTTGGACATAATGCAAGTCTTCTGTGTTAATGAAAACACATAGTGAAAACACTATGCCCAAATACTGTACTTGTCACTGAAACACATTATTAAAATCGGTGAAATTATGCATTTAGTGCTACATATATTTCCTGACCCAGTGATTTGATTTTTCTGTTTTCTCATTAAATTGTGTTGTGTTTATTTGTTTATTTGCCACATTCATATCTTCATTACAGGCCTGATGATGAAAATATTTGGCAAAAAACACACGGAACGACCCAGAATTTGAACAAATTAGCTTAGTCGTATAACTATCTAATTGGTATTTGACAGATTAGATGAACATATGTTCAGTTCTGTATATTGCAAATAAGAGAAAAAATCTGCAACATTGTTAAACAGTCACAATTGGTTCAAGGGCCATCACTGGGGCTTTTGGGCCCTCTTTTTTCAGGTACTACTGAAAGGTTCAGGTAAACTATTGCTGCTAGAGGAGGAATGTTTTGATGGAAGAAGCCAGAAGGGTGAAAACAGTGATAAAGAGAATCACAGTGTAACAGTGCTTTCTAACACTTTGAAAGCAGGGAGAGCCTTCCTAAACTTGATACCTGTTTCACAGGCTTCAGGTTGGATCCTTCAAAGCAGTAAGTTGTATGACCTGGACAGAAGGAAGCTTCCTATGGTTCATAACCTTATATTGTTGTGATATGTTATACCATAGATGGTTCATATACATAAACAGAGGTGTTTCTGTCATCAATGCAGATTTGGAAATGTCTGAGAAGGATTTTGGTGTTTGGCTCAACCATGTCTCCGTGACCTTCATAAAGAAATATCTGTAGAGTGGAGGGAGCATATCCCTTCTTCACTACAGACAGGGACAGTGAAATCCATGAATGACTGAACTGCTTAGGCAGGAACAAACAGACAAGTGACTGGGAGAGTTGGGATTGTTCAGCCTGGAAAAGAAAAGAAAAGGGTGACATAACTGACATAACTGTGACCTTCCAGTACCTGAAGGGATCTACAAGATGGAGAGAGATGGTTAACAAGGGCATGTAGTGAGTGACAGGATAAGGGGGAATGGCTTTGAACTGAGAGAGTAGGTTTAGATCAAATGTTAGGAAGAAATTCTTCCCTGTGAGGTTAGTGAGGCCCTGGCACAGGTTGCCCAGAGCAGCTGTGAATGCCCTGTCCCTGGAAGTGCTCAAGGCCAGGCTGGATGGAGATTGGGGCAACCTGGGACAGTGGAAGGTCTCACTGCTCATGGAATTGGAATTGGAGGATCTTCGAGGTCCCTTCCACTCCAGACCACTCTATGATTCTTTGAAATGCACAGACAGGTCTAATAATGATCACTGCAATAGTTTCAAAGGCAACAAATACACCAATGCATTACTGGAAAAAAAAATCTGAAAAGCTGTAACTATTTTCCAAGGTACTTGTGTGACAAAGGGTCTTGCCCTCCATGCCCCTTTTATTATACTTGTGTGCATAATTGACCATACATACCCAAAAGACTCTAGAGGGGGACTCAGAAATAAGCAAATACAATGCACAGTAATAGATTTTGCAGGTTAGGCCTGAAGCTTTAAAAATGAGGTGATCTTTGATATAGATACAAATGAATTTAAAATGTTCCATAGCAAGCAGTTTCCACCCAGGGGATGTAAACAAACTACTTCTACAATAACAAAGAATTTAACTTGCATCTAGAGCTACTTGGAAAAAAAAAAAAAGAAATCATAGATTTTATGAAATGTCTTATTAGAAGATTTTCCCAGGGGGAGAAGGGGTGGGGAAATGCAGAACCAGTGTCAAATGTAGTAAGTTAATAAAAAGCAAGTAAAATCTATATGCTTTAAATAAAGCCTGATGCATTATTCATAAAAAAGATCTTTCACAAAGAAAGTTTAATTCATCATCCTGTTTACTATATTTTACAGCATCAATTAGAAAAGAGGGATTCTCTTTCTCTCCAAAGTTAGTAATACATCTTTGCAATAAAAGAAAATCTATTATGGCATTTAATAGCTTAACGGGAGATGCATAAAAGTAAATCAGCAAGACTGAAAGAAAATCAGCACGTGAGAAAGAAAAAGCAATTTCATTATTATGAAAATTTGTTCAGTTTACAATCATTAGATGATGGCAGGCCTGTTTTTCTCTTTTTGACCTGTTCACGTAAGCTGTGACCGTGAGAAGGAGCAATGGAGGAGTGCTTTGGTTCCCACTCACTTCTAGTCTTTTCCCTTTCCAGTGAAGGACCAGACAAATTGTGGGCTGTGGGTGGGTGCAGGGAGAGACAAGGAACAGCACCAAAGAGCAGAATTAAGAAGCATACAAGGAAATGATTATTTAATTTCTTTTCATAATAACTGCTGCTAAGGGTAATATACACCTGCACTCTAAACCTGTGCTACACAGATCTAGCTAGGCTGTAACAGGGTTTTAAGTGTTGTTAATATGCATTTTTAATAATTTCTAAGTTAAGAAAAGGAAACAAATTCCAAAGACATATATGTCCTTCCATAAATATTTTGCTGGGTTCACTATGTTCATATTTTGGGCTTATAGATTTGTCTTGTGCTTTTAAAATTATCCTTTCATTTTTTAATTTTTTTTACTGTACTGTAAACACCTAACAACACATTGTATGTCACACACACAGGTAGATGCAAAAATCATCACAGACTGTTACTGACTGAAACTTGAATATTCACATGACACAAGCAACTCTGCAAGGAGAATAGATAGGCTCTGAAAACATAATATCTATGCTATGACAGTTCTGAACATAGTCTGTCCCTAAATGTTCTTATTCACAAGTCTGCTTTTAAAATTACTTAGATTTGGGTAAATAGGTGACAACTTCAGCTTTTACCCTTTAACCGTTTGCAGACACTTCCCAAGGAGCTTTACAAAAACTCTATTGGAAAGCTTTTCACAGCAAAAGTGTTTTTGAGACTTCCAAATTTGGGTTGCTTTTCTTTACATCACATTTTCTTTTTCCCTGACTTTACTATATCCATTTGCTAAAAAATGTGGGGGTAAGTCCAAGTGAACAGGACTCAAAATGATAATTTTTCAGAAAACTTCTTTTGAGAACATGCACTTGGTCCAGTTGAACACTCCTGTTTCTTGCACCAGCATAATGGCACAAAATCAGACATGGGAATTTTATAAAAAGTCGTAAACACATTTGCATTTACATTTCAAATATACTCCATAGATTTTTATGTTTCAAAGTCTTCATTCTCATCTTCAAATCTCAGTTCTTAAAGCTCCCCAAGAGGCAAGGATCTATTAAAAAGGTATATAGGAAGCAAAGAAATAATCCAGTTAAATACTGGTAGGTATGTTTAAATGTATCTTATCAACAACTTCAAAATCCACAGGGCATCAGTGAGGAGCTTCCACAACTTTCAACTACAATAAGGACAAATTTTTCATCTCTGCTTGGGTTTTTCTCTGGCCAATTAAAATCTAGATTCAATTTATGGAGCCTGTGCTTCATTATTTCATTAGTGGTAAGGCTGGGTTCCTCCGGGAAAGCGAGGGAATATGGAAGAGGCACATGGAAATGTTCCAGAAGATGTTAAAGGTGTGTGACCCTGGCAGGTGTGTAAGGCCAGGACTAACCCTTGTCTGATGGCAGATACAGAGAAGCAAAGCTAACATGTGACACACTTCCCAGAGTCCCATTCTAGCTTTGTATCCTCATATCATCCTGAAACATCCGAGTGACATAAAGGTTGTCAAATTTAAAAGCTCCCAAAGTAAAATTTCAATGTCATCACCACTGTACGACATAAAGCTTCGGACAACCGAAAGCTCTTTTTAAGAGTTAATTGAAAAGCACCAGTAACAAAGTTACTCTTTCAAGTTGTTCTCTTTTCCTTCTCCATCCTTGCTTTCAGAGTGTTTACAAATCCATCAAAGCCCCCAGCTTGCCCTGAATTTGTCTCTAATTCTGTGAACTCTTTCCTTCTTAAACATCCATGACTCAGGATATTAGGAATGATAACTCCTACTTCAGTTGGGAAATCACATGTGGATAGAACTTCTGTGTAGGCTGGGGATCTGGGAGACAACCTCATCTCACTTCACCTCTACACCTGAACCTGTTCTCATCCAACACTTGGGGTTGTTCACATTTCCTTCTGATTGTAGGCTCTGCTGTGTCAGGACCAAACCTCTGCATGGGTCTTGAAAAATACTTAAGATGTTGTGGGTGCTGTTAGACAGCAAGTAAATCTAAGTAATATTTGAGGTAATACTGATAAGAGTAAGATTGTATACATAATTTATTAAAGCATTCTGATTATTCTTGGGTTTTGCAATTTATTAACAAAAACATGGGTGCCTACAGTTAATTAATTTGTTCTGTGAGCAGAATAATTCTAAGAAAGAGTGTATAAACATTTAAGATACTTTTATCTCTGTATAGGAAAACCTAAATTTTTTTTCCATATAGGAAAAAACCTACTATTGAGTTAACTTCTGAAACAACTTCAGTGCATAGGTTGAGGATAAAAAGGAAAAGTAAAAGCTGAAATTTAATTAAAAAGATATTTAGTTCTGTTCCCTTCTAATAATATTTGAATTAAATATTTCATAGTATTTAGTGGAAAACTGCAACATCAACTTAAAATCTGATTATAGATTTAATACTTATTTTGCCAACAATACAAACAAAATGTAGCTTATCAGAACGTTCCATGGTAAGGTTAACACTTACGAGAACACAAACTGAGTCATTTAAACTATTACATCAATAATGCTGAAATGATTTGTTTTAATCAAGTCAAATTTCATTTAAGCTGTAGCTTGGATTTGCTTACGTTTTATTGTTTATTTTTAGTTACTAAATTGATAAATACAAATTTCTTACAAAATGCTACACTTATTGAGTGAGAGTCTTCTGACTTGTCTGGGCCCCCTGAAATTGGTTTCAGGGGTATTATTCCAACTGAAGCCTTGGGATCTTATCTTAACATTAGTTGTGACTTAAGGGGATAACAAGATAATAAGGAGAAAGTATGGAGAGCTATAATAGAGGTATCATTAACAAGAAAGTACAATTAATGTATCATTAAAATCAAGGACATTATAGCATAGAAATAGCCGTTTCATCAATGAGTGTCAAGGAGCTTAAAGGAGTTTTGTTCAAAGAACAGAAGTCAGTTGGGAACCATCCCCTGAGTTAATTTATGGAAGTGATCAATAATGGGTCCAGCCAAAAAGAGAAAGGAAACCGTGGTCACACATATAAATCATTCAACCTGTTTTCCCTGGTTCTCTATGCTGTAAACATAAATTAATGAACAATTCACAGGAGCTGGTTTGCACACAGAGTTTCAATAGTCTGAGGATTTTTTACTGAAAAATCAGGAATTATTGGATCTCCAGGTTATTTTATTCATCTGACACCACTCAATGACGAATACTGTGGTTAAACCAACAATGACCTAAGAAGCTAGTTTTAAGTTTGTAATTTAAAATAGAAGTTCAAAGAAAAGCAGAAAAATATGAACAATGACAAATCCAAGGTATTTTGAAGATTCATTTTCCTTTGGCAGGATATCCTTTAATTTCAGAATAGAAAGGTATGTAATTTTTAAAAAATCACGAAGTTCTTTTTCCAGTGCTAGTGTAATACTTAGCTCAAATGATTTCACAGATAGTGTACCCAAATAACTTCATTTGCTTTGGATTACAAAACTAGCAAAGAAAGAAAAAATTCTAAGCTAGTGATTTAATTCAAGCACTGAGATAATATGGTTCTGGGCACACTATAAATACCTACATATGTTATTGCTACATCAGAAAGTGTCTTCTGCCAAAAAGGCTGAACTCCCTGCAAGCCATTTCTGATGAATCAGCAGGTGATAACAGTAGAATGACATGAGGCACACTGCACTTGGGGTTCTAAAATCAATACTTTCTGTGAGATTTCAGCCCCTGCTGGCTCCAGAAGTATCACTCTGGAGTCTCTAGTTCTACACTAAAAACTCATTTGGCTCACTATGTCTGGGGCTTAAACTTCAGACACATAGTTAATGATTCATGATATCACTAATCAGTTCTTCTATCAAATGGCAAACTGTAGATAAAAAGTAAGACATTGCTTATGAGGTTAAGAAGAAAAATGTTTTAAGACCTTGGCAATTTTCCAGTGATCACTTCTTTACATAAATTTTTGAAGTCTCTCTGGGCATCACAACTGGCAAATATTGTATTCAATTAATTTGACAGTACCTGTTTTGGCAATGTTCTCACTTCAAATAAGAAAAAACTCCACATTTCAAAGACATGTAAAATGCAGCCTTGTGGTAGGAATATTACAGCATTTTCTCTTCTATTCCAGTTTGTCCCTATGAGACAAGTGCAGAACTCTGAAGAAATCTGCTTCTTTCTCCAAGTACTTCATTTTTTTGCTTTCTATTAGCACACAAAACAAGTGCTATTTTCACTCCCGTTACCAACCAGACTAAACATGATGTATTTGACCTTTTCTAACTATTACCAAAAAAACCCCTGGAATTATTTTCTTTGTAGTATGTATTTATTTAAGGTACTATAGTGATACTAAAGCACTGCAGAAAAGTTTAGTATTTTTTATTACTCAGAAACAACATTCAGCACAACATCATATAACAACTTTAGGGCTTTGTTCCCAGTTCTAACTGAAAAATGCAAAACCCAGATGTTCAACTACAGAGGACAAGAATGACTTTAATAGTTCTTGGCTTCTCAAGTACAATGACTTCATTTTTGTGTCTATTAGTCTGTTAAAGCCCAGTGTCACAGGGCAAAGGAGTTACCCACCATAGCAGCAAGCATGGATTAAAGTATCGGAGACAAAGATGTTACTTTTATCATCCAAGTGTTGAATTCAGTAAAAATAGAGACAGTAAAAGGAAAACTACTGTCTGCAAATGTTCAGACCTATCTATCCTCCTTATAGTTCCTTGTATATCTGACGTAGTCCTTGTGTGTCCCCTCTAATGCAGCATATTCTGTGATTCTGGGGTTTGCCAGAGCAAGACTAAGTGCATGTGTAGACAGGAAGGTACCTGGTCATTCCTCTTTATGTTATCACAGCTGAGAAAAATCACTCCTCTGATAAAGCAGAACAATAGATAAGGCAGTTGGTTACCAATAGGCAGCTTTCCTTAATTTTCAGAAAAAAGTTGAAAGAAACCAAATGCCACCATCGAAAGGCCATCCAAGAGCCATAAGTGGATGGATACACAACTGACTTTTACTAAACACAAAGTAGTTGTGACTGTTCTAAGTAATAGTTATTTTTTTAAAGGAAAAAAATCTATGCAGAAAGATGTAGTACATTATTTTATTTAGATTATTGTGTTATCTGCTGGGGGCAGAATCCTCTTCTGCCATTTTTATTCATGATGTTCTTATAACTCTGTTATTAAGACTGGCCTCTTCCTTTCATTTTCAGTGAGCTTATTCTCTGCACATTCTTTAATGAGAGAAAAGCTGACTGTTTGAAAAACCCAGCTTGATACTTATCATGTTGACAGATGGTATTAATTTGTGGTGATATTATACTGTACTGTTACTCATAATTGACCCTAGAACTGGAGATTTTGGCTAGCAAAATGTATTAGATATACCATAGATGCCAAGCTTATGATCACTGAAACAGAGGTCCCTTAGGAAAATATTTTAAATAAAATGTACTGTCTGAAAAAATCAGGTCAGTAACCAGTCCTGTCAGTAGTCAGAATTACTACATTTTACAGATATAATTGCAAAAAAGAAAGAAAAACTTTTCAGATCTCTAACAATTATTCAGCTAATGTATTTATGTGGCAAAACAACAAAAATAATACACTGTGAAGAACATGTAAATGGCAAATCACCAAATACCTTCACCTTTCTATCTTTTATAAAATAATGGTGACAAAAATATCAACTGACCGACCACTATAACAACCGACCATTGGTAGGGTTGGATTTCCATGTAATACCTTCTCAAAATAAACTGAATATTAATTAATACAACAAGCAAGAGAATACTACAATACTTGTATTTGAAGAATAAGACACTTTAAAATGCTAGGACGTCCTAAGAACACTTTTATTGACTTAACCATATTACCACACTATCAAGTTGTTCAAATACATGCAGTTAATGAAGAGAGCTCAGCTCAATTCAGTATTTTCCCCTCTTTATCTACTTGAGTATAGTTAAGTTTTTAAATTACAGAGCTTTAGATTTAATTTTTTTTTTTAATTTTTCTGTACATCCACTCCATTTCCAGTGTGAAAATGTGAAAAAGCAATTTCATTGTAGTCAATAAAATTCGTAGGTGGGTCCCAGAGGCTTCTGTGATATCACAGTGCTAATATGGTAATACTCAATCATTGCCACTCTGGTCATATTTCCGTAGTTACTTGTTTTCCCTCTACAGTGTACACAATATATGAAAGGCCTCACTGCTGGTGCATATTGTGACTAATCAGTCCTAATCTGACTAAAGAATATCTCAGTTTTGAAACCCTTTTTCTTATATTTCCTGTGTAAAATAAGATGGGGGGATTGTTAGACAAAAGCAATTCCTCTGTATTATGGTATTTTTCACTGTGTCATTACCTAATGAAAAATTTCACCTCACATACAAATAGATTTTACACTGACTTTTTAATTTTAGTTTCATTTCTGTATTTCCGGGTAAAAAAACTTTTATATTTTCCTCTTTTATCTGTTGCTCACTATGATGTGTGTTTAGACTGTAAGGATGGCTCTAGGAAAGGTTCTTAAAAGGATGCTGGAACCTCCTTGAGAGCTGAGTCTTTTATTGCAAGAAAGGAGGAAAAGAAGCTGTTACTTGTAATCTGAGATGTTTTTATTTCTGCCAGTGCAGCTAGACCCGAACAAAAGAAGATAGTGTATCATGAATTGGGAGAAAAAGACACTCTAGGAAACAAAAATACAGAGAGGAAAAATTCTGTTTCAACCACTGTTAATCTACATCTAAAAAGAAGGGAGAGAGAGAAAAAAAAAAAAAGGTAATGATATACATGAAGACACCGCCATTTCTCATTCATGTTTCAATCAGCAACCTTAGCCATGATAATGGAAAATAGAAAGGTGAGAATATAAGTCAGACTAAATGAGAAATGCTGTAGGAATAAAGAAACGTAGGTAAGAAAGAACAGGGTGGTTGCAGCAGATAAATATCTGTCATTGGCTTTCCATTACAACAGCAGTATAGCTGTAACACAATATAACCAGGAAGCCACTTGGAACACCCTAGAAAGACTTGAGAAAATGTGGAAAAAATGAAACAAACTGAAAATACAGAAGAAGCAGACAGGAGGTAGGAAAGGGAAGGAGAGATACTGCATCCCTGAATGATGGTACCAGTAAATTAACCCATATGAGTGAGAAACAGGGTATGAAAAAAATAAAACTAATGCTTTTATCTCATCTATTTCTTCTTTATTGGCTGAGCAATAAAGACAAAATAAAAGAACTAACATGAGAATTCTTATTTTCTTAAGTATAGCTTTCTTTTATTCTTGCTTACTTGAAAATCCATTTAATTTAAAATATGTATGAAGAAAAGGGAAAAGCTGTTAGTCTAAAGCCATGCACAGCAAGGTTCAATTTGAAGCACATGTTTTATGGCCAAATTCCAAAGAGCAGTCAAATGGGATTTACAATGTCAGTGTTGACAGGATCTCTGCATAACAGCATTAGATATCTGCCACCATAACTTTTCAGACAGAGATGGCTACAGGAAGCTGTAGGATACAATTAAANATAAATACCACAGAAAGGCCCAAGGAATTTTCTATTTCTTCTCTGAGGGGTGAAATTTTTCCATTAGAAAATGGTGAAAGAGCAGAAAAAAGAGAAACCTGACAAAGTGCAACACACTTGAGTTTTATTTAGCCAAAAGACCTTCTCTAGATCTTGCTGTGTATCTGTTTTATGGGTAATTTTTTAATGTTCTTTTCTTTAAAAACCCTGCCCCAACGAAGTGTCTAAACTTTTTTTCCACCCCAAAATGCAAAGAAGTCAGAAATACCTGCATGTTTTCTATTTAGAAATCTGAACTGATAAAAGAGCAAGCAAAATTCTGGTCAATAACTTTCCCTGAATATCAGCAGCTTCTGTCTGAGAAGTACCATTTCAGGCAGCTGACAGTCATACACTCATCAGATTCTGAATTCCCATCAGCTGACTTACTAAGAATTTAATAATGCATAATGTATTATGCAACCTAAAAAAACTACTAATTGAATAGTGCAAGGAGATGGAGTTATCCTATTTTGTTGTATTCTGACAATGAGTCATCACTTCCTTCATATTACATGTTGCTGGGTTGATAGTAGTCTGAGTCTGGAAACAAAGTGCTTCAGGCCATTCTAACAGAAGTCTTACAAAATGAAAAATAGGTCAGCTGTAAATTTTCAATCATGATTTCAGTTTGGCGAGGAACACTATAACAATCTGAATACAGATTTTAGGATTTTATCAGCCTAATATTGTCAAGCACACTAATATTATATTTTTCCATGCCTAGCACTGAATTTTCACTTCACATAGCAGAGTCTTGGGATAAAGCATTCCTGGCAAAAGCTAGTCAGTGTCACATGTGTGCCAAGATAACTCATTTGCACTGGAGCCCAGAACAATAAGAAATCTTGCTGGCCTCAGGATACAATGTAGAAAACACATTTTGACATAGATTTCCCAACATGGTTTTCCTGTGTATCATTAAATAAATATAAACAAAAATTACTTTTTATCTGCTCAAAGGTAGGAACTAAAAAACACCCAACAAAACCCACAGCTGGTAATAGATTTAAAACATCCTGGTGAAAGGCAGGATACCAATGGCAGTCTAAACTCTCAAAGGGAATAAATGGGAGGGGGGTAAAATGAGAGATTATGGGTTTACACTGGCCATCTACTCTGGACTACACTGAGGAGGGCTTTTCAGTCCACCTTACTGCCCAGCCAGTTAGAATTACTCTGATGGTATATTTTTATTGCTTCATTTTTCTTGGAGCCTGTGGATTAAGAGAGTTTTTGGCTGTTCTAGAAAGCTCAGTGTTCAGGCTTCTAATGTCCTGTTTTTCTAGAGGAAGGCTTGAGCAATGCTGCTTATTTAACAGGAGGTGAGTAGCCACTGTCAAAGGAAACTCAGAAAAATAGGTTTTCAAAAAAAAGTAATAGAAGAAGGATTGGAACAGAGATAATTTAGGATTATATTTGAGTTGAAAGACAATAACGTAATGATCTATAAAATGTGAAAGTACAAAGTAATGTGAAAGTACTTTAAAAAATAACAAGTTACGATTAAATAAATGACATATTAATTCTGTAAATCATGCCTTTCTCTCACAGCTTCACTCATGCTTGTTAGAAAAAGGACACTGTTTTTGTCTAGAGATAGGATCCATGACAAGATTGTGTACATAATTTTTACTGAGGGATAAGAATACCTATTGACACCTGGAACTGTATAGAAGTCAAGAAAACATTGGGATTCCTTTCTACAGGTTACGAAAACCTGCCAGGTACTGTAAAAATAGCAATTATCATGATAATTTAGTATTTATTGTGTTCTTTGTACACAGCACTTACTAATGCATATAAAATGTGCATATTTTTGTAATTTATTGTGAATAGTTTTATGCACTGCTTATCACTTTTTTTTTTTTTAATCATTAATTTGAGGTCTGAAGAAAACAGAAATGACAAAACCAAACAAAATTAACTACAGATCTATTAATCAAACTAAACTAAAGATTCTCTGAACTGCCAAATGTAAATGCTTTTACAGACAAATATGTAATAATACGTAGGCAGGCAAATGCCTACGTATTATTATTCCATACAACAGTTTCAGTGATTTGCATGTTTTTCCATAGTTGTAACACCACATATGTGACAGACTTACTGAATCCTCTCATCTCCCCAGAGAACAGCTGAAAGGAGCTACATTCTGTATTCTACAGACATGGTAACAAAGAGCAAGATACAGGCAAATGATGAGCTTTGCCAACAGGTATAATGTAACAAGGATTTAATTGTTTTCCACTTTGGCCTCCTTCACCCCCAAGGGATGGCAACTGTTATTTCAATTGCAAGACAGAACAGCTACTTAGTGGTCATTCACCTGGAAAAGGATCAAGAATGTAAGTGTTAATTAATCAAAGTTTGAGTCTGTCGACCACTTTTGACTTCTCCCACGCTGCCAGATTCAAAAGTTCTTCTGTAAGAGCCTGCAAGCCTCGAAGTCTGTAGTCGCCTTGTGGTTTTTGAAAATTGTGTCCAAGCCAGTGGCAATTAGAAGGTGACTAGGCAAGGAAAGCATTAGAGGCAAGGAAAGCATTATTGGCATCTGCTCCATGTCTTTTAGCCATTTTTGAGTAATGTCTTTGCAATTTCCTGAAAAATCAGTCCTCACAACAGAGTATCCCCCTGCCAGGATCTGTGCCCTGAACTGGCTGTCGGGTGTCCTGAGCTCACCCTGGGCTGATCAATCATTTCTACTGTGATACCAGAGAAAACCCACTACAGTAGACTATCAGGGTAGTGCCCTCTCAAAGCCACTATGGCCCAGGTTTCCCTTATCCCTAAGGATTGCAATTCTGTACCACAGCACTGCCAGTGCTGGTAATGGGCCATAACCACTGTATTGAGTTTGCAAGGCCTCACTACTGAGTTCTGTCAGTCCTGCTCTGTGTGAACTTTTCTTGACATGCCCACAGCTTTATTTTACTTCCTTTCACTGTTACAACTTCTCTGAGTAAGTGTCCATGGCTAATTTGTGCCAGTTTTGTTTGTCTTTGTGCACTGCAACTGCAGTTTTTTATAGCAACAAGCACCTACTTTGTGCAGAACAAGATATCTCTGACTAACACAAAAACACAGTGTAGGGGAACACGGCCCAGTTATGACAGCGAAGAAGCAGGAAGGTGTAAAATTGTGCTACAAAATCTATAAAAAAATAACTCCAAGTGAATTCTAGACAGAGGAAGAAGCAACAATCAACATCAGTATCATACACCTTCCAGTAAAGGAGCCCAGATACTGAGGACACCCAAAACAAACACTCCCTTCTCAGCACCAGCATGAAAGATCCAACCTCAGGAATCAGAGGAGAGTGAGCATTGCTTCAGGAGATGAGGCAGAAACAAAGACAGGTACATATAACAATTTTAACTGCATTGCTTTTCTTCCTGTAAAAATTACATCTGAATTAATAATGATTTCACTTGAGATTTCCATTATATTAACTATAAATTCTTGGCTTTACTTGCATACAATTGTACTTCTTCTTTGCCTATAAAAAAATGGCAAGAGGATAAAATTTTGGCTCCATGGAAAAAAATATTTGGAAACTATTTTCACTAACTTCATTAGCCTCAGAATTTCAATGCATGTCCTTGTGTGTGGACAATGTTACATGTATTTTTATTAACTTTGAAATTATTTAGATAATTTACTGCTTTTAACAATCTAATCACTCCTGGACTTCGTAAGAGTTTTGTTAAACTCTTGGAAACCCTGCTCTCCAGAAATATTTAGACAATGCTGTCAGTCTTTTTTTTCCATTGAAAACGTACTAATTTCATCAAAACTTTTCAATTGGGAAATGTCTCTTGACAAGGATGGAATTTCTGATCAAAAGACAGAGAGAGGGGAAACAAGGGGGAGGAGAAGCTAAGAAACTACTGGCTATTTTGCTATTCTCTCATGAATCTCAATGTCTCTTGGGAGTTATTCTTCAAAAGTGATCAAAACCCTTCAGCTAAGACATGGAATATTCATGTTCAGATTTCTGTCCCCAAAACTGTCCAAATGTGGAACTAATAAAATGTTTGACAAGCCTAGATTTCACAGGATAAATAAGCTCTTAACTTGAGAAAAAAGCTAAAAATTAGTCCCATAATACACTGCTTACAGCAGAAATAAATTACCTGAAGCACCTTTTATTTTGAACTGTCACTACAGTGACACTTAGACTAATCTTTATGAAGAATTCAGCTCTTTTTCTTCTATGAAAAAATACTCTCCTACATAATAATAAAAAGGGTCCAGTTATATCAATTAGACCAGTTTTAAAAGCAAAGTAAAAGTGAGAAGTATGTTTTCCTTTTGAAACATACTCATTCCCATCCCTCAAAAAACCACACTTAAAGGTAACTCCACTATTTGGATTACACCTGGAGGGCTAAGAAATAATATATCTTAAGGAAAAAAAATTTGTAAAGTCAGTTTCTGAGAATGTCCGCATCAAAACCACCTATGTTTGTTCTTCCACCTTTCTTGTATATAGACTTGGCTTGCATAAAAATAAGTTTAGGAAAAAAGAAATAGAGGTGTAATTTAAAGTGAAATAAATACTGATACTACCCACCAGTATCTGCAGAGGTCATGATGCACCAGAACGTTTAGATCCACCAGACATCTGTTACCAAGAGCTCTCCTACCAGAATAGAGGTGGGTGGTGCCCAGTATATTTTATCTTGGAAGGCAGAAGTAAAAGTAATTTTGCCACACAGATGATTTATTGTTTGCAGAACTCTGTTACACAAAATATCCTTTTAGGAAAAGTTGCTTCAAAGAATAAAATGTCTTTGAATAGCTCATGGTAAAACTAAAATACGAAAAACATAAAAAATTAACCCCCCCCAAACCCTAACCCAAGAAATTCTGGACAATGTCACCAAGTTCTGGCAGAAATCCAGTGCTGCTGATGTGTGCTGGTAGTCTATGTCAAATACAACATTTACTTACATCTTTGCATATCTCCATCTGTATTGTTTTGCCTCTTCCATATTTAATGAAGGTTTAGGAATGAAAACCTTGACAGAAAGCTTTGCCATTATGAACAGAACACATATAATAGAAGCAATAATAATGCAAACTTTCAGAATTAATATAACTTCTAAAATGACACTGAGAGAATTGGGTACTGATCTGGTCAGTGTGTCTGTTCCTGGGTTCCTCAGTGACTGGTGAGGTCTGGGGGTCACTGCCCTGCTCCCCCCAAAGCTCTGCTGCCAAAAAGGCAGCAAGAACCACTATGTAATTGGAGTCAGCAGCCCCAGGGCTACAGATAAACAGTGTGGTAGTAAGGCCACACAGCTCAGGACTTCAGTTCCTCCTTGGGGTGTACAACAGGATTTTGAATTTTGCCTAATTCCAAATCCTGCAGGCTACACCCTTCCAGAAGATGCATCTGAATAAAAGCAGCTTCAAACAAACCTTTACCAAAACTGTTTAAGGGTGGAGGCAGCAGACTGGATTTTTTCTCTGTCATTTGATTTGTTTGGCAGAGGCAAGTAAAGGCCTAAAAACCTTATGAAAGAATTGTAGCAGGTACTTTTCAGCTGAGTATTTACTAAGAAACCCAGTCAGGGCTGAGCTGCACGTACAGAGTGACACATTCTGCTCCTCTTTGCTTTCTGTGGGTTTGCAAATCCAGACTACTGAATTAAACATTGGATACTCAGAGGTATGAGCAGCAGCAGTACAATTCTACTTACTGTGCCCTTTTACACATTCCTCCAGCAAAAAAAAAATCCAGCTAATTAGAGTTTATGAGAGCTATGGAGCATTGCTGTGGATGTTTTATTTCAAAGGTCATTTATAGTGCAGATTTTTATTGAAACTTAGGAGAATGAAAAATGTAAAAAGAAAGTTCCTTTTGTCACTATCAGGGTGTGATAGAAGTTTGCTTGGAAATGTATTTGAGTGGCATGTAAAAGAGATATAGAAAAATATCTCTCAGCATTAGACAAGATAATAAATAATTCCTTTCTTTTCTTTTCTTTCTACATCCAGAAATTTGCTGTTTAAGAGTTTTGCAGAAAATGCTTTCTTCTGTGTAGTAAGTAATTATAATTCTGGAGAAGAAACAGTAGGATTGGGAAAAAAATTACCCTTGTTTACTTTACAGTCCAAAGAAATTGCTCCATTACTTTAATTTGTCACTTTATTTTTTTTCACATAGGTTTTTTTTATTGAAACCTATTTATTTTGGCTTTATAACATAGAAATTAGAGTGATAGCATATCTTTCTATGATTAATGTTTTAATATTTTCTCTTACTGTCAAAGTGCTGTAATAGACAGCCTATTGACACTTATGCTAACATCTTCAGCATGTCATATAGTAAATTTGATATTATTCATGTCTACTGTCTTCCCATTTTCATGGGGGAAGACCAAAGTTTGTTATAATCCTGAACGTAGATTATTTTGTCTCTTCCAAAAATCAGCAAGACTGAGATATTACCAACTGATGTCTCAAAAAGGAGAGAAAAATAACTATTTTTCCCTTTTGTTATTTCTGAGTTCAGAGAAAAAGGGGGTAATTCTGAGGATCGTTTCTTGGTACAGTTAAAATGGTATTTTTGTCACACAAGAGCTCTCAGCATCTATGCTTTCTCTACAGAAATATTTACAAACATGACTTCCAGGTAGGTTGGACTTTTTCCCTTCAGTTGAAGTGAAGAGGAAATGGGGATTTGGCAAAAGCAGCCTCAAGTCAAATATGCACCTATATGCAGAAATATGTGAAGACCTGAGGGAATTGGAGTTGGTCAACCTGGAGAAGAGAAGGCTCCAGGGAGACCTTATATCAGCACCTAAAGGGGCCCAAAACAAAGCTGAAAAATTTATTTTCACAATGGCATATAGTGACAGGACAAAGGACAATGGCTTTAAACTGAACTAGGGTAGATTTAGATTAGACATTAGGAAGGAATTCTTCCCTGAGAGGATTAGGAGGCCCTGGCACAGGTTTCCCAGAGAACCTGTGGCTGCCCCATCCCTGGAAGTGTCCAAGGCCAGGCTGGACAGGGCTTTGAGAAACGTGTTCTAGTGAAAGGTGTCCCTGCCCATGGCAGGAGTGTTGGCATTAAATGGTCTTTAAGGTCCCTTCCAACCCAGACCATTCAATGACTCTGTGCTCTATATGTCAGTGTAGTAAGGGCATCACTGAATTGGTAAGGAATATAAAGAACTCTTTATTCTCAGAACCTCAGGCAAGATACTCCCACTTCAGAACCTTCTTCAGCAACACATTTCCATACACTAGCTAGCATTACTGTAGGTAAGAGAAATGGTGTAGGTTACCACATCCAACCTTAACTTTTCCCCTAAACTTCCAAATGAAGCTGATGGAAAGATTTACTTACTTATATTTTCAGTTTTTCAGGCTATGTCTTGTCATTGAATAACCTCTACTTTACTTGTAGACTTTTGTTTTGTTCTCTAAAAGGGAATCTTTGGAAATAATATTGCATTGAAAGACACCTACTGCTCCTAGAGAAAGGCTTTGTAAAAGGGATCATCGCTATCAACAAGTAGCAAGAAAAGTCATGATGATCTGATCTGTTTATCTTCTATTTGAAATGTACAGACTAACTAAAGAAAACATTTTTCTACAGGCAATTCACCTTGAAAAGCAAATAAATCCCTTTTTAACATTTTATACCACAGATACCTTTTGTAGGGAGAATACATATTCCATCCTGGTTGTGGGAAAACACATGTTTATAAAGCTGAACAATAAAATATAACAATCACAAGACAGACACTTAAAATTATAATATTTGGCTTTAGAATTGTCATTAAAGTTCTACATGCAGAGTTTTTTCTGCCTTCCCTCCTGCTAAAATGGGGGGATGTCATATACTGGCATCTATTTTGCAATGTTTAAAATGTTCAAATACAGCTGCCATTGTAAATCTTACTGGAACAATGAAATAAGCTTCTGAGCGAGTGCTAGAATAAAAGGATAATAATTCCTACTGATTTATGTCTTGGAGTCTATTGATTTTAAGAACTGTCCAAGTTATGATCAGAGATTATCCTGAATGAAGAGCATTCCTAAGAGCACTTGGTGTGGGTTAATTCCCTAGTAACCAACAAAGGATTATGCCATGACATGGGGATGGGGGGGGTGTAGAAAATATCCACTTACAAGGCTTTTTCTTCTATTTAAATGAAATTTGAGGATGATCAATATTTGTGATATTTCTTTTGAGTTCAGAGGCATCAAGGGAAGCAACTGACAGACACAGGTACTGTGTTACATGATTTAGTAAACCTAGTAAAGTTCTTTCAAAGGCTAAGTAAAAGCTGAATCAGGACTTTGACAGATAAATACCAGTGTGTCCCAATTCAAGTCCTGTTACTGCAGTCTAAAAAAAAAAAAGTAAGTAGTTTCTCCCCCACCACCCTGCCAACTTTATTCCATGTACCTTTGAAGACACAAAAATGTTTAGCACACTTATCTTGGCATGGGGAAATCTAATTTTCAGACTTATGTGTCTCATTTTCATTCTATAACTTCAATGTATCTTCAATAACACTTGTTCACAGCTTGTTTTCTAGGAAATTGCACCTTCTCAAGGTTTCTCACACCCTGAGATTCAGACTGGAAGGGCCCTCAGGAGTTCCCTGGTCTAACCTCCTGCTCAAACTGTATCAACTCTGGAGTCAAACCAGGCTGCTCAGGGCTTTTGCCAGACAGGTCATTAAAACCTCCAAGGATTTAGGCTGCATAGGCTCCAGAAAGTTCCACCTGTACACAAGGAAGAACTTCATTACCCTGAGGGCAACTGAGCATTGGAATAGGCTGTCCAGAGAGGTTGTGGAAATTCCCTCACTGTAGATATTCAAAAGCCACGTGGACAAAACCCTGAGTAATGTGTTCTAGGGGAGGTTGGACTAGATGACCCTCCAGTGGTCCCTCTGAACCTTAAACATTCTGTGGTTCTGTGAAATACAAGAGCTGTGAATCAATCCTAGTCCAACCAAACCGTGCACAGGGACATGTTTTATTGCAGGACTTGATTCTGGTCACAGAAGTCATTATGTGGGAAATGATTGGAGCTATGAAGTGAGTGAAACAGGTGCACAGTCAGGAAAAGGAAATGGCGTGATTTCCTGTCTCTTTCCTCATCCAACCTTCACAAAGGGAATTTTGGGTTGGTGACAATCAAATCAAGAAAAATAGCCCTCCTTCCACTATGTTGGAGCTTCTCTTCCATATCAACATATGCAGATGTCCACTGGCAAAAAAGTACCTCTCAAAACCCAGTGCCACATCTATTTTTTGTGAACACCATCAGATAAATAGGAGAACGTTTACAGTTCTGGCTAGATCTTGAAGAAGGGAGATTCTTAGATGCTTGAACTAGTATATTCTCCTAACCAATTCAGTATATTTGATGGACTTGAGAGTTAGCCCTTTATTTTCTAAGATATATCTGATTTCCATCCATAAGCAGGAAAAAAAAAGTCATTGTCAATCGGATGGCAATGGGCTAAACAAACTAGTAAATACGAGTTATGTACTCTCTAAATTTAAGTGTAAGTAAAGCAAGTTTTTAGCTTAGATAATAGATACACACATACCCATAGCAGTCTTAAGCATTGCCAATTTAGCCTCCAATCACCAAATTTCTTGGAGAGAATGGAACAGTCAGCAGGAAACACTCTCAAAAGAGCCAAGTCCAAACAAAAGATAACATGATAAAAGATAAAAATAAAACAGACAACTATGAATGGAGAAATAAATTGGCAAATCAGAACTGCCAAGAGGAGGAACTAATCATTAACCCTTCTGTTCTTCTGGACATGTGTAAAACTAGACTTCAAATCCTAAACCGGTTTCTGTGCTTCAACACATACTACTTTTTTCCTTTCAGTTTGGATATCTGTCTTTCACTTTTCTTCTAAGCATATGATTGGACTGGAGGAATTGGAGGTGTCATCCACTTCCATCACAACATACTGAGTGACTACACAGAACTCCAAGCTACTACAGAGGTCTTTGTCTTCCTCTTTCCAAAATTTGTTTTCTCCCAGCATGTTACAGGGAAGAAAAAACCTGCATGTGGCGGAACACTCCCAAACACTTTGAAAAGAACAATTACTTTTCATTAGTAATTTTATTTGTGAGTGGGCTCCATGCTGTGCATGAGACACAAGGAGAAGGCATGAGCCACACATTTACTTTGGTGTTTTTATAAGATGGGCGCAAACCAGTATGAAAGCTAATTTTGTACATTAAAGTACATTATAGTACAGCCTGCTCAACTCACCAGCTGTTTTTAGTGGCATGTGGGAAACAGCAGACTTGAATCCTCGATTATTTGGTATTTCAATTTCATTAAAAATTAAGGAAGAAGAAGAAAGTTTTATGAAAATTTCTGATGTTTACTAACAGGTGGATGGTGCACATAGTAAAATGCAAACAAATATTTGCAATGATATTCAGAATATTGTATTTCCAGTAATAATTAATTCTAAATTCGTTCCCACATAGTCTATACTTGATAATCTTCTCTTTAGACTAAGAAAACATTAAAACTGGAGAAAAACCAGGATAGAGTCGTTAGCAGTTGTTATAAGGAGATACCAACAAGAATGCCTGAGAATTTTACTATCTGTTTAGTTTTTAAAGAAAATTACAACAAAGTTGCCAGCATACATCTATGCGTTAACTTCTTGTATATGCAGGCAATTACATTAATTCAAAATTCAAGACTGGTGCTGTGTCACTTAATGTCACTCTATTTCATGAATAAATGGAGAAAAGCCATACTACCAATAGGAAAACACTAGTTAAACTAAGCCACTAATCTTATTCATGTTTTACCCATTAATATCACTGCTGATTTCCTATGTTGAAAAAATAATACCCTCATAAATTCTACTGTGCTTAATTTATTTTTAAATACAGGCTTTACCCCTGTCAGAGTTATTTAAAAGTATCTATTAAATTTTGGTAAGTGCTATCTATTTCACAGAGAGACAGGAAAAAGGAGGAGAGAAGAAACAAAAAGTAGGCAAAGGGAAAAAGGTAAAAGAAGGCACCTGAGAAAAAATAATAATTAACAGCCATAATAATCTGAAGATGAAATTCAAATATACTTTTATTTCTTTGAATAGCTTCTGAGGCAATAAAGAATTTTTTTTCAAAAGCAGCTTCTTTACTACTTGTGCTATTAATCAATTCCTTTCCTTTTCCATGATATCAGAATTATTAACTTGGCCACTATTAAACCATATGATAGTTTCTGCTGGAAATGAAGCTGAGTGTTACCTGAGGGTTGGCTTCTCTTTGTCATTCCCCCCTCAGAGACTTTTACACTGAGAGGATTAACCTTAGAATGGGGCAAGTGTTGGTGTCTCTTGAAACATTTGTCCCTGAAACGCCATTTTGGCCATAAAAATAATCACCACAAGGTCCCTTGTGGTGTAGAAATAGGCAATTATTATGGAAATGGGGCCTTTCTCTCAGGTGCCTGTGCTGATGTTAGTCCCTGCTGTACTGCCACAGTGAGGGACAGCTGGAGCAGAGGCACTGTCTCCATGCTTCCCCCAGGGGCACTTGCAGTCTGGCCTCTAAAACATGTTTTGAATTTACTCAGTAGCATTTTCAATTTTAATCCCAGTTCTCTCACAAAAAAGTGCTTTTTCACATAACTGCCTCTCAACTCCATACCTTCACAATATGCTTCCCTTTTGATAAGAGACAACTCAATTGAAATAACAGTATTTAAGGCTATAAGTGTGAGATACTATTTACAGGTCAGTGCTATTATCACTTTTACGCCTTGCATGCTTATATAAATTGAATAATGGAATTTATATATATTCAGATATAAACTCAAGATTTGGAAAAAAAAAAAAATAGAGTTCTCTGGGGTAACCCAGCAGCAAACACCATCTGCTGTTCTTCTGAGCTGAGAATGATGAGCCATTCCTGAAATTTCAGGATTGTACAGTGTCCATGGATAATTATGAAAAGAAAATTTTACATGGGATATGATACATTATAAGAATATTTGGAGCATGTCACTAGTACCAAAGTGAAAAAACCCCCTCAGATATGACAAATTTTCAGAACAATATATTGATTATCAGAAATATCCTTTTAATCTAAAGCACTGCTGCTCTGTTATCTTTCTGTCTTCTTTTTTTTTTTTATACCATTATTTTAAAAAAGACCACCCAACCACCCTGAACATGTTTCTATATCCAGGCCCCCTGTCAGTAGACAGGTATACTCCTGGCATGCTTTTGAATGCAAACTTACACATTTTTACATGCCTACAACTTCCAAACCCACTAATTTTCTACTTGTCTGTGAACACGCAAAGCATATACCTATCATACTTGTTTAAAATTTTTAATGTGTCTAAATGTTCTACCAAGAATGCCTCACCAAATCTCACCTTTGTCAAACTACAAGCACTTCTTTTAGAACGTTGGTTTTTTTTTTGATTTATATTCATGCGGGAAGGGTAGGAGGTTAAAAAAGTGTGTATCAACGCCAAGAGAAGTTATTTTTACATCTAAAAGTAAAAATCAAAGTATTTTTTTGTTCATACTTTACCCAGTTGCATAAGCATAACTTTGATGCCTTACAATCAATGAATCTACTTGACTATTCCATTTAAGGAGCATGGTAGACCCCCAGAATGGTTGAGGATGAAGGGAACCTCTCAAAGTCATCTGCTCTAACCCCCAAGCTCAATCAGGACCATCTAGAGCTCATTATCCCAGACAGTGAACATGCAGCTTTAGAATATCACCAGGGTGGAGACACTACAACTTCACGGGACAACCTGTGGTCATCCTCACAGTACAGAAGTGTTTCCATGTGTTCAAAGGGAACCTTCTATGCTTCAGGTTTTGCTCTTTGCCTCTTGTCCATCCACTGGGCACTACTGAAAAGAGCCTCAATCTACTCTCTTTGCATCCTCCCTTCAGGTATTTAAACACATTAATGAGCCACCCTGAGCCTTCAGTTCTCCAGGCTGAGCAGTACCATCTCTTGTCAGTCTTTCCTTATGTGAGAGATGCTGTACCTCCTTAATCATCTCTGTGGCTTTCCAAAACACCCCTGGGGACCATCTAATGGCTAAACAAGCTTTAACACCTTCTCCATGTCCTCTCTGAGTCCCTGGCAAGCAGCAAACCTTGGACAGCAGGTTGGGTCAGCAGACAGGTGAAACAGAGGTTGGGGGAGTTTGCTTAAGTTAGCCACATGAATTAAACATTTGCCATGATACAAAGAGCTAAGAAAATGTAAATTTGTGGAAGCCACCTACTGATAAAGGACAATACGAGAGGGGAGACCAAAAGATGCAAGAGACAGATAAAGAAGCCTCCTGTCTCCAAGCTGGTGGAATCAACAAAAGTCACTCAAGATAACACCAAACAACCAGAGCGCAGGCGCAGAGGAGAAAAGTTCAAAAGTTCAACTTGAGGAGAACTGGCCTTTGACCACAGAAAGGGGCCTTTCTGGGACCACCAAAGCAAAGGACACATGCTCAGAAGGGCGTGAACCTAATTAACATACAAGGCGAGAACAGGCAGGACTAAGAGTTGAATATGCATGAAAGAATTATGTAACCCAATACATATGGAACACCTTTGTAAATAAAAATGTGGTTCAGGCTGGAGTAAGTTACACAAGTCTTTGGAGAAATATCTCCCTTGTGTCCAGCACTGTTTACATACCCACTTCATAATAATCAAAAGTTATGGAGTTTTCTTTATTCCGTATCGTTTCACATGGACCTCCATCCCCCTCAGCAGGGAGTCTCCCAGTGTCACCCCTCATTCCCTCCCCATGCTGGGAAATGGGAGCACAGGCCTGGGTAACTCAGGCACTTCCTACCACTGAATCAAGCATGTAACAGACTTGTATGTCCTGTGAACTGACATTCCAGTCATAAGGCAAAGATAGATCTCCCAACTGACAGGGAGGACACATCCAGAACGCGTCAAACCCTCAGGAAAGACAACTAAAACTCATGGGAGCAATGCATCCTATTGATTGCCAAATGTCTACAGGGTCCTTGGAGAGATGCCAGGAAGAAATTGGTTTCAATTTGGAGTATTGATTATAAGTTTCTGGACTCTAGGTTGAGCTACACAGCATAAGTAAGAAAATCTTTTCTGAATGTGTAGTCCTGCTCTAATGTTAGCTAGTTTGAGCTTCAGTACCTTTGCAAAGTAGGTTCTTTATCACTTTAGAAACAATACATCAACACTGCAGACAACTTTAAAATTTTTTAATTTATCTTCATATTTTCTGTTAGATTTATAAATCTTTGACCTCAGGTTACAAGTTGTTTCTACACAGCAGTATCTTCTAGAAACATTCCAACTTGAAATATCCTATAATAACAGGGCAATATATACAATCCAAGAAGGCAAAGTAGCACAGAAAAATCAGAAAGATCAGTCTAGCTGTTTGCATAAAGTCGTAGTGGATCTAGTGTTGTCCATTCTGTAAATTGTTTGGAGCACAGACATCTGATTTCTCAGCCAAAATAGAAATATTCTGCTGCCGGTTTGTAATTCAAAGCATACATAAAAATAAATGTTATTGTCAGAAGTGAATGATGTGCTAAATAATCATTAGATACTCAATAGTAGACAATATGGTAGTCATATATTTGAATATAAAAAGACAAAAAAATAGAAATATATATAAGTTGTATATTTGACTGCATGCAACTAGTAATCTTTGAATAGATAATAGAAACAATTTTTGAAGATTAATTAAAAAAAGAAAAATAAATGAGAATAGGAACAGCAAAGGAGTCTGCGCATTTAAATATTTAAATATGCTTTCAGAGTTGAATATTTTCATTAATAAAAAAATACGTGTCCTGTTCTATATATAATTTATCAATATTTCCCTTAAAAAGTCAAGACAAGGTTTGGAAGGTCAGAGATATTTAAGATCTTATCTAGAGAGGTATTTAAGTATTCATCAAATTTGAGGGTTTTCTTCCAAATTATAATACTCTGTGGTCATTCAGTACAATCCCTACTTTGAGTTAACTGGCCAGTTGGTGCAAAGCCTCAAATGGGCTTTTAAAACAAATGAAGTTCTTTCTATTTTTTCAGTATGAATAATGTTCATACATAGCTTTTGTATTAGGCTAGCAGTCTTCCAAATAATTTCCTTCATTGTCTATATTATTCCAGCATTTTATACTGTAACTCTTCTGCTTTGAGGTTGACCAGACAAGGCTGATTGTGGAGCTTTTGCTTTTACATCTTCCAAGAGACATGTACCTTAAAAAAGTAGTGTGCACTAGGAGGAGATGAGTACACACTTGCAGAACAACAACCACTACAGTAAGAAAGACTATGACGGCAAATCTGGAAAAAAAAATAAATTACATTCTCTAGACTGTACTCAATGCTCCAAAGGCAACAATCTCAGCCAGACTTTAGTCCTGGTTTTTTTTCTATTATTTTTTTCTGTTATTTTACTCCGACAGCATTGCAGAGCACTTTAGCTCACTGTGTATATTCAGAAATTCTTATTCTCCTTCTTTGGTTCAGTGTCACTGTCAGACAGAGAAGCACCAATACATCAAGGTTGTCAGACACTCACCTGGCTTACAGTCATTTATTAAGATGACTAATTCCTAAGATACAGGACTGTCACTGCAGAACTTTTGTGGTCATATAAAACAAAACTTCCAAGACAAAACTGAGAGACATTTCATGTCCCATTATAATTCCTGTGATCTTGGAGATCCTATAGGATTCTAGGCCACTCCATGACAAGATATACCATGAATGTGGTCCTACTTCTCTGTCCTTTGAATGAACAACCCCTTCCTTTCAGTTGCTTATATCTCTGATGGAAGTGCTTCTCAGGAGGAAAACTAACCTATTAGACCTATCAAAGGTATCTTCCAACCTAAATGATTCTATTTCCTAATTGTATCCTATTTTTCCTTATCTTGCAATCTCTACCTACAAACCATAATTTCTGTCCATCCTTTGTTTTTACTGGTGACATACAAAGTCAGTCCTGGTGAGACTGTGAGTGGCACATAAGCAGGTCCCTAATTTTCTCTAATGAAAAAAAAAAAAAAAGGAAAAAAGAAAAGGAAAAAAGAAACATTACTTGGAATAAGTGCCCAGAAAATTAGGTAGCAGATGACTTATCTTCTAGAAGATAATGAGAAGAGATTATGGAAGTAGTGAAATGTTTTATCAGTGTTCCCATGGAAACTGAAATAGGTGCAATAACAAGCTTTTAAATTTCATCCACTTGCCTAAAAGCATAAAGTTGAATCCTGTTAACAACCAAGGCCAAAAGCCTCCTGTGTCAGTCAGAAGAATGTTCTGTCAGTCCCAGTGGTGAAGCTCCTACTCTGTGCCTGAGAAGAAGAAAGAGCGAGCTTTGCTGTGAGGAAAGAAACAGACAACTGATAAGGGAGAAGGACGGGGAATGTGCAAAAACAAGCCCAAGACAATAATTTTGCTGCAGACTATCCTAAGAAATATTTTTACAAGCATCACAGCCAGTGGTACTGTCAGAACCCAGCTATATCCTTTGTCCCACAGGGAACTCTGCTTTCCGAAAGCAACAGCTCCCTCCACAGGCTTTTGACCAGAATCCTGGTTCACAACCTGGGAGGAGGAGAATGATGAGTCAGTTCTGAAACTCCTACCCCGTTCTTCAGGCAAAACATTCCCACCAGGCACGGAATCATTTGTAGGTGTGAGTCTTCAGCTTCCTGTTTTTCAAGACAACCTTGTACGAGTCCCTCTCACTGCTATAAAATTCGAACAGCTTTTTTTGTTTGTAGTGTGTCAACCCAAAGTTTGGCTCATTTTGCCTTTACTTGTTCTAACTGACAGTTTGTGCATCTCATATCATTAGTACCTCCACTATTTTCTAAAACAGTAATTTTTGTAAGAGGAGAATGAAGCTTCATTAAATTTTTTTTCACATGCTGTCATACAGGATTAAAGAAAAAGTATTTGAAATTGTGTAATGTTCTAAGAGGAAAAGTTTAACATGACAAGATCTCTGCAGCTCATGTTCTGTATATGCCACACTGTACAAAAGACAGTAAATTCTCAAGCTGCAAGGTAGACATTGCTCAACACATTCATGGCTGTTATATATTTCCATTTCCCTCTCAGTCTTCCTAATATACTCTACTGTGATTTTAGAGCTACGTTGGCTATAGCAAAATAAGACTTTTATTTATCCAAATGTTCAGTAAAGAATTTTTTAACAAAGGATCCCAAGAAAACCTAAATCACACAGAAGAAAAGGGCTAAGATCAGTTAACCTTGTATTCAGAAATCACTGAGCGCTAAATTCCAATTTTTCATTAGCAAAACCAGCTGTTGGTTCCTGAAAACTCTCCAGTTATGATTTTCCTCCAGGCCACATATTAGCTAGTGAATGCGTGACATAGGAAATTCATAGTAATCACTGAGGTATGCTGAAAAAACAGGTTTCACACAAGTACAAAGCTAGAGAATTGTCACACAAGTTCACAAAGGTGTTCTTACTATAAACCAAGAACTATGAACATGTAAAAGCATTAATAAATACCTCAAGACATTATTTTCATGTTTTTTTTGTGCTTTTGATAGGTTCATTAAGTGTTGTCTAGGCCAAAATTTCAAGTAGATATGAAAAAATACCTTTCTACCTCCCCCAATCCCACTGGTACGAGTTAAGCAGAGCATAATAAATACCCCCTTCAGTACTTCAGTCCGTATGACCAAATTGCTTCTTGCTTCCAACTCCAGCCTTACCCCCAACATATGTAGCCCACAGTTCATGGCAGCCCCAAGATTCTCTAGCAGTGTTGCTTTCTACATGATTGCACCTATTCCCTATTCCCTCTTGATTAATATGATGTAACTTACACATGCTACATAATTTTTCCCCTGTCTCAAAGGAGCCAGGCTTCCCTGGAAAGATCAACAGTCCAACTAGCTCAAGTCCTCCTACTGAAGCAGCCAAGTGGCACTAAAATCCTAGATACCTATTCTCTAACTTTAGCCTAAATAGCTGTTTTATCCAGTTAGGTGACACTACTCACCTAGTTCCTGTAAGGTCCTCCATAAAAGGAAGCCAACCTTGATGTCACAAAATAACATAACAGGAATAAAAGAAACATTTAAAAATTCTTAGACTAGATCCCAGCATTGGAAACATTCCAGTCTAAACTATGAATATGTCTTGGAATGCAAATATTCCAACAGAAATAGAGCGTACCAGGCTGGTGTTCTTTTAGTGGGGAAGGAATGAACCACAATTTGCTAATACCAGCAATCAATAATTACATGTAAAAAAGATGTTGGGCTGTGAAAACAATGTGAAATAAATGCACGGATCGAGTGTTGCTACATCTTGTAGAAATTAAGGTATGTTATGTAATTATGATATAATAGCAGGGAAATCTAAAGGCAAACACCTCACAGGAAGTTGCCCAGAGGAATGGCCTCTAAACCTAGAAAAGCAAAATTTGTAATCAACTCTGAGAAGCTACCCCCGGTAATAAAGCAGGGATAACAATTCTTTTTTTGATGGTTGTGCATTTTGCAGTTGTCCATTCAGGAATTACACTTCTGTAAGTAAAAGCCTCACTGAGTCTGCTGAGTTCCATAAACATTGACCTAACTTTTGGATCCTATCTGAAAACTGCTTCTAATTTCAATACAAGGCTGTAAAAATTTAATTCTGCTTGCTTGAACCTACACACCTCTAGTTCTACATAACAGTATGCTGGTATCAGAATAGGTTTTACATTAAGTATAATTAACTAACTTCACTTGAAAAATAAAGGACTGTGAAGCTTTTGATATTTTAGGGGGGCTCTGAATAACCTAAGCTCTTCCACAGCTGAAGTCATCTTTTCCACATGAAAGTATATCAAGGGTTAAGAAAGACTTTGCTTTCACATTTATAATGGTTGCACCTAATCTGGAAAACATTCTCATAATATAATTGCACCTCATTATTTCAAAGTAATGGGAACTCAATGACATTAATTTCAATTAGTTATTAATATTTATAGGTGAAAACCTAGAGAACTTGAAATGCATTTGATACAGATTTAAAGATGTCTGAGGCTATTTAGAGATACACAATTCAAGCTATACACTCATTTCTGAAATACTCCAGAACAGATACAGTTTTAGCTGATCCTAGCACACGTTATCAAATCTTAGATTTTTGCATGTCTAAGGTAGTTTAGCTCTTTCCCATTTGTAAGAGTTAGTACGTCTTTAAAAATAAAGCCCAGCTTTCAGTTATGTGCTGAAGAAGACAGGACCTGAAAACCAGATTAGTTTTATATGGATAGATACAATACCTGTGGCAGCATCAAGAAATCCAACAAAATACCCTGCTCACAGCAAACAGCTCTTATTTCTGTGAGGCAGCAAAACCTCACCACAGCCCAAACATACCCACATAGCAGTGCCTCCCATATCTGCCTGTCATGGTTTAATCCCAGGCAACTACTAAACCTCACCCAGCCATTCACTCACTCCCTCTGTGTTGGGACTGGGGAGAGAATTAGAAGGGTAGAAGTGGGAAAACTCATGGGTTGAAGTAAAGAAAGTTTGATAGGGAAAGTAAGAGCTGTGCACACAAGCAAAGCAAACCAAGGAATTCATTCCCCACTCCCCATGGGCAGGCAGGTGTCCATCACATGCAACAGAGATTTGGGAAGATAAACGTCATCACTCTGAGTGTCCCCCCTTCAGTCTTCTTCTTTCCACAGCTTTATATTCTGAGCATGATGCCATATTGTCTGGAATATCCCTTTGGCCACTCGGGGTCAGATGTCCCAGTTGTGCCCCCTCCCAGCATCTTGTGCATCCCCAGCCTAATTGCACAGGAGTGGTGTGAGATACAGAAAAGGACTTGATGCTGTCAAAGTGCTGCTCAGCAACAGCTTAAACATCCTTGTGTTATCAATAGTGTTTCCAGCACAAATCCAAAACACAGCTCCATACCAGATACTGTGAAGAAAATTAACTCTCCTACACCCAAAAGCAGCACATGACGCTCTCCCCTCCAAACTGCCTTGTTACTCTTTATTGTATAACGTAAAACCAAGGTCCGGATGTAAAACTGCGTTTGCTTGCGTAATCATTTTATAAACTAATCATTTAACTGTGAACAACCCCAATAAAGGTTATAGCATGCTTATACTTAATTAATTCATTATTACATGTGAGAGCCAAACACAGGTTAAATACCTCCTAATGTATTTGGAAAAAAATCTAGGTTTCTTTAAATAGCTGTAAAATTTGGATACCAACATTTCCTTCAACAGAAATTATTTATTCTTAATGCTATAGATTTTATGAATGAAATGGATAATAATCAAGTATATTGCCTTTGGTTCAGCTGTAAGCCCAAACATTTTGCAAATGAGGTTGCAAAGAAGGAAGGAGAAAAAAAATAAAAATGAGATCAAGTTGTGAGCTATGTTTGTATTTTGCTGAGCTGTTAATAAACACTTCCCTTTCCTATTGCAATTGCAGTTTATCTGACTGTCCTGGTTTGGTACAAATATATGCAGAGGAATAAATATTCTCTGATAAAATAAAAAAAAAAACCAGGCTGCAGTCACCCTCTCCCATCAGGTTCCAGAAAAAGAAATATTTCCTCGAAGGAAAGTGAAAGAAAAATA
Source organism: Calyptomena viridis (assembly GCA_013390005.1). NCBI lineage: Eukaryota > Metazoa > Chordata > Aves > Passeriformes > Eurylaimidae > Calyptomena > Calyptomena viridis. The sequence continues at coordinate 131,898 of WEIV01002554.1, forward strand.
CAAAACTATTTATTTAACAAACACACAAGAAAAATGGTAATAATGCTAAACAATAAATAATGAAGTTTCTCATGGTGGAAAGAGAGAACCTGGAAGATTCAGAGTCCTTTTGTTGATATGATCTCCTTCTCCCCTTGCTGCTGGGCCAATGTGGGGGGGCCCCCCCAGGCCAGGCTGGTGAAAGGGTCTCCCAGTGAGGTTCCGATGTTCTGGTGTCCCAAACAAGTCCAGAACAGAAGAAGAGAAACCAAAGTCTCAGGAAAAATACAGAAGTTCCACTCTTCATCCTCTCTGAAAAAAGGTTGAGCTGAGACCTGCCTGGAAAAACCAAACCCAGAGTCCTTCCCCCCCCTTCACCAAAGAACAACAGAGCGAAGCAGCGTCCTTGAAACACCAGACTGCTCTGAAAAAGTTTTCTTGGACTATTTTTTTTCCTCTTTGCTCTTGGGCTCAGTTTTAAAGACACAGAAAGGCCCAAGATTCATGTTTTTCCTAGCACGGATTAGACAATATGAGATATATCATAAAGTCACCCCAAGACACTGACTACATGACAAATAGAGCAGGCTTACTTAAAACACAGTCTGAGATTATAGCTTTTCTGTGGGTTTTTTGTCTCTACTAAAAAGAAAAGAAAAATTGTATAACCTGTTTTTAAACAAACTATTTTTCAACAGTTGGTGAACAAGCATGTGTTAATTTGCATGACCTATTATCTCCAGCATCTATTTGTTTGTGGTCTTTGCTTTTAGAAGAATTGGCATTAATTGTAAGTATGGAAGTAATTTGAAATGTCAATTCAGAATTTTACAGCTTGGAACAGCTCATCCTGCAATAATTAAGTCAATAAAATTAACTTAATTTAATTTAAACAGTGAAGCATCTTTTTAGACCTTACAGAGTGATTACAATTAGTATTTCATAATTAGTATTTTATTGATGTCCATACACTGGATTGCCAGGCATCATCAAGATACACCAGCGATTGGAAGTAATTTGATAAACATTCAGAACTGTTGCATTAATAGCATGCCTCTCAATTATGCATTGAGTTAATGAATGCATTTAAATGTTATAGAGATGAATTTAAAGGACAGCTCAACCTTAATTACTATAGCATTTCCTCCCTGTTCCCAGACATTCTAATTATAACTTCAGTAGTTAACACCTTTTAGTATACAAATATCAGGTTCCCCTGTAAGTGCAGAACTAGAGCATTATGATATTTTAAAATATTTTTTTTAGTGTGCTAACAGTCCTAAAATAACGTGAGGTCATTTTCCTGTAAAATAAAGACTTCTAGAGACTGAGAAATTATCTACTACTAGTCCTCCTTCACTCATATTTAACTTTCTCAAAGAGTAACAGGCAGGATAGGTAAGAGTATAGCTAAGTGAAAGCCTTTCAGACAAGATCTTAATTTTTTCACCATTGCAAAAAATGTCAAGAAATAATGGAAGAGTTTGCATCGTTATTCATAAGCAGGGTGTTTGAAAGTGTGTGCAGGCAGGTATGAGAATATTTTGCAGGTCTGTTTCAACATAATTTAATAATTTAATATCAAGGAGATGACCCTGAGTACTTTGAAATCCATAGCTGCTGAAATCCACAATGGTTTCACTCTCACATGGAAATGATTTGTCCCTCAAAACATCTGTCACTACCAGTGCTTCTTCAAAGGAGTATGTCAGGGAGGACAGTAGTCCTGAACTCAGTGAACCCCCTGCAAATTTACTCTCTTGTGAGCACAGGCAAACCCAGCTTTTAAGGAAAAGCAAAGCAAAATTGCTATCTCTAAGGGACAGAGATGAATCATCAGCTACCAGATGGCTATTCATGGCTGCAATTTCCTAACTTTGACATGTTTAAGGGGACAGCTGATGGAAATGCATGCCAGGAAACATTCCTATAAAGGTTGACTGTGCTGTTAGAACATATTTTGCAAATTGCAAAAGCTGCTTTAGCACAGAAAGAAGGGAAGAATATGAGAGTTGTGCTATCAGATATGCTACAGCTTTATAAAAGAGAGAGTTTGGACAAATCCCCCAACATGTTATAAAACTGGAAGAAACACAATTGTGTGATGTTCAAGGACATCACGACATTACAACCTGCCAAAAATATTCTATTGTGCTTCTCAATATCTAAATGTTTCTTAGAGCTTTAGAAGTCCTGGTCCACAGGTAATACTATCTGCATGGAAATGGAGCAAAAAGAATATGAAAAAATATGAATTGAATGGGGCCTAAAATTGATTAATTACTGCCCTGTCCAATTACCTAATTTCTCTTTTTGCTCTGCCTTATTTAGTTTTTGCTATCTAGTTTCTCACAAAGTTCTCATAGATTTTCAGAGAGTATTTTGTTTGTTTGTGTGTGTTTTTGACCACGGTTTTCAATGTATATCATTGATAGTGGAGAAAAGCTAGATTTGAGAAGAGAAGGAGCGACTTAGGTGCTCCACTCTAGGCAAAGGAAACATAGCTAAAACTAGAGATAAATCATAATGCTGTCCCTAAATAAACATCTAAAGTCTATCTATTCCCACCCTTGCCCAGCTAAAGCAGTGCTGTCTGTGGTGAGAGACTCTCTCCTGTGCTGAAAAGGCAGCGTCTGGAAGGCAGATGACAACACAAGTGGTACCAAGAACAGGCTGAGGCAACACCAACTCAGCAACCCACTTGATGTGTCTGCTCCTAAATGATGTGTGCATCCTCACTGAAGGAACAGGACATGTGCAAGGGGGGCTGATCTGACAGGAAGATATAATTATTAGACTACACTCATTGAAAATACGTAAATCCTTGTAAATTCTCTGCCCATTTCACCTGTGCAATTTTTGGAGTACAGTGAAAAAAAGGGCAAATATATTCAGCCCTTACGATTTGCTGTGACAAACATGATGACAATTTCTTCTTGTTTGAACATATTGACATGTGAGAAGACTGTGGGTTGTGTGTTCAGGTCCCTTCCTACCAAACAGTCACAAAAAGTCTTGGGTGTGTATCACTCTTCAGAACTCCAAGAACATTGTTGAAAACTATGTACTAGTCTAACTGACCTACATTTATTCAAAAGGTATGAAAGGAAAGGAGACCTAAATGTAGATTTTTCTAAATTTAAACAGTGATTAGTGCTGTGTTCAACTTCTATTCATGGACTAAGCCACAAGTCTCAGTAATGCAACAAGAGGCTCAAAATGACTCTTCTACAGCACTTAGAAGCATGTCTCCTTTACACTCCTACATGAAAGTGCAATTTGTCTTTCAGCATTTGGTGTTTCCCTTAAGAGCTTGTATTTCAGATCAAAAAAAGAACATTGTACTTTGCTAACTTAGGGTCTACTGAATGTGGGAAAAATCACAATCCAAGTAAATTCTAAAGAATCTGAAACCAGATAATTAACAAAGTAAACCCTGATTTTAGAAAGCAAGTGTACCTTTGGGGACATGACAAAGTTTTTTGTTCTTTTGAGGTGTAAATTTTATTTTTTTTTTTACCACTACAACATAGGCAAGTGGCATGACTATGCAATAGTAATCAAATTGCCTAAACTCAGAATAAATGTCAAATGAATGCAATGGAGTGATTTTGTAGAAGGCATTTTTCCCATTTTTTCATGAGATACACATTCAGAACACTACATGGGTAATTACTGTAGGAATACGGTCCTACACACTGAAATACTTACTTGTTGACTTAACCTAATCACAACAGGGCCAAAACACCTAAAGTAGGTTAGAAGTTGTGTGTTATTTGTGTATTTACTAAAATAAATTGGCAAATATGTCTTTCTGGAGCGTCAAGATAGTAAAAATTTGGAATGGCAAAAATACTATGCAACAAAATTTAGTGCAAGGCCTTATTAAGGGGAAGGGGCTTTTGTGTTTACACCTTTAAATAAGATAATATTTGCACTTATGAGCACGAAAGAATTCATCTGAATGGTCTGGTCACCTTCACACATGCAACATGAAGGGAAGGAAAAGAAAAAAGATGACAGCTGTCAGGTCCTCTCCATGTTACTTGAGTTTCTCTTAAGAGCTGAAAAATCACCCAAAGCATGGCTCTACCACGGTACAAGAGTTTTTCATCTTGATACGGTGGCAATTTTCCATTTTACTATTAACAGCATCCTTGGACCAGTGTTTTAGAAGTGGTATAGTCCACTACCAAGACAAGTCATTCTTAACCCTTATTAAACACAAGTCTGCACATTCCCACTCATATTGTGTTCATACTGGTTCTTCTTCTTTTTTACAATACTCTGGAGAATTACCTTCTGGATTGATTTGGAAATAGAGGGTTTGAGTTTTAATTTTATTATGGGTTTTAAAGTTTTAAGCTAAGTTAGAGCTTCACATAGCTTTTTTTCTATTTACTTCTCTTGCCTAGTTAATGATAAGGTTGGAATTAAAAGCATAGTCACAACACTGCGGACAGTGGAACAGGGAGAGGGAGATAGCAAGTGGAACCCTAGACGGGTTGGAGTCTTACAAAATTAAACAAGTTTGTGGTTAAGCCGTGTTTATAACAGTGTTCTTAGGTCTAAGGTGATGATAGGACCCCAAAAATACCATCAGAAGACCCAACGTGGGTGGAGATGGGTTGACTGTGCTAATTAGTTAATCATGTAATGTAGATGTTTATTCATAGACTAGTTTTGCATACGTATAATCTACGTCCATCTAAGCTTCACTTTATGTGGAGGCGGAAGAACAGGGAAGGGGAGGGGTGAAAATCCTTTCTGTTTCCCTATGGGAATAAATTTTTAAATTTTACAGCTTGCAAGTTTTGAAATTTCTTTAGATCATCTGCTCATCAAATCCCAGCAAATCAGGATTCAGAATGAAGACTCTTCTTATGAATCTCTTGTATTCCCTTCTGACACGGACCCCTTAAATGATCTAATTCGAAGTTAATATTTCCATTAGGTTCAAGATCATCAATATTCAACAGTTTCCCATTTACAGATGTAAGCCTCTCTAAAAGAACAAAAACCCCACCCCCAGAATTCAGTTCCCCAGTTTGGCAAAAGCTGTGATCTAGATCCAAATGCTGTAAAACATTGTGCAAACCGTGAACCATTCCTGGCTGTATTTTTTTTTTTCCCCGTTGTAAACCAGCCTGTGTTTTGGCTTTAATCCAATGTATAAAATCAAAATGTAATAACAAGCTCCATGAGCAAAATGTCATTCTGTCTAGCAACTGAAGCTGCAGCACCAAACTGTGCTAACTAGATCACTGACAGTTCGACACTGTCAATAAATGACAGTATTGATATGAGTAATGTGTATACTTAAAGCTACATGTAATGGGAATAAAATGTTCTTCTATTGTCAAAAGTGTATCATTTCAGAATCTTCGTAGTAGAAGCTTCTTGAGAGCTCAGCAGGCTGGCAGACAAGGGAGGTCTCAGATAAAGACCAGGGCAATGACAGGTATAGCTGCTACTCGTTTCTGGAACATCATGATATAACTGCAACCTTATTAGGTGAGCAGAGGTGAAAGGGAAAAAAAAAGAAAAAAAAAAAAGAAGGAAGGCCTTTTAAAGGAATTGCCTCAAGCTCATGTGTGGCAGTACATGTACTGGAGACACTATAATGCTTGGCCCAAACAAGCAAGAGTGACAGAGCAAAACCTGCAGATGTCAGAGGATTGACGAACATTCACAATTAATAAAGTCTGGTTTGAGCATCACATCCTCAGCACTACATTCAACTTAAAACAAAAACAAACACCACCACCCTCCCCCCAAGAAAAACCCCAAACCTGTTGGAGTCCAGGATATCGAGACTACGCCTCAAATTGCCCTGAAGGGTCTGGGACCCTTACAGAGAACCCAGCAGGACACAGTTTTTGCTCTGTGTCCCTGGGAAGGGCTTCCAACATTGATGGAGGAAGCAAAAGCAGCAAAAAATTATTTGGATCATAGTTTAGTTTGTCATAGAAGTGAAGCTTGTAGTTTTAGGTTTTGTAGTATAAATATAAAACAAGACAAGATGGAGGATTTTGGGTGTTGCCTTGAGTTCTTTCTTCTTCTTCTTCTTGCTCTTTGCACTGCAGCAGAGCTGGCACTTGCAGATTGGTAGAATAGATTTGAGGCAGAGAAGACGTGTTAGTAATAAGTTAGGATTACTGGTACAGAACTGTAAACAGAGGACATGCTATCTGTTAATTGGTCATTAGTGTCCTTAAAAACTTAGATCCAGCCACCATTTGAGGCATTCCAAGGCATTCCACACCCTACTCCCTCTCACTTTGTGCTTCCATGCTTTACAGCAAATGCTTTTTGCAGCACATGCTCTGGTATGTTAAACCCAGGTTTGGGTGACATGCTGAAGTTGTGATAAAGCTCAATAAACAGCAAAAAAAGCTGAGAAGCTGTGAGTTTCATTCCTTTATCTGGTACTGGACTTTGATAATAAGAAGAAGTACCCTAACAAACATCAACGGGTGCTTTAACACAAACCAGCCAGTTTTACTAAAGTTATTTTATAAAGTATATAAAATACCATCGCTATATGTATTCTGCCAGTCAAGTGTTTCTGATAACGTTCAAAAATCAGGCCTGATAATGCAAACTAAAACTCTGGAAGTCATCCTGTTTTCTTACACAAGCCCCTCTTTCTCCCCCAGGCAGTTGAGGACATTTGCATCTACACAAGGAGCAACATAATATTGCTGCTGTATTGTTTGTCCTTCATCCCAGGGGGAGGAGAGCTAGAAGAGTTGCATCTGGAAGGTGTGACTGACATATTGAGAAAAAAGAGAATGTGGAGTGTGAAAGTGCCTAGGGAAAAGTTTAATTTATTAGAACAGCTGTCTTAGTTACGCCTCTTTCATGGCTATTGATGTAGCCTTTATGTTGATCTCCCTCAACTTCACAGAGCAAAGCTTTCATGCTGTGGCGGGTTGACCTTGGCTGGCTGAGTGCCAAACCTCCACCCAGCCACTCTCACACTCCTCCTCCTCAACAGGGCAGGAGGGGAACAAGTAATCTGGAAGAGCTCTGGACTGAGAGCTGGAGAATTTAGGAGTTACCACCACAAGGAAAACAGGGTCAACTTGGGGAAAACTAATCTAATTAATTGTCAAATAAAATATACAGTTGCATAGCAAGAAAGAAAGACAAAAATCAGAACATCTTCTGCCCTGCTTCCCTGGCTCAACTTTTCTCCTACATCCACAGTTCCTCTACCTTCTTGTCGTCCCTGCAACTTGGAGAACGGAGATTGAGACCCATGGGTGTTAGATAAGGAGCAACAGGTAGAAACTTACGTACAAGAAGTTTCACCTGAAAATGAGGAAGAATTTTTTTACTGTGATAGTGACCATGCACTAGAACAGGTTGCCCAGAGAGGTTGTGGAGTCTCCCTCACTGGAGATATGCCAGAATTGTCTGGATGGAATGCTGCACCATGTGCTCCAGGATGACCCTGTCTGAGCAGGGAAGTTAGACCAAATGACCCACCGTGGTCCCTTTCCAACCTTATCCATTCTCTGTGATATGGAATGCTGTCTCTTGTCAATCTACATATTAGATTTGTCTCTCTTACTGCTGATGTCAGTTTTTAGCAAGTTACTAATGGATATAGTAATAGCTTAAGTCCTACATGAGTAGGTCACATTTAGTGCTTTTCATCTGCATGCCTTTCCCTCTGTTATAAAGCCTCGGATCTACAAAAATGGTACCAAAATAGGGCTCCTTATAACATCTTGCTCTAAAATTTCCAAGGCCTTAAAGCATAACTTCTTGTNCTGGTTGGTGACAGTAATTCTCTCTGATCAACAAATTGCAAAGTAAAAGTCAGGTTTGGGATTTGGGCATTGACTATTTTACTAAGGAATTTAAGCTGAGAGATATTTAAAGTGATTGTACTGGTAATACAAAGGAAAAATAAGCAGAGAAAGTCTAGTGGTTTGACCCTGGCTAAATGCCAAGGACTCACACACACAGCCACACTCTCCCACTCCCCTCCCTGCAAACAGACAGAGGAGAGGAAAAACTAAAAGATTTCACAATATTTGTGATAAGGACCATAA
>WEIV01002554.1:140296-161368 GCA_013390005.1 Calyptomena viridis
CGGGTCCAGCCTGGAGCTGACTGACATTGGCTCTGCTGGGAATGGAGAAACTTCCAGCAGCTTCTCAAAGAAGCCTCCCCATAGGCCCCCCTGCTAACAGAAAACCCGGCCACTAAAAACCACCACAGCAAACAAAGAAAATTAAACTAAATTTAGTCCACCACAGGACAAACCATTCAGGAATAAAAACATGGAATATGAGATACTTCTTTGATCTCCTTAGACAAATAGTATTTTCTGCTCTCTATTTAGCAACTACCACCCTAACTCCCAAATCTAAGAACCACATGGAAAAATAATGAAAAAAGCATTTCCCCCCCTCACTTTAATCATTCCCTCACTTTAATCATTCCATGTGTATTCTTTACTACCTTACGTTAATCAGGAAGGGACCATTGGATATATAGCACTTTAAAGCCCCCACCCTGTAGTGATAGATTTGGGAGATATAGGACTGAAGAGACAGAGACCAGAAGTATAGTGCTAAGTTACTGACAGACTAAGTTACTAACTAAGTTACTAACCCAGCAAATAATATCACATGTGGACTTGAGATTTCCCACAAAGATTATTAAGGAAAAATCATGAACCTGAAACATGACAAGTTACAAGAACCTACACACAAAAAAAAACTTGATTAGAGGAGTTGAAGGAGAGTAGAGAGAAAGAAATTAAGAAAAAAGTCAGAAAATGCTAATATAAGTTTAAGGAGTCTGCTATTTCTGCACAAGCAGAGAAGGTGTGGATATAATGTAGGACAAGCATTGGGAAAAGGCTATTATTTTGCAATGGGTATAAGTTTAGGTATGTTGAATGGAGGCTGGCAAGAAGCTTCAAGCAAATACTTCAAAGGACAAAACCAAAGAAATGGTAAAAGTTATTTTGCAACAACAGAGTGTTTTGAAGAAGGGAAATAGACCATGTTTGTCCACTTTGTGAGGCAGTCTGGAGTGTTAGTGTCTCAAAGAAGCAGCTGTGTTTGAAGATATTTCCCAACTAGATTTCACTACTTTTAGTAGTTCTTCAGCACTTACATATGAAACAAGCAGAGATACAAGCATAAGTGCTGGATAAGCCTCAACTGATGTGTTTAGAATTGATCTCTTTAGAGACTTTCCTGACTGAAGTTTATATGCTTATATAATAGCACTTCATATAATTTTAATAGGGCCATGAATTACTTCAACTATACCTGTCTTTAATATTCTTTCTAGAAGGAATTTTTATTCTGAAAGAAAAGTAAAAAACATGCTATTAAGTAGCTAGCTGCTAGGAAAAGGTATCTTCACAATGTCATTTTTAAGTGGGAGAATTTCTCTCTCTGTATTAAAAGGAACCGCAATCCCTGTGTCTTATGAATCAAATATAAGGAAAAAAAATCTGGCTTAAAATTTGTGGGGGCAGCTTTTTGCTATACAAATACACCTGAATAATGAATTCAAAGAGTTTTTTATCTTGTTTCAATCAGAAAGCTGATCTAGACAAAAACCTGCATTTAAATAGCATTATAGCTCAGATATATGCTAACAAAACCCTGCAAAATCAAAAACAAGTGCATCCTTTAGATTACATATTTAAATTTAAAAGCTCTGGCTTTTGTAGTTTGCATTGTTTGTATGCTCCAAGCATGGCTTTCCTCTTTTGTCCAATTTTAATACATAAATTGTACTTTACACAATCTCAGAAGACTGTAGAACAGACATTCAGTGGCAGCCATTGTAACCTCCCTGGATGGCAGACAGATGAATGATTCACAATAGCTGAATTCATATTGAGGGTTTTTTAAAGGTTCACAATTTAACTGGTTAACTTGAGTTTTACAACATATGATTTAAACACTTTTCAGAGCCCTTGAGTATATGTATTTTGATAAACCTACCAATTACATAAACCCATTTACTACTACAGACAATAGCAGCTCCTCTCTTTTGTCTAAGTTCTTTCATTTTGTGGATTATAAATCCCGAGACCAACTGTTCCAAAGGCAATATTAAAGCCTTTAATGCTGATCCAGTTACTAGGCACTTGTCCTAAACTGATGTGCCTAAATATTATAATGAAATTTTAATTGCAAAGAAAAGAGCATTTCTGAAATGAAACACTGTTTTTCATTTCTACAACACCCAGGGGCAATAATTCACATATAGACTAACGGCCTGTAAAATTCTGCTTGTTGACTGTTAACTGCAAAATTCAAACTGTGTGTAAGAACATGAAATGCTTCCCGTGGAGTACTGGCTTTAGAAACATAGAATGGTTTGGGAATGGCAAGGACCTTAAAGACTCTCTAGTTCCAACATCCCTGTCTTGGACAGGGACACCTTCTGCTAGACCAGGTTACTCAGAGCTCCATCCAACCCGGCCTTGAACATTTCCAGGGATGGAGCATCCACACCTACTCTGGGCAACCTGTTCCTGTGCTTCATTACCCTCACAGTAAAGAATTTCTTCCATATATTTAACCTAGATTTCCCTTCTTTCAGTTTGGATCCATTATTCCTTGCCCTAGCACTACGGTTCCTGGTGAAGAGTCCATCTCCAGTTCCCTTGCAGGCCCCCTTCAGATACTGAAAGGTGCTATGAGGTCTCCACACAATCTTCTCTAACCGAAGGTTTAAGTCAGTTTATTTAGTTCTTCACTCTTGGTAGATCAATATATATTCCTCAGCTTACTTCTTGGTTTTACCATGACATTAAAAGTAGTAGTAGGTGCTGCAACTTGCATTCAGCACCTCACCTCACTGCCTAGAGCAGCCTGCAGACATCATCTCTGAGATAAAATTGGGAATGTGTGTACTGCTTCAGCACTTGTGTGAACAGCAAAACAGAAGATAATCTTTCTGGCTCTGAAAAAATCACATTCTTTCTTGCAAAGATAGATGGTGCACGCACACGTAGGGAATACACACTAGGTTGTAAGAGCATCCTTCCCAATTTGCTGCTATAGGAAAAGCTAAATACCACATTAGCCCAAACTCTGTCCATATGCAATATCATTGTTATGCCTGACGTGTATTCTTATTGCTTGACCTCTCTCTGTCAGTTAATGTTCTTAAAAGTCATATAGGCTGGGAAGTTTTGTCAGAGCTCCAGGGAAGGGAAAAAAGCACAGCCTGCGTTATGGCAAAATTTTGCTTACTTATTCACTTCATTAATGGACAGAATGTCACTTGTGGATATGAGAAGTGTAGCACTGAGTCAATTTACAATAAAAGTGCTAATAGACAAATTGTGGATTTCCCACACCACTGCCACTCTACTGGGGAGTAGCACCCTCTGTCCAGGATCAGGAGTCAGCCTGGACACGGAGCCTGCAGGTTCAAAGTTCACTGAAGAGTAACAGCCTGAGAAATGAGGTCCACTGCTGTCAAGTGACCAGGGAAATCTGATCCTCTCTCAAATAGGGCTATGTGGTAGATTAGAGACTGCATGCTAATGTTTTGCTTTTCATATGTATTTGTACAGATGTGTTCATAAGTTCTTTAAACATGTTTAGCGTGTAAGTGCTAACGTAAATATAATCTATCTTAAACCCACATGTATTTTTTTCTGATTAAAGAAAAATACATGGATATATAGCATAACACTGCCACTACTTTTTCTTAATACCCATGAGTTCACAGGAATTTTTTTTTTTTTAGATTTACAAAGACATGGATCTAATCCATGGCCTCCTGTTGGACTGTTTGATTCAGTTAAACACCTTCAAATACCAACACTGTGCATTATAACTGCAAAGACAGTTCATCTAGTGAGTTACCAAAAAACCCAAACAAAAACCCAACAAACAAATCCTCAAGCAAGAAACTTATTACTAAAACAGAGAAAGTCGAATTTCCCATGTTGAAAATGAAGGGAATTAAGCTTTCCAACAATTGTGCTATCTAGTTAGTGATTAAATCTGTAACTAGGATCTAACACACTTGAATACATAGCTAAAAACACAGACTGGTATCATGGATTTGAGATATGTGGATTTTGATCTTCTTTTTCTCAGTGGAGAGTTTGTTTTTTAAAGCATGACTAGCAAGCAGAATAAAAGGTAGTACTTCTTTATTTCAGATACTTTGGAACTATTTTTGCTGGGACTTTTTCCATTTAGGAACATATTATGAAAACAAAAAAGGTAGTTTAAAAATTCTCCTTTCTTAATTTTACTACTCGTGCCTGCATAATCCTTTTGACACTTCACCTGTCTATATTCCCACCAAACATCATGTTATGGAAATTTAACATGCCAGCAACCAAAACAGGGTTCAATTATAGGATCCTGATGAGCCAGCAAGACAAAAAGAGATTTCTTTATAAAGTTCACTTTGTTAACAGTGCTACAGTTTGAGCTGGGTGGCTCCAAAGAGGGACCCCAACAAAGAAATCCTTGGATAGTTGTACTACTACAATCCAAGTTTCCTGCCCTTCAAGTAATAGTTTGAACCAACAATAATATGAAGATCTGAGGTCTTACATCTTATTGGTTTGATTTGTTTGTTGTTTCATTACTGGGCAGTTATATTTCTGTGCAAGATACAGTAGTTCTGGATCCTGTTTCACACTCTCTTAGGCTGGTTTCAGTGGATTCTGGGATTAGCTCTTCAGCATATTGCAATAAGACTGTTATAGTTCATGTATCACGACCTATAGGCTTTGGGTACTCTTGTCAAACTACTATTGGTAAATTTTAATTATATAATGATCCTTTCCAGAACAGTCCTGCCTTTGTTTTTATTAACATTCCTGTTATTTATTGTATGGGATCAGAATATCTGTAACCTCCAAGATGTAAGCCCATTTGAGTACACAAAATGTTACAATGTTAAATACAACAGTATTACAAAGTTTATTATAAAAATCAATGACCCAGGCTCTTAAATCTGACATCCAGGAGGTGACCCAAGTCCATACTTCTTGGAATCCTGCTAAGTATTATCCAATTGTTTTTTGTACATTAATTTTACTTGTTACCATAACTTCCAAACACCATCCAAAATCCTCCCACTCTGGTCAAACATGCAACTACTGTATTAATAACGGTACATGCTCTCCCTTGCAAGGCTAACAAAATATCTAATGACATTGTATTTTTCAGCTTAATTTTGGAGAATTGTGAAACCTTTTCTTTGAATATCATAATTCCATTAGCAGTATTATTGCTGAAAGTTAAGATTTCAGTGGCAATGGAAATTTAAATCTTTTCCAATTCACCCACTCCCAACCAGATAAGAAAACATAAGGAGAGGAATGTGAGTGGAGTTTCTTCTGGTGAATTGCTACATTTGGTCCTATGAAGAAATGTTTGTACCATGATCCTGGTACCACAGCTAAATTTGAGAACACAAATATTAGGAGTTGAGGCTCCTAAGCCACAGGTTTCCAACCAATCTCCTGGTAAAGTTTGATGAGTTGTCTTATCACATATTCTGTACCACCCTTTGCCCTCAGGTACAGGTTTACAGAAAAGTCCTCAAGTATTCCTGCTGTTTATACTTCCATTGTTTGCTTGCAATCATTAAAGTTGTTCACAGGACTAACAATACTGTTGTGAGTCCATATGGTCTCAGCAGAGAACAGTATGTGTCCATAACATGGTCTACGACATGTTATTTGGCTACAGGGATCCCTAACACGGGAATACTCTGAGTACATATCCAACAGTTAGTTTTATTGGCTTATGGTTTGTGATAGGTCAAAATAAAGATTTTTCCCTCCTCATAATAAGGCTTTATAAATTTAGATTCTCGCTCTACCCATGTAAAAAGCATGGCAAAAGTGAGTAACTTGACCTGTAGATTTTCCAGAATTTCCTCAGGCTCTAGGAAACCTTGCATGTGAGTAGCTCCATAAAAGAAATAAAAATTATTTTAGTTTCTAAAAAAGTGGCCAGGGTGGATTTTTCTTGCACCAGTTGTTGTTCATCCCTTAAATGACCTTCCGACAACCGTTTAAAATGCAAGTGATGGATCCAGGCTTCTTGTCCTCTAACTTTTACAGCAAAGTAAAAATCTAATCAGACAGTCTGCAGCCCCTCCCACCTCCCAATTTAGATTTACGGGAAAACACTTTTAATAAAATTTTATCTCCAGACTGCAAATCATGCACCTGTACCTCCAGAGGCTTGGGTTAGTTCCACTAATCATGATCCCTTTTAATTTTGGAACTTTCTTGTAAGTTGAGAACGTAGTGTGTCAAATGCTCATCTGCATGCAAGAAGCTGGTTTGGGCTGGGATATAAGTCCCCAGTACAGATAAATGTATCCCAGAAAGGACTCCAGCAAGCAATACTTGTAAGGGTTATCTTGGAGCATTTGAATTGTCCCACAAGGTTAAACTTAATGCTTTGGGCCATTTTAATCCTCCATGTGTGCAAATTTCAACAATTCTCTCCTTAGTAGCTCAAGTCATCCTTTCTATCTGCCCAGATGCTTGAGGGTGATAAGGCTGTGTAATCTTTTTTTTTTAATTCCTAAACTTTTATATAGATCAGTTGATTTTTCCTGCTGTGAGATGTGACCTCTGTACCTAGGAATAATTTCATTAAGGAGAACTTATTACTCTTCCAGTATCTGCTTTTCTTATTGGGAAAGCCTCCACCCACAATGATAATTTGCCTCCTATTCCCAACAAATATTTGTTTCTACATATTGTAGTCATAGCAGCATAGTTTTCATGCCATCCTTGGAATGGTTAAAAAGGTTAACTTCACAATTCATCCCTAGGTTTTATACCTGAGAATTCCCAAGAGGTAAGACAGGTAGAATCTCTAGTAAGTTTTAGAGGCTACATAGACACCCAGGGACACCCACACTTGCTGTACTTAGCAAGATTAGCTACAGCTTCCAGTCCTCCATGAGATTTATCATGGAACCATTTGGTTATAGTAACTTTTTCCGGTAAGACAGGTTTTCCACTTGTTTTCCGTATTGCCTTCATGTTCTGCTATTCCCCATTTTCTCCACTGTTCTTTATCTGTCACATTTGATTGATATATTTTATGGCTTTCGTGGATGGTCGATATTGGACCATGAGCTCTTGTCTAAAGCAACTGCCATAATCTTTATCACAAGTTGGCAAGACACAGCTTTTTGCTGCTGTATTAGCCAAGGCATTCCCTTTCCTAAACACAGTAGCATCCCTTATATGGGATGGATGGTGAACCACAACCATCACTTTGGGAAGCTGGAAACTGTTGCATCGCCTCTCAGTAAATTTTTGGGAGCTACTGATCTCAAAGGACTGACTGGATAGGGTCTTACTACTCAATCTCTGTTGAGAAATTCCCAAAATTCTACAAGGATTTTTCATCACTTCTATCCAAGTATCTTCCATTAATTGAGAGGCATTACAGTGTCTAGTACATCAGAGCTCTGGGAAGGCAGACCACTCCTGTGATAGATACTTACAGTCTCCATATTGAGATTTAAGTCCATTTTTTGTGACTTGTGGCTACAGCATAAAACAAATTTCTAATCTATTACTTGTTTGAACCATCTGAACAGTTAACCAGCTGCAAGTGCTGACATTTCTTTAGGGGATAATTATTTAGGAATTAATACTTTCAGTATTCATCCAGCCTTATTGTCCACCACCAATCTGCACCTCAATTTGAGTATGTTCTTCATGTCTTGCCTCCTTTTTGCATTTTAGTTTACATTTAAAAGTCACTTGGCCTGCATTTCTGTGAGCTCCTTTGTTATCACCATCTCAGTTGGCACCACCAACTACTCTTAATTTATGACAAGCTGTGAATATCATTAACACTGTGTCCCCCTCCCGCCTCCAAGGCAATAATGATGATGATATGCAAAGGACCTACTGAATAAGTCTTAACTCTGATTTACAAGACTTATAAAAAAGTCCTTAAAGAACACTCGACAAGTATTTCCAGTTTGATACAGGTACCTGAACCACTATTTACTTTTTCAGACAGTTCTAATACAGGTCACTATTGCAGAATAACTTGTGTTAAAGCTTAAGGAGAAGATCCCTCCCACTCTCTCAAACAAATCCATTAAAAAATTCAAATAAAACTGAAGCACATTTCTTCTAGACATTAAAACATTGCACTGGTATTCATGGAAGTTTAATTTACAAATGAAAGTGTTTAGTGTACACGTGGAAATCAATGTTAAGGACACCTATACTATAGCTAGCTAACTTTTCAAAGATATGTTAATGGAATTATATTTTGTTATTTTATCTGCTGTGGTAATTTTTGCACTTTGTTTTTGGTTCAGGAAGGACTGCATAGAAAGGACATATGGAAACCACTATTCATGCATCAGACAAACAGGGTGCAAGAAGGAGAGAATTCATCCATACTCACATCATTGTGGGGTTTATCCACCAAAACTTGCAGAAAAGCTAAAAAAAGCTAAGGAGCATCACCCTTTACTCCAGCTTTGACATGCTGCTAAGTCTCAGACAAATCCATTTCTGATGCCCAGTTAGACCATGATGGGTGAGGAATCACCTGCCTGACAGTGCCTTACTCAGAGATCCCTGGTGGAATCATACAGGGTACATAACTAGGGAAGAGAAACAGGATTATCATGGGCCTGACTTGCATCATTTCAGATGAGAATGTTAAAATAGGCTGAGATGAGCCTAACCTGAATTCCTGTTCATTGACCATAACAGGAACCCAGCATGGCTCACTCAGACAGACATCCTCTGTATAATGTTGTGGCCAGATAGGACAGAACAAATCTCTCTCTCCACCTTCCCAGAAGTTACATTGCTAGAAGGAGCTATGACTTAATCTGAGACTTGGCAGCGTGGCACAGGAACACGAGATTCTTTTTGCAGCTCTAAGCCGACTGCCTATCTCTACCTGCCAGACCTCACTGTGGTGCAGATGTGAATTAATTGTTTCAACTAGCTTACCTGATCTGAAATCAAGGCGTATTGCTCAGAATTTTCTTGGCTCGCCCAGCAGAGTTAAAAAAAGTAGAGCAGAATTTTTATAAACTGAACACATTGTATATTTATCATTTTTTGAATGATTGTCATACAGCTACTTTAGAATTTTATTCCCTGTGACTATTGCAGACCCCACAAACTACTCTGGGTACAGTAAGCCCAACACAGAAAATAGCTTGGAAGAAAGGAAAGAAAAAAGGAAAATTGCACTTGACATAATAGTACTGAAATATTCTATGCGTGCACCTCTTTGCAATAATCACTAGATAATCCCTGTTACCATCCACAGGAGTCTTTCTTCTGCAGAGCTGAAATCACAGCAACAGGAAGACGAAAGTGATTCATTCAGACAAAAAAGTTTATTCTACCCAGAAGGGAAGCAAGACTCTTCTTCCAGTGCATTTAGAAAATTATTTTCTGAGATAAAAAAAAGCCACTTCTTTTGCCTTAGGTATATTATTCCATCTCAGGTGATAAACATAATCTATGTTACAGACATAAGTGGATAACATGTCCAGAATGTTACATGATGTATTACCACCTTTATCAAATATATATTGTCAATAGTAACACTGTTCATTGCTGTTGTTCTGCTATGAAAAAAAAAAAACACCCAAACATTAAATCTACAAGGACAAACTACTGCCTCCAGGAGGGGATGTTCAGCTCCACTGACTCCAGGAAAGCCAGACCTGCTGATGCCAGCAAGGACTCTGACCTCAAGTCGCTGCTCCCTCAGAAAAGTGAATGTGCAGGATACAGGACATGCTGCATATTTCTATTTCTGTAAAGGCTTTAGCACAATCTTCATGCAGGGTGTGAAATGCAGTAAAATTGTAGCTTACAGAAAGGTTGACAATGTCCTTTTGCTAACCTACTTCTTCAAAGCAATATTCTCTCATCAGCTTATCCTTCTTATGGTCCTCTGCTTGAGATCTTTGTCCTCGTCCCCTCCTCTCTACTGTGCATTAGAATCGAGATCTGCAGCTAAGCAGTCTTCTCCAGAAGCCAACTGTACAGGCTAATTTTATATTCTTCTGAAAATTCACTCTCTAGTGAAGTGTGCTTTGAGGTAAATTTGAGGTCCTTTTATGTAGTTTTACTCCTACAGGTCTTTTACTGTTTCCACCACTTATTTCTGCACTAAATACTTTATTAGTTTGCTGGTGAGTGTGCAGGCTATTCCTGTTCCTTTAGCTCCTTACTCTGGAAATAAAAAATTCTGTCTTAGAACAGACATAGTGGAAAGAGGCAGTGATATGCAGGCCTCGGAACAGGCAACAAGCAGAATGTTACCAATTTAAAACCCAAAATATTAAAACTACAGTAATAAAAAATCCCACAAGCAAGTACTGCTGCTAATACTGGTGCACCGTAGCTGCAAACATTTAACATTTCCCCGTGTTAGATACTTGCATTTAAGGCCTCATTCCAGAATCCTTGTTGATATTATGCAGAAGACCATAGATACCATTCATGCATGTAAGGATTATTCAAGTTTACAGAAGTTGAGCTAACCTTATCACAAATCTTAACATCATAGTTTGTTGCTTTTCGTCCAGAATTGTTCTTCACTGCTGGACCTGTCTTTAGGTCTTTGAACTTTCTTACATATGTGGGTGAAAGGTGGTAGTTTTCTCTTTCCTTTCCTTTTGCCTTTTTCAAGGAATACATTTCCTATTTTATTCCCTTCTGCTTCCTTTAACAGAGGCATGGCTTTTATTCATTCCTCCTCAGACACTCACACATTCCACACTCACATCTGTCAACTATCCCATTCCCCACTCAACAGGAAGCTGAACTCTGGTGAAAAACATCTGTTGATAGTAGCTGAGTGCTATGGGAATGCAGAACTGAGGATGAAGCACTGCGGTTCCCAAACTTAGACTGCACATCTATACTTGTTAGCTACTGTCTTTTTTTTCCTCCACTACATAAAAGACCAGATCAGCAGCAGAGCACAAAGGTGTTTTGCTTTCAAGAGATCGTCTGCCATTTCACCTACAGATATAGCAGTAGGTTTTCAGCATAAACAAGGATTCTGCAGCTTTCTTCACCTCTGTCTTTGCCTGTATGAAAAACCAATGAGCTGCACTGTAATGACAAAGTACATAGATGCACTTCCCACCTCTCTTTAAGAAGCTTTAGAAAAAGATGCCAGGAACAGTTCAGATCCACACAGAATCCTTATGTGGAGCCAAAGACAGAACATTTCAAAGCAGAAAAACCTCAGAAGCACAATGTTCCTATATAAACCTAGTGTCTTGCATGAGAAGTCACTGAAGTCAGAAAAATCCTTTGGCGTAGTACTGTTCCCAGCTTTAGATGCTATGGGCAGAATAAGAAGCAAGCTGCTCCTGAGGACAGCAAAACCCGTGACGCTCACTCAGTGAGTAAGAAAGTGTAATCACTTCTATTAACCCTGATGGACAAGCTGATGTTTTCATCCAGAGATGGAAAGGATACGATGTAATTCAAACCTAAAGTTTCACATTCAATTTGTCAAGGAAAAATAAACTTAAAAAGTATTAAAACAGGTATATGCTTGGAAAAGAGAAGGATTCGGGGTAATCTAATTTTGGCCTTCCAATACTTGAAAGGAACCTTGAAGAAAGATGGAGAGAGACTATTTACAAAGGCATGTAGTGACAAGACAAGAGGCAATTACTTCAAACTGAGAGATTAGGTTTGTACTAGATATTGGGAAGAAACTCTTTCCTGTGAGGTTGGCAAGGCACTGGAACAGGTTGCCCAGAGAACCTGTGGATACCCCATTCCTGCAAGTCTTCAAGGCCAGGTTGGATGGAGCTCTGAGCAACCTGGTCTGGTGGAAGATGTCTCTGCCCATGGCAAGGGGGTCGGAACAAGATGATATTGAATGTCCCTTCCAACCCAAATCGTTCTATGATTCTATACCACAAAGAAGTGACATGTGATCTCTTTCCTCTCATAGTCAACTTCAGTATTTCACCAGAGAGTTACTAGTACAAACATATGCTAAAGCAGCTGTTACAGTTTTATTTTATGGAAAACTTTGTCCCCTTTGTATACAAGCAGGGCTGTGCACAGCAGGACAGGGGGTGCAGCTGCCCGCACATTGCTGGGCCCCTTGTCCCGCAGCTGGGTGTCGCAGGCCTGGCCCCCTCCCTCCCCAGCCTCACTATGAGGAGGTTCCACAGTCCCTCAGGCCGGGGTGCAGTTTAGCAGCCCCATCGCCAGCACTGCGGAGAGGGAAGCCGCTGCCAGCCACAGCCCCAGGATCCCCCACCGGCCGTGGCCCCATGGTGTCCCGGCAGCAAGAACCAAGCCCCAGCCCGCCGGGGTGCAGCAGAACTGCATGGACTTGTGGCTGCCCACCTCCCCGCTGTTGCCATGGCTGTGATGAGCTCCCGGTGTGAGAACACGAGTCCAAGCCCGGCACCTGCCCCGAGCAGCACGGGCCTGTGGGATGCCCAAGCCCTGTGCCTTCAGTGGCCGGGGCAGTCAGGGAATCCCGGTGGGTGACTGTGAGAAGACAAAGGCCATTTTGGCTGAGCCCCAAGGTAGAGGTGAGGAAGGTTTTCCCATGGTTCAAGACTGGAAGCAGGAGGGGAGAAGATGGACCAATGGGACGCAAAGCTACACCTCCTGGGGTGGGAGAAGCGTGGGAAAAATGCATAGCATGCATGTGTGAGACACGAGGAATTCTGGGCCAGGACCAAGGGTATAAAGATGGTGAAACCCAGACGCCATTGCTCTTTTCGGCCGTGTTGCACTGCTGGATGGACTTGCTGCTCCTTGGGATTTTGACACCATCTTTAATCACATGCTGGCTGGACCGGGACCTAAGAGACTGTTCTGCAAACACAGTGGAGCTCTGGCATTGGTTTGAACCCCTTCCTCATTGCAAATTCCTGGTTTGGGCTAGAAAACCTTACCCTGCCCTTCTCTCTCTCTCTCTTTGTGGCACAGGCTTGGGTCTCCCTTTCCCCATCCCTGTCAGAGTCACAGAAGTTCCAAAACTCAGTCCTACCCCCTGTGGGTCCCCAAAAATCCCAGGGGTGGGAGCTAGCCCCTCTTCCCATCTCCACCAAGCTTCTCAAGGTCCCCAAGACCAGTTCTGCCCCTGTGGGTCCCCAGATCCCAGGGGTGAGGGAAGTCAGTTCCAGTTTGCTCTCCTAAGGCTTATCTAGTCTCGTTCCCTCTCTCTCTCTAACTTTTCTCCCTCTGTTCTCCAGGAAGTCCCTGTGGGAGCCCCTGCTTTTCACCTACTCCTCTTCCCTCCAACACCCCCTCTGGCCACCAGCAGTCAGCTCTGAAACCCCTCCCTGCCATACCCCTCACACCTGCTTGCAAGCAGGTATTTGCTTCAAGCCAAAAAGCTTGTGTTATTTCAACGAGAAGGACTATTTTGTTATGTGCTGGCTACTCATGGTGTTCTCACATTGGATACTTGATTTAATTTTGGTTTTTTGTCTTTGGTTCTTATATTGTTTTGATAAGGGTGCTTTTTAATACATAACATATATTTTTATTTTTGTGTTTTAATAAAATTCTATCTTTATACTCAAACAAGTCTTGAACAGTTTAATATTGAATTTTAATTCACTTCTACTGTCCCCATTAAATGGCGACAGCAGCCTATACTGAAAGCACAAAAACTGGAAAGCAAACACTGCTTTCTCCAATATGACAGTCACTGCAAATGAACTCTATATACCTGTGTTACCTTTTTGCAAAGAAGCTGGAGACTGTTAATGAACAGAGCAGTAGACTGAAGGGACAAAAGGCCAACTCCTCACCTGATCACCTTTCAGAGCACCACCCAAACCATGCCACTTAAAGACAATCCAGGGTAGCACTATGGTTATCCCTGCACAGTGCAGAAACAGTCTTCAAGCCCTATATGTTTCAGATATACTCATTTATAGCAGTTCCCTTGAAAGGCTTGCACAGACTGTCAGGTTTTTCTTCAACTAGATTTTCAGAGGTTTATAAAATACCTGCTAAACCTTCAGTAAAATTGTCAGACAAGCAGGAAGAGACTTAAATCTCCTAAAATTAGCTGTCAAAGTTAATTGGATAGTTAGAGCAAATGATTTACTTGAAGCAGGTTACCTAGGTTCCTCCTGTGTCTTGAGTTGATTATCTTTCCTCTTTGACTATAGGGGAGATCTAAGAGAAACTCAGAACAACTTGGAGCAGACATCTATTTCTCAGATAAAATAAATTAAGTCATAATTTCACATAACTACCAATATTGCAGGCACATTTTGACTCCATTTGTATTACAAGGTAAAAAAGCTTGTATGCTCTTCCAAACCAAACATGCAACACTAGAACTAGATGTCTGTCTTTCCTACTGTTAAAGGAAGCTGAAGTGATGCTGTATGTTACAACATTACTCAGAGATGGGGCAACTGGAGGAGTAGGACTGCATAAAACACCACACATCACACCTGACACCAAGTATAACACTGCATCCTGTTTTACACAGTTTACCAGAGGAAAGCAAAGCAGAAAACCTGTCCACAACTTCTCTTCCAGAATGCAGAGGGTGTGCCAATTTGCAGGAAATGTGACCGTGCATCTGACAAAGATAACTCACTTGTGGTTCTGGGAAAAAACACACATAAACAAACCCCAAAGAAAAACAGAAACCATGCTTCATTAATTCTAGTAAGCAATGAAACTAGGAAAAAGTCAGTCAAAGCTGAGCTTCAGTTTGCATTCCACAATATTTAGCAAGGCATAAGCTTTGGGTCATAACTGCCTCCTCCTTGCCAGTCCTAAAGTGGTACTCTTTCTGCCATCTGTTCACCTCTTATTAGGAAACAAGAAGAATACTTGATGCTTCCATCCTCCTGTCAAATTTGTTTGGAGTTTGCTAAATCAGTCACAAGTAACCCACGACTGATTTGCAGCCAGAAAGACAGGCTTCTTTTCTCAAGAAAACCAGGCTAGAAAATTAAGGCTGTTTAGGATGACAGGGTTGTTGGTGGTGCTTGAAGCTTTAAGTTTGGTGATGGCCAGGAGCTTGAGAGGCTTCTGTCCATCTGACAAGACTTTACACCCTGTTAATTCTTTTCACTGGAGACACTGTTCAAGATTTTTCTTTTTTAGTTCAAGTTCAATAGTTCAGGTCACAATATTAAAAAGAAATAAGACACCATACTGACAAAATAAGAGATTCTAGAAAGTTATAAAAACACTCTGTTAATACAAACCAAGTCTGGTCTTCAAGATTGAAATTCAGAATTTTCCTATTGTACCTTGTTCTACATTTCCAATGTTTACACAATCTTTAATGAAATCAGTGCTCCTTTGATATTTCTTAAAGCAAAATTTCTGCTATTATACCAATAACACAGAACTACTCTTTTCAAAAGAGGAAATTTCCAACATACCCTGTGTGTAAACAAGGTTAATAATATCAAGTGTAAAAGTTCAAGAGTCTAAAAGTAAGCCTGAACTTCCAGTAAGTTGTGTAAGTTCTTGTGGATTTTATTTCACCATGATCTTTGAGGCTTGCAACATACAAACACTTTGATCTAATACTATATTTCCTAGTGTATGAACTTTTGTATATATTTTACTACTGAATCTTTACATAAAAGTAAACCCATGATTGCCAAGTAAACCTACCCTTTACTTCAGGTGTCAAGTTTACTTTTGTTAAAAGAAAAACCAAACCAACCAAAAAATCAAAACACAAATCAGAGACACCACTCCAAATTACCCCCAACTGCTATGATTTTGGTGGTCTGTGGATAGTTGAACTTTAAATTAAAGCCCCAAATATTAGATGTTGGCTTCGTCCAGGGGGTTTAGGCAACGAGAAGGAAAGAGATACGAGTCACAGAAGACTTCTGGTCTGTTCAATGGCCAAGAAGGGAGTTTATTAACCCTTTAAATAACCTAACCCCAGTAACACTATTGGTGCATAAGGTATGTGTATAATTCACTGTTGGTCAGTGTATGGGTGTCACCTTGGCATTGGCACTGAGCAAGTGAAAATGTGTACAACTGGACAAGAAACAAAAACATTCTGCCATTAACTCTAAGCAAGTAGCCATGTACTCAGGTTCCACTATAGGCAGGAAATGCTGACTCATTCACTTTTAAGGTTGTACTGCTGGTGTTAGCATCTTTTAAGGACATAGTACAGCTAGGCCTCTAGTCCAGCTCTATGGTTAACCATAGAGCCAAAACATGCCAGCTGTCAGCCTACAATTAGGCTATTAATCTTTCTTTTCAAAAATAAAATTGCACTCTCCCTGCTGCAGAGAAGAATTTTAAATTATGTGACAAATACAGAATCCTTAGGGATGGAAAAGATCTTTAAGATCAAGACCAACCACCAATGTAGCATCAGTGCCATGTTTACCACTAAACCACATCCGCATTTTTTTTAACGCTTTCAGAAATGGTGATTCCACAGCTTCCCTGGGCATTCTGCTCCAATGTTTTATAATCATTTCCATAAAGAAATTTTTCCTGGTATTCAGTTTGTATCTCCATTGGTGCAACTTGAAGACATTTCTTCTCATCTTGTCACTTGTTAGCAGGGAGAAGACACTGACCCTTGTCTAGCTGCAGCCTCCTGTCAGGAAGTTGCAGAGAGAGATAAGGCTCCCCTCAGTCTCAAAGGCTTTTTCCCTTTCTCCAAGCTGAAAGGACTTCATCTCCTCAGCTCTTTCCAGATGCCCCTACAGACTTTTAAAGCTTTCTGCCCTGTCTAGGCAGATTAAACTTGAACAGGAGAGCAGGAACAGCTCCTTCTTCCAGCATCTCTCTATTCCAACAGTCATAGCACACCACTTGAACAATAAAAATCCAGCCCCGCACATGGAGCTGGAGTCCATAACACTATAACCATGTTTACAACAAGCAAAACCAAACAAACCAACACCCAGCATTTTAAATTGTGAGAAATATTAACAGGTGTGAAAGTTTAAGGCTAACAATTACCTGCAGTGCAGCTGGCTGTGCTGGTGCTGAATGCAAGCTGCAGCATTTTCTCCACTGTTCCCTCCTCAGTGCTAAACAAATTAATCAAGAGAGGAAATAACAGTTTTACACCTTAAGAAAAAAAAAGTTGGAAAACTTTTTTTTTTGTTTGTTTTTGTATTCACCCAAGGACTTGAGAAGCAAGATTTTTTCCTCTTTATTTTAATGTATTGAAATATCAATTTCGTTCAGAATTATGAGACATTGGGACATAGCATTATTTGCAGTGTCAAGATTCCAGAGGTGCAAGGCACATTTACACATGAAAAATATTTCAAGAAAGTTCAAATTCACTAAACTTTGCCACACTAGCATGCAGGAGATGTGTATATTTTCAAGATGTGACTGCACAAAGTGCAGGATAGTTTAATATAGGCTCCCTTTCCACGAAGATTGGCCCAGAAGATCTTTTAAAGTTCTTTCTGTACTGAGCTATTCTATGATCCCAGTTAGTGAAACTATTCCAACTGTTTCTGGTGCCAAGGCCCATTAATAACCAAATTCTGGCTCTTCAAAGAGCAAAAGCACAGCTTAGTTTAACATGGCATTTAATGGACATTTCTGCAACACACCCCTGTTGCGGTGTATATTTCCGTAACATATGGTTCTGTTACCCCTGTTTCCCGCACACAGTTGGTTTGTTCCAAAGTTGTATCTTCCCCTCAAATGTAACCCTACCCTTACCCCTCCCATCTGTCCCCAACTATGTAACCCAAACCCCTCCTGACCCTAGAACCTTGAAGGGGAAGAGAGCAGAACTGCAGAAGAGAAACACCACCGATCTGGCAATATCAAACCAGTTAAAACAGAAGCTGAAGGCAACAGCAGTGAACAGGGTGCTGACACGCAGGGCTCCACTGTTTGAAAACATCCATTTTCTTTTAAAAATAGCTCTATTGACACCTTGCCCACTCATCCCTCCCTGCTAGCACTTCCAGCAGCTCTCATTATGCAGTTCCCTCTTCTTCTGCATACAAGTTGCCCAAAGCAAACTAATTGTTGCAGTTCATACATAAAAAAGGAGAAAGCATAATATTTTTGGATTATCCAGGCTTTCATTGCAGACATTTTCCCCTCAAGCAATTTGCAAAATCTCCTTAGCATGCTGGACTTTTTAATGGTATCACTTACCTCAAGCACACTGTTCAATTCTACAGTCGATTCTGAAGAATGCTTTTATTGCACTTTTTTTTAATCCAAAACTACTTCTACAGAAGCTACTCACACAAGTTGTGGGGAAAACTAAACTTATAAGGCACTTAGCAAAGGACCACAAGAGCTGTGTTCTCAACACTAGAGGAGGGCAAAGAACAAAAAAGAACAACTCAACACCCCACTTTTAATTTTGCACATGAATAGGAGGTATTTGGGAATAGATCACAAAGACATCTGTCTACTGGACCAGTATCCAGACATATAGGATTTTAAAGAAGGCCATATTAGAGGGGGTTTTCTGACTTTTCTGTGACAAATATTTCTCTTTAGATCCACTTTCTAGATGATTAATTCATTACAACTCCAAAGAAAAGAGCAAAGAGTGGAGTTTCATGCTGGTTGTTGGCTGGGACAGAACTAATTTTCACCATATTATTTAGTAGGAGGCTGCATTTTGGATTTGTACCAAACCTATTGTTTTTATTATTACTGAGCAGTGCTTACACAATCACAGCCTTTTCTGCTTCTCACAGTGTCCCACCAGCGAGTGGGGCCTGGTTGCCAGCTGGAGTTACACTATGACAAAAGAAAATGAAAAACAAATGAGAGTGAATAGAGCACTGTTGAAACATTCTTTCAAAGTATTTGATATCATCCTTCTTAAACTGCTATTTAAAATGTTAATAGATAAATAACAAGAGATACTCACCACCTGACAGTCTTGGAACATTACTTACATGAATCATAGCCTGAGTGGAGTGGTACCATTGTTACAAGACTGTTGAAAAACTGCAGTGGTTACCAGTTTATGGATTATGGCCTGGACGAAAACTGAATAATGACTAAAGACAATCACCTTGCAACCCTACAAAGAGTGGCATTAAGTGAAGCCCTTTGAGCTCTCCAGGACTGCAGCAGGCTGTGCCAGAATCTCCTTTAAGTGGAATACTTCTAAGAGCTCCCCAACTGTCAAGTATAAAATACTTGGAAGACCGTCACCAAAAGCTGATGATGGGGCCTGTACCAATACTCCTGTCCTTGAGGCTCAACCCTCTGCCCCTAGAGAAATGCAAAGGCATTCAACAGGAGTATTTTGCTGAAGTAAAGGAGAGTTTTTAACAGATACCTTTAAAGATTTATATACATACATGTATATAAATAAGTGTCTCCATGTGGGAATTGATCCCTATACTCTTTAGCAAGTGTAGTATGAATGGTGCTGTTTCAAATCCACAGTTAAAACAGTGACTTAACTATAGTAAATCCTATCAAATCACTTCCTAAACATTTAATTGATCAATGCTCAAGTCCTTCAGACACAAACTGTTGACCAAATCTGGGACTAAGATTGGACCCAGTCACACCTGGATTTTGCCAAGAGTTCAAGCAAGGGGGGTTCCATTCTGAAGCCCATGACTCAATAAGAGTGGTTCCCTTACCCTTTGCTTTCCTGTTCTCCATACAGGCCCTTCCAAAATGATTCTAAGCCAATTTTCCCCTTGTGTGAGCCTTGCTCTTGGTCATGCTTTCACAAACTTTTATCAACACCTGCCTTTGACAGTGATTCAACACCATTTGACATTGATATCAACACCATTGACAGTGATTCTTTAAGTGGCTTAAACCACTCATTTGCAACACCTTTATCATCTACACACAGATAAGGGCTTGTCTGACAATATGTGCCTTGGACTTGTACTGTTAGGGCTCAGACATTTATTTTTCACCTAAACAGGAAACTGCTATATAAATAAAGCATCCACGTATATCTCCAGGTCATCATCAAACCCCTACAGATCACTTCCCATGTAAAACCTTTCTAACTACTAAAGAAATAAAATTAGTTATCTCACAGTCTAAGTCTTGGACTTAAAGGTACAGGGTACTTAAAAACTTTGCTTCCACTTTTATCCTCGTTTATTTCATCTGTCACCGATAATCCTGGAGATCATATCACTTTATCCTCTTTTAAATCCTTGCTTAAAACCTACCTCTCCTGCAATACCTACAAATCTCTGCCAGATGGGACTGTTTAGGCTAATGGCCATTTGTGAACAGCTTCAGCAAATGCATCTTTCTAAGCCTTCCTTTCTCCACTCTCAATCTGCTTATGCAATTATTTATAGACTACGTAAGCTTAAATTCAGATATTTCAAAAGTTCCTTTTACAAATAGAGCTGCTCTAATAACTTCATATCTTAAAATAGCTAGCATCTGGAGGCCTGAAAGGGTGCCTTAGAAAAAAAAGGAAAAGACAAGGAGGCAGGATTACTGTACAGAGCATTACAGAAGGAAAAAATCTAATTTCACACTTTCAATGGAATTTACACTTAAAGATAATCAAGAACTCAAAAGTAAGTGAACACAGAACAGGACTATTGTTCTGGAGAATTTTGAGTAGTGGTTTTTCATTATTATATCCTCTTTTTTTTTCCTGAAGGATAAGCAGATAAGACAACACAAGAGGAGCAGTACTTAATATGAAAAACAAAAACTGACAAAGACTTCTCTCATAACATTAAATAAGTCATGCAGAATAGCTTGTGCATCATAAAACATTGATGCTCACAATTCTAAAAACAAATCAAAAAACCCCACAGTTTCTTTCCTGCCTTATCAAGATTAACAGAAGGCAGGAGAAGCTACTCACAGCAGCTACATGCTACCACTTACACCTTCCTCAAAACTAAAAGTCTTCGAGGTGCTTTTAAATCTCAAAATTTTTGTAACAATATTTTATTAATAAAAACAAAAAAACCCTTAAAAATTATTATTATCCTTAGATATCCTCCAAGAAGGTTCTACCCCTTACATATGGAGTTCTTCAGCATGATATTCACTACCATCTTTTTCTCCACCTCACCTCTGTTCCATCACGTCTCCCAGGAAAGACAACTGTCTTGGCTTCAAAAGTACCAATTTCTTTCAATCAGGAACCCAGTGTACTAAAGGCTCCTCAAACACTTTATATATCCTGCTGGGAGAGCAACAGGTGTGTCATGGTTTGACTCT
>WEIV01002557.1:10203-64070 GCA_013390005.1 Calyptomena viridis
CGGAGCCGGCGCCCCCTCCATGCCCCACCGCGGCTCCGCTCCGCCAGGCGCACGGCCTCCGCAGGCTCTGAGCATCTTCCCCCGATGCCCAGCCCCTCAAATACTCCAGCCGCGGAGCCTCCCGCAGCGACTCATGCGCAGAGAAGAGACTGCGAGGCACAGGCTCATCCAGGGATAGCGGCGTCGGGCTGATCTACTCCCGGATCGCAGGCGAGAGCAGCAGGAAGCTCAACTTTCCGCTGATGTGCAGCTCAGGAAGGATAAAGCCTGGAGGGGAGTTACTAGCAGTCTGACCCCTGCGCTGTGCTCAGGCACAACCCGAGTGCACCGGCTGCATCTGGCACTCCTGGAACTTGAAGAAAAGCTGTCAACTGTGCCCCTTGGCAGGTTTGCCCCCTTCCTTCTCAGGGATTGCTTGCCCTTTACCCCCTTCTACACTTGCTATGAGTGCCCTGTGAGTATTCACACTGTCACCCCGTTGCCAGCAGTGAGGGGTGTTGCTTGGCTAGAGACTCCACTTTGACTGCTTGGACTAACCAGCTGGCTGAACAAGTGCCCACATTTGAGTGGTGCTGGCACATTCTGTGGAAAACTAAAGTCTCTCTCTTTACCATTTTCCATTCTCACTGTTGGCAGGATAGTACAATGGTAAGAAAGGTTCTTTCAGTTATTGCATTGTGGCAAAAGCTGTAAAGACAGACATGAAAGAGGACAGAAATTCCCCCTCTACACCTGTTAGAAATGTGGATCATATGACTAATTCCCAAAGATGTTATGAATCTTTGTCTTAAATTGTCTTAAATTCAAAACAAAACAAAACAACCAAGAAAACAAAAACAACAACAAAAAGACCCCAAACAACGACAAAAAATCTACCAAACATATATATAGAAAACCCAGAGGGTGTAAGTTTTGGTGCATCAAAACACTGGTATAAGAAAAAGCTGACATGGCTAATCACTGTCACATTTTACAGCTGATTGCCAGAATTGACATGGATAAAAAGGAGAAGAAAAGGTAGCTTTCCTATTACCCAAAATTACTATTAATATCCCAAGGAAATGCTGTATTGTGTATATTGTCCCTACAATGTAGCCTTGTCACGCAAGTGTGACCACTGTGTGAATAACTGTACATAAAACTGCTTGAAAGAGCCTGGAGGCAATTTTGGTTTCTTTGGTTTTTTGTTTTCCAAACAACAGCAGTTATAAGTTTTGGATCAGGCCTTAATTGAAAAGCTTGCTATACTAAATTGTATGTATTAAGGAAAGAGCAAAGCAACAAGATGTGAGATATGTTATTTGGAAGAGAACCAGCATTGTATTATTCCTTATGATGGAAAGAAAATGAGCATTTTCTTTGATCAAAAAGATGTCATTTTCAAAGTTAAAAAGGTATAGATACATTTGACAATGCTTATGCTTGACAAACAGAAATCCAATATATATGTGTATAAACTTTTGAGAAAAAAAAATTTATGAAAGCATAACAATACCAGTTCTCTCAGAGTTCAATTGTTGCATTTCTGTCATCAGAGAGCCAACACTGTTTGGGAAGGGTTGGGAAGAAATGAACCATTGTGGGACAATCTGGCTGCATCCTTACAGAACAAAAGTTCTGCAATTACTCCCTCTCTCACAGCAGCAACTCTTACAGTTCCAACTAGTCATAACCCATATATGACCTGCCCTTCATTTAATACTATCACAAGGTTATGGATCTTTTCTGTTAGCCATCTGGGATTAGAGTCTATGTAGTGTTGTCAGGTGGGGTAAATGCTATTTTATGTCATCACAGAGACAATCCAGATGTGCTGTTCTCTTACTGTGATGGCTACTCAAGAAGCTGTTTCCTGTTGGATCCTGACAGAAGGCCACTTCTGTCTCTTTCTTTCTCTCATCGGTCTGGAGATACACAATTTCTCTGATACAGCCTTTTCAAATGAAGAATGACTTGTTTCTAAAAACTAATGCAGAAAGCATACATCAGAATAAGACAAGAAAAAAAAAAGCCAGGAAAAAATTATTCAGCTTTTTCACATGGACAGTGAGTTGTGTGGTCCCTTGCAACAATATTCCGAGCTCAAAGAACCCAGTAAGGATGATATTATTAAATTTCTCCTTTTGTTTTCGGTGGAGCTTTGTCAATGTAACAAGCCTAAGCATACACATGACTTCTTGTGGGCTGTTAGTCCTCTGCTGACCCTTTCCTATTTACAGGCAGCAACCCATAGCACTTTGTACCAGACACTTTTCAGTCTGATGTTCCAATGTTCATTTACATCTTATGAGGCTGAAAACAGCCGCCTGCATGAGACCGAAAGGCTTGAATTTGCCACATAGGTTTGCAAAAGTAGGCACTGCCATTTCAGCCCCTGAAAACACATATAGTCCTGTTACCTTTTTGCTTATAAGCAGACATATGTAAATCATTGCAAATGCTCATAGCAGTCATACTACACATATTTTCCCAATCAAGATCTTGCAGTATTTACTGTTATAATCAAGGATGCAGTCTTGATTGAAACTGGGGACTGTGGAGATTGCTGCAATACAATTAAGAAAAGAGGGAAAAGAAATGTTCTTGTCATTAATTATCATTTAATAGACATAGTCTATTTAGTTAAGACAGATTAAGTAAGTACTTGAGACTTTTATTCTAATAGCTGCATTATTCATTAAATCTACACATTCATCTGTTCTAAATATTGACCACAACTTATTGGATTTAATGGTTAATGGACTGTATTAATTGGAAAGGAATAGGAGAGGATTCAAATTCCATTTTAGTTTCACTCCAGGAGAGATGTGTCATGCAAATTTCAATGTAGATCACAACTGAGCATAATTCAGCTCTAATCAATGTATTCTGCAATGGCTAGCAACACATTTAATTTGGTTCTAATTTTAAGAAAGCATCATGAAATAAGGAGATCTCAAACAAATTATGTCACTTAATTTGCAAGTACAGAGAAAAGCAACCCTTTTCCCTAAATTCTCTTACAACAGGTGAAGAGAGGGAAATTAAATTATATTAACCAATATGGGGGAAATGGAATGACTCATTGAACTGATGCTAGGAAAAAAGCTTTTCACTTTTAGGTCACTTGCTAAAAGGTGACCCATTTCAAAAGTGAGTAAGACTGGTTAATACCCATGACATTTTTCAGTATGTTCTGTAAACAGTTCTGGTACTCATAGTTCCTGACAAGCATAGACAAATGTCTTCTCACTACCACAATGACAACAGGTGTGTTTTATTGTTGCATTAGTTTTAGCTAATGAAACTTTAGTGAAGACAGAGTACTTCAGTTCTTCAGGTCTCATCAGCATCTTATTTTTTAATTTTTATTATTCTTTTGTTCTTTTTTATTCCCTCTTTCTTTCCAGAGGCCTATTTTATTAGGATTTAAACTATAGGGTCTTTGAACAAGCAGGGCTTATTTAGTACCTTAATACAGATTTTATTCTTTCTGCAAAAGTAAGAAAAATAACAAGTAGATAGTAGAATTGTGACAACTGACATGTTGTTAGTCTCTAAAGGAAAGATGTGAAGCCTGACTCATCAGTCTAATACAGTTCTGCAAGACTGTTCCCATGGCAGAATTCCAGTAATCACATTTACCCCCTGTGGAATAACTTTGTCCTGTCTTCCTAAAATAGAGTAAAGACAAACTCCACACCTGTGTAAAGTCCACCCATTCCTTCAGTAGACCTCTACTTTACACAGAGAAAAATTGGAGCAGTGAAAAATGTGTGTATCTGTTATACCTACCTGGGAAGGTAGAAGAGCAAAAGAAATGTGAAGCTCAATGACACCACAGTTCTGCAGATTGAAATTGCTTGAAAATTGCCTAAAAATTGTCATGGAGAGTTTTGAAGTCCAACAGATAATCATGTAGTTGTATCAAAAGTGTACACTTGCAAAAAGACTTATGCTTGTGTTTATGCAAACTAGACATATTCTTACAGTCTGCAGAAATTGACCTCAAGATAATTCTGAAAGTCAGTATTTTATTTTTGAAGATGGAGGGTAACAGAGCCAGTGAAGGGTCTGGAGCACAAGTGTTATGAGGAGCAGCTGAGGTAGTTGGGAGGGTAACAGAGCCAGTGAAGGGTCTGGAGCACAAGTGTTATGAGGAGCAGCTGAGGTAGTTGGGTTGTTTAGCCTGGAGAAAATGATACTCATGAGGAACCTTATTGGTCTCTACAACTGCCTGAAAGGAAGTTGGTAAGTAGGTAACAAGTGATAGGACAAGAGGAAATGGCCTCAAGTTGCACCAGGTGAGATTTAGATTGGAGATTAGGAAAATTTTTGTCACCAAAAATGTTGTCAGGAATCGAAGTGGGCTGCTCATAGAAGTGATGGAGTCATCATCCTTGGAGGTATTTAAAAGACCTTTTAATGGTGGATGTGGCACTTTGGAACATGACTTAGTGGGGACTTGGCAGTCCTGGGTTTGTAGTGGGACTTGATGATCTCAAGGAACATTTCCAGCCTAAACAATTCTATGTTCTTATTATTTATGTTTTTAGTGGAAATGGAAATGCACAAATAGTAAGAGATGGCAGGAAAAAAACAAAATATTCACAGAACTCAGACCAGTTTCAGTCAACATACAGTCTTCCTCTTTCTTTCTTTTTTTTTTTTTTCCCCCTAGTGTACAATTCAAAAGTGTGAAAGCACAAATATGCTATTCTACTGAGCAGCAAAATATATTGATTTCAGTGAAGTTTGTGTCAGGAGGTAAACAAACACTAACTAGCTTTTACACCAAACAGCTTTACAACTATAATGCAGGTCTGAAATATTTATGGTCAAATACTGTTCCCTCAAGCATATGGCACAGGCATTTGAATCTCTGTTTTCCATAACTCAGTGAGAACTTCTTCAAAATACCCAAAATATACCAGTTCTTTCCCTATACTGCTTCTACAACACAGTTACTCCTGATTTAGGAGTATTCAGGATTTGGGCTATAACCAGAATTTTACATTTTATGAAGGTAAAATCTTTTTCTGCAGCCTTCAGAAAAAAAATAAAATGGTGAGTGGACTCCTACTGAATCTCAATGTAAGAATACATATAGTCAACTGCATCTGTTTTGTCCACTTTTTAAAGATTTGATCAATATATTTTTAACCTGACAGGAATAAAGATTAAAGTACATTTTCTTGCTATTTTCTTGCTATTTCTTGCTATTTTTCAGTGTCTCAAACACAGTGATTCTTACTAGCAGAGCTGTACTACACCAGATTGTTATAAACTTATCAAAGCTGCAGGCATGGGGATGAAATTCCCAGGAGTCTTTTACTGGCATTTTCAACAAATGTGACAATGTTTAGCACTTCCAGAGGCCAGCAAACATTAAAGGGCATTTTTCAGAAACTGCTGAGGCAATTTATTTACTGTTGCAGTGAAGTTCCAGGAACCAACACATGAAAAAAAACCAGCATGTGTTCTTCTGCTGTATTGTAGAAATTCTCCTTTTCCTCAAAATCTCCCCCCGCCACATCTTACAGAGACAGTTTGATTCTGGTTTTCCCGAGTCAGTGCAAGTCCAAGATAAGTCCCTTAAAGCCACTGGGAAAACCAACACAGTGGAAATGAACGCAATCAAATACAAAGCTGTAGAAACAGTATGAAGCTTCTATGATGAGGCCGTTTTGATTATAGTTATTTATTATAGAGGGCAGTCTCAGCAAGAACATCAAGAAAAAAATTAACTCCACCGTGTGCAGTGGAAAGGCTGATCTGACAGGGATCAGTGCTGAGCTGCTCAGGGACAGAGATGCACAAAGCCCTTTGGATGGTTGCAGAGGAAGGAGTGTATGCACACAGATGAGAGCTCTGTCCAAAGCTGTTTGCTCAGGAGCAGTTTGAGCAGATGCTGAATCAGAGGAGCAGAGAGAGCCGGGCTTGCGGAATGGACAGGTCACCTTTTTTTGGAACTCAGACATGACCAGAGTGGCTGCAGCAGGGCAAATTTCTCCAATGGCATAGTGCCTCTCAGCTCTGCAAATCCCTTTCTACACGATAGGCATAACTTATCTCCTCATGGACATGCAGCAGACCATTCCCCACAATTCAGGGTGACAGCCCTGTGTTGTGGAGAGTTCACCCTGCTTCAGCCCTTTAACCTTCACACATTAATCTTTCTATGGCAGGATCTTGCTTGAATACCTTCAGCATTGGTTTGCCTTTCCCTGAGCTCTCACTACAGAGTGGTTTCTTCACACCCTCACTATCAGGTACAGCTTCTATCAGTGAAGGTAATCAACTGGCACCGTCTGCTTTGAGGAGTAAATAGCCAAGGCATTTTCTGCAGCAATTCTGTAATATCCAGGCACTGTCCTCCCATCACACCCATCGCTTTACCCTGCCTATCCACCCATCCACCCACCCCCACATCCATCCCCAGGAACATGTTTTTGCAGAAAATACTCTGGCTCAGAGGCGACATCACTCTAAGAAATGGAATTGGCAGATAATAAATAGGCCTGTGCTATGCTGCTTTCATAGAAACACTATGGGGCTAAGGCTTTTAAATGTGAACACAGGTTATTATGAGTGCACAGCTATCTTGGAGACTCTATTATCATGCACCTTTCACTGTGTGTTTCACTGACTATTAAAAAAACCCAACACCAAAAAGCCTTCCTTTGAGTAGGGTAAAGAAAAAAAATCAGGATACTGCCAGGACAAAATTGACACTGTATAATGCAAACTCTGCGCACTGGCATAGCAGGGGTTCCCACAGTAAGCGAGTTGCTTAGGAACAATAATAACATGTAGCCCCAAATCATCCTCTCTGATTATGCAGGAAGAGAGATTCGGTCTCCCACCAGAAGCATAGAAGTGAAGAACTTCACATGCCTCCTTGGGGCTCACTCTCACCTTTACCTGGGATGAGCTTTCACCTGGAGAATGTGGGATGAGCTGGTCCCTAGTCCTGCCAGGAACCTCTCCACAAACAAATGCTATCAAAGTCGGTACAGTAAGATCTTCAGAAACTCACAGGACTAGGGAACAAAAGCACAAGTGGAAAAAATGGCCCTCTAAAGCCATTGCTCCTACGCCTCCTACAACTACCTTTGCCCACCTGTGGAGAAGACAACAGGAAGAGTTCTCTTACCCAAAACAACGTGCTGGAGAAACCTTGCCCTGACCTCTTCTGTGTCTATGGTGGTAGAGGTTGAGTGGCCCTTGTATTGGACTTTTGCTTGTTTGCCAAATGGCATGTTTGCATGCTGCTTCCTCAAACCTTGATCCCAAACAGGATGATGGGCATGAAGGTCTTTTACAGATAGAGAAAGAAGAAAAGCCACGTGCTCCTTCTCTCCTCAAGGGCTCTGGGAGATTACCTAGAGCTAAAGATCCCTGTTGTGCCTCACTGTTCGCATCTCTCCAGAAGTACCATAGCTCTTACCCTGTGAGCGCAGTGCAAATCAATTATCCTCAGAACAACAATTTTTCCTCCTTATGCTGATGAGGTCCCCCGAGTTTTGTAACCTTTGCAATCTCTTTGGAGTTGTGTTACAAATTAATAATTTATTCTGAATTCTGAATTATTATATTTTTGGTAATTATGTTCATTTTTGTGCCTCTTCAGGTCATTTAGTGTTTTTTCTCTTTCATGGATAATTGTTTTCATTAACATAGCAGTAGTCTTGGAAACAACTAAGCAGAGCTTTGTACCCATCATCTTGCTTCATGCAATGAGTTAAGCAAGTAAAAATACACTGTTCTGTTGTCATACACAGAGCTACTCTGGGTGACTGGTGTGTAAAGCTGCAGTGAGCTCTCCCTGCCACTCCAATACACACTCTGCTTCTGACAGTTTTGACACAGGAGGTCCAAAAAAAAGAAAAATTAATCTGAAAAATGCCTTTATTCCCCACAAAAGATGTTCCAGAAGTTAGAAAAACTCCCTTATTGGTTGAGCTAATTCATTTGCAAGTCTAAAACAGGAAAACTTTGGGTTCCATTCCTTAATCTGCCAGAGTAATCTGAGGTAAAAATTCTGCCTTGCTTCAACCCAAGCAGGGTGTGAGCACGCAGAGGCCAGTAACTAAATTCCTGGATAACAGGAGGGAGTCTTTTCTTGTCTATGGTTTAGTGAAACATTTGGAAAGCTTTTGTTTTATTCTGACATCGAAGAAAAACAAATGTAATGTCTTGAAATGTCTCACAGAATTGTACCCTCATTACTCTGCACTTTTTTGTCCATCTTTACCCCAACTCCCACTCCTCTAATTTATTTGAAAAATTTGCTGTGCCAGTCTCATATTTACATCATCAAATCTATGTGCAGGAGAGATTAAAATCCATCTTTTAGTCTTTGCCTATGAGATGCCATCCTTGCAGAGGGCCCTATGCATTACCCCTATAGAAAAAACAAGTAACTATACTTTGGAATGCTATTCAAGCAAGCAGGAGGCAGCCCACTTGCTGGAGCTCAGGGATTAGCCTTTGAACCCTGCATTGGATGCAGAGCAGGGATGGACCTCATACACAAATCATGGTAGACTGGAAGCTACATGAAGTACAGGCAGAGGAATAATCACTGTCCGTGACAATGTGTCGACAAATCCAATTGCGGACCCCAGTAACCAGGGAACTTGTGAGCATATTTTCTCATTGTTTGTGAGTGGATATATCTAGTAAAAATGTACCAGTTCATTTTGTAAAATTTCCTATATTATTTGAAATTATATATGGTCTACTCCTTTCCAATTATATTGTATGCAAAAGCAAGGTTCTGATAAATCTAAACGGTTTTATACATAGCTTAGGAAGTGTGGGTTTTAACTAGCTAATGTTAAAAATCAAAAATCAAAAATCAAAGTATATTAAGAGGATTTATAGATCAAATAAAAACCAAATAAAGAGAACAGCTGTGATAATTTATTTTGATGTTCTGTCAGAAACAGCTATGGTATTATTTTGTTTGGACTACAGCATAAATACAAAATCAACTTGATGACAAAAATGTCTTATGCAGGGCATCTGGTGGCTAATTGCTCTCACTGCTAACAAAGGCATGGTTCATATCTGAGCTGCATGTGTTCAGAATTAGTTTCAGCCAGGGGATAAGTTATACCTTTCTCCATCAGATTAGAGAGCCAGTTACCTAAACGTTTTTACTGTCAACTGACAGATTAAGTCCACCAACTTCCAGTACTTAATTTGAGCCCTCTCCAGTTCAGCATTTGTCTTTAAGAGTGGAAATCACAATCGAGCACAGCCTTCCACATGTACTTAGAAGTAACACCCGCCACTCTGGTTATGGAGCCAAACACTCTGTTACATGCTGAAGGCTTACATTAAACAACATCTGTTTGCATCTGTGGCATCAGATACAGCTGATTTCAAAGTTACCTGGAAATCCATGTTGCAGCACTTTCTTCTCAAGTTCAGAGGGCTCCTTCTTATCAACATAAGCTAAATTAAATGGCCCTAGAGGTATGAATTTACACTGGCTGTTTTAAGGCATATATTCCATAATTCTTTTTATTTAGCTGCCTGACCACTCTAGGCCATAGACCACTCCTCTTCATTGTCACTTCTCTCCATTTTCTTTTTGAGGTAAAGCTTTTATCAGCGATCTTATCTCACGTGTCCCTGATCAAAGTACTAAATATTGCAAACCAAAACCAATTTCCCATGGTATTCTCTAGGAAACATAATATTTTGATGGTATTTCTCAACTTAAAATTGCCTTTTATGTAAATTGATTTGTATGATAACTAGTTCACAAATAAAAGCTGACAACTTTATTATGCTGTTGAAGGAAAAAAAAACCCAACAAAACTTGTACTAAAGTAATGATTGAAATCTGGCCATTTTTACATTCAGATTCTCCAAATCATGTTTTTGAATATAAATGACATGCAGGATGATTCTGCAGCCTATGAGGAGCAATCCTGTAACACAAAAAAAGAGTTGCAACTCATAAAACAACAGGTACTTTTGTAAGACTAACATTTTTAAGGTGCTCTTAGTGGATGATGGAGGCATGTGGGAGCTTCCTGATCCATAAGCGTTATTCCCACCCCTTCTTAAATTTGAGGCAGAACCAGTTTTGCATATTTTGACCTGATTAAATTCCTGATGATTCCAGGTAACAGCAAAACAATATGCAGATCCAAGGGTGGTGTTTCCCCATCTCTAATAACCAGGTGATTGGCTTGTACTCATTCCCTCTTCTTCTTCCAGGTTCAGCTGGCTGAGCAGCTTTCCAGCAGTGCTTAGCCCAGCAGCTCTGCTGAAGCCTCAGTTTCCTGGTTCCCAAAGGCACTCAGGAAGATTAAACTGGAGTGACTAAGCATGTGCCTTACTTTTCCAAGTGGGTCTCTACAGACAAGGACAAACCATCATTTCTGGTTGAACAGATAGTATGTTCCTTTGGTTTAAGTAGCAAAAAAAAAAAAAAAGACTCCATGAGTACAAAATAATGAAAATAAAATATTTATAACCAAAACATTGAATGTGGAATTACAATCCATGTTAACTGGGAAAAATAATGTCTAAGTGGTGCAGTTTAAGGGTGTGCTGGTTTTGTTTTGGTTTAATTGCTTATTTGCATTTTATTTATTTTTCTGCAGTTTTGTATATACTTTTTTCCCCTGCTTGCCCTTTCCTATGTCCTTGGATAATATAAGTAATGGGAAAAAAAAAAGAAAACTAAAAAATCAGGATTTTAAATCTTTTTCTCCCCTCTGAGAATGCATATACTGGGCCACAATGAGAATAAACTGCAACATCCAAGCATCTAGTTCTCTCATCCCTGATTGCCTTTAATTATTCTCAATTTATAGCATTAGTGCTGCAAAGCAAGGGGTGTCATATTCTGAGTTCTTTTCAGCTGGCTAAGCATTAATGGATGATGATTAAGAAGAAAATCTCCCTGCCTTGCCAGTCCAAGCTAAAAGCAAATTGGTAATTTGGCCAATGCATGTGTTTATTGTCCACATATCTAAAAAAACCAAGTAGAAGTAATAATGATGCTGTACAAATGTATGTTGCATTAATTAGTAGACTTTCATTTTCACTTTTGTCAGGTTAAATTGCAGTTCCAAAACTGCTTCACAGCCATTTTGTCAAGCTGAATATGTTGGAGGTCTGTTTGTTTTGAAACTGTTTGAAAATATCCCAATACCTCTATCAACCAGATGGTTGAGAATTAAGTGGAGGATGGGGCAACAAACAGTCAGATGATAACAAATAAAGCTATAACAGATCAAGATACCCAACTGG
This sequence comes from Calyptomena viridis, assembly GCA_013390005.1. Taxonomy (NCBI): domain Eukaryota; kingdom Metazoa; phylum Chordata; class Aves; order Passeriformes; family Eurylaimidae; genus Calyptomena; species Calyptomena viridis. The sequence continues at coordinate 21,463 of WEIV01002557.1, forward strand.
CTGCAGCATTTCTCATCAACTTAATTTTGAACCCACACAGTTCATTTCCTTTATGACAATGAAAACAGAGTATGTTAAATCATCTACCAGAAAGACTTCATACTTGCAATTCTCCCCTCTTTTAAATGGGAAGCAGAAGCATCCCCAACATCTATCAGCAGAAGCTTACATTGAAACACTTGCCAGCTTTTAACACAATTTTTGATGGTAAAAGGCTGCATCCTTTGTAGTTGCTATAGAATTTCCAAGATACAGATGTAACAAGTTTTTGTACATGGTTAAATAAGGTTAATGGGGGTGCAAATATATAGAATGTCTTTTCTTTTGTCATTATGCTACACAGTTACTAATTATCAATGGTACCCATTATAGATGGTACCCAATTTCAAATGGCACCCATTTATTTATGCAATATTTTGTAAATAAATCCTCTTTCATTGAAGAGGAACCCACATTTACCGAAAGCTGATGATCTAGCATTTTGGAGGCTCCTGTGAAACAACTGACATATCATAAGGTTGTGTCAGAGTAAATGCACATTTTGAAGGTAAGGAAATTCTTAATAATGTTTATTTTTAAAATTAAAAAATATGTTTATTTTTACTCTTAGGTTTTTCAGTGGATTTAAGTGAGCCTGTTACGGAATAAAACGGCTCTACATATTTTCAAGGAGGAAAATATCTGGTAACACTTTGTAGAATTTTTAGAAAATTCTATACATTTGGCTACAGCAGTTGAGCACAGTTCAGTTTGTTTGTTTGTTTGTTTTACTTCTCTGAATTTCCTTGGATGTGTTTCGGGTAATATGAGCACTGCAGTCTTTAGGAAGGATATAGTCATCTAGGAGCTGTAGAGAAAAGGCATCTGTGTTACTCATATCTGTGCAATATGTGGCTCAGATCTTCACTATACAAACTGCAATTCCACCACCACACAACAGAAGACCCTTTTGAGTTTCCATGTTCCATAGGAGAAAGAAGATGATTTCAAGCAATAGTAGTGAAATATTTCTGATCAGCATGATTAATAGCTAACATCACAACAAAATTAGTCCATTACATCATGACTTTGTATACACATTCTGAAGTCACTGGCTTATTTTTTTCTTGTATAATTTCGCTAGGTTTTGTATAATGCACTTTTTGATTATTGGCAATAAATCATTACACTCTTCCCACCATTTGTCTCTCATTGCATTTTTTATTATTAGTTTCTTGGGTAGTTTTTTTTACTGTTTTATTTTGCTTTGCTTAGTTTTTTCCTGTCCAAATTAATCTCATTTCTAATCTCTTAGCCTGTATTTCTACTCTTTTTGGGATTTCTGATCTCTAGACCTCAAGAAGATTAATAAACCTCTGCAAAGTTATATATATACTTCATTCATTCCAGATTTGTGTCTCTCTTTTCAGCTAATACTGAAGATGTTTAGACCCTTAATATAATATAATGGGATGTGATTAGTTGCAGTCCCTGCAGTATATGTCACTAGGCACACATCTTCAACACTGTAGAGGAAGACTCTTTAACACTACCACATATTTACAATCTGCCAGGCAGTTTTCAGCCCACATAAGTATGCTGCTATCCAAGCCAATCTGAAATAATTTAACAGTAAGATTTCATGAAACACACTGCAAGTGCTTTACTGAACTCTAAATATGTAACATCCTGAATTTTCCCTTCACACATTTATATTAGAATAGGTGGTGAGGGAAATTTTCAGAGACATGCATATTTAAGCATGGAACACATTAACTTTCACTTACAGTTTAACTTTGATTTACAAAGGCATTTAGGGACCCAGTTTGCTTTGGTGTCCTGTTGTGACTTGGAAAAAACCATGCTTGTATCAAAACAGGAAACTACATCTGCAGAATGAGTTATTCTTCCCAGCCTTTCTATATTCAGTTCCTTCCCAGCTATGCTAGAACCAGAAAACAGACTGGATCCTGCACTGGATCCTGGAATCATTTCAGCACAAAATAATGTCTCATATCCTGTTAGGAAGAAAAGTAACCATTCCTGATGGATTTTTTTTTCCAACTGCTGTACAAACAGGTAATAATTACTAGGGTCCATATTTTGGAAAAAAAAAATCTCATCAAAGGTGCTTTTGTCTCTATCTGTAGTATCAGAAAAGATTGTCATAACTTCAGTGGTCCCTGCAGAGAAGATAAAGCAAACTGCACAGTACTGGTGCACAGGACTGGTGTGTCAGTAGCGGATATCCTTCACAGGTAATTTTGAACAGCATGAGTTAAAACAAGGTAAAAATAAAGAAACAATCCTCTGATAACAGAGTGCTTGTTGAATGGACTGGAGCACCTTTCCTGAGGAAAGTCTAGGAGATCTGGTACTGTTCAGCCTAAGAGAAGGCAGACTAGGGAACCTTATCAAAATGCATAAACACATGAAGGGAGAGTGCCAAGGGACCCAGGATTTTTTGAGTGGTGTCCAGTGACACCAAGACAAGAGGCAATATGCACAAACTGAAACACAGGAGATTCCATCTGAATATCATGAAATATTTTTTATTGTGAAATTGCGAACAGTGGAACAGGTTGCCCTGGGTTGTGGAGTCCCCACCTTTGAAGATGTCAAAAGCTCTCTGGATATGGTCCAGGGCAAATGGCTCTAGGTGGCCCGATTTGAGCAGGGGGGTTGGAACAGATGACCTCCAGAGCTCCCTTCCTACCTCAACCATTCTGTGATTCTGTGACTCTACGACCACTAGAAAGTATCAGAACACTAAACTCAAGTTGTTGGCAGGATTGTGTCTGTTTTGATAAGATTTTCAAGCAAGGTCATCAAAGTTTTCTATCTTTAGCTTCCCAAGCTAGAAAGATCATCCTCTGCCTGCACTGTTGGGACTGAGGTCTCAGACAGGAAGGGAGAGAGATATTTAAAATTCTCTTCTGCCTGATTTAATTCAACGTTTAATCTCACTGATCCAACCTGGTAAGCACTACAGATGAAGTTCTCCTCCTCCACTTTCCCTTTAAAAAAATCCCACAAATAATAACATTTACTTTCAAGACTCATTGGAATAGAGACAAAGGTTGAAATCTCAATTTATTCTTGTGAAATATTTGTTCCTTGGTCATCTGTATTCATGACCTATAATTAGAATCTTTATGGTTCCCATTTTCAGGGGGATCCATATCTGTTTGATGTGTTAATTGCTGCTGGATTTTATATGTGTTTAGTATGGTAATCTTTCATTGCATTTTTCCATGGATTTTTTTCTCAACACTATTTAGTAATTTTTTTATTTCAGCATTATGTCTTTTCTCTTAAGCTGTGTCCTCATTTTTATCACATTCCTTACTGAATTCCTCTACATAAAAATACCCCAAATTTCTTTGTGAAACTTTCAAATGCTGCATTTTAGCTTCTCACAGGAATGGACTCGAGATTGGGATTAAAACCAATAAAACCCTCAAAGTCATTGAAAGATTTCGTATATATGAAATGCAATTTCATGAGAAGTCAGGGGACTTGAGATATATCAGTAAAGCACATCTTTTTGAAATCTTTTTAAGGTAGAATCCCGAAGCATACTCATTCAAGCCAACATTATAAACAAAAGCATATCTTAGAGGAAACACTGGGCTACTAGTTTAGCTGTGTGCTTCAGCAATGTAAACAAGGCACAAGAAGATAGTATTTCCTGCTGAAATAATGTTGATGACCATATTTGAGAAAAACCGAAGAAATAAACAAAGGAGGGAACAGAGTAGTCATAACATAGACAAAACACTGCTTGCCAATAGTTATACTGGTTCTGGCAACTTTTATACTGAATTGCACTGGGCAGGGGGTCTGGTGTCTGCCCATTAGTCCTTTTCACACCAGGTAACCTTTCAGTAACAGGAGTTTCTCCTTGGATGGGACTGCCAGGCACAGTGGATTATTTGGGTTTTGCCTTGATGTGCAGTATGAAAAAGGACTTACTTGCTGCTGATGTTCTTCTGGTTATCTTCACTTAACAAATTCCCTGTTGTTCCAGGTGTCTAGGGCACTGGTGATATCCAGTGATGTCTCTGCTTCTCCTCCTATTTTACACTGTGGTTTTGTGGCTGTGGTCCTTTCATGGTACATTCATTATTAAGATTAGGAAGAATTTTCTGACTGTAACTTGTTTGAAGGGACATAGAAACTGTGTATTTATGGAGCATCCTGGACATCTACTTCATGCCATAGGCAGTGACTAAAGAGTTGCACACATGGCACACAACATAAACCTGGACAGAACAGCATTCACTCATCCCAGTGCTGATGGTCTGATCTACATTACGAATTCTTGACTCTGAAGTCCTTCTAGATATACGTTATCCTCACAAACTTGGACTCTCCTGTGTAATTCTTTTTATATTTTTCCTTGTGATCATCCACCCAGGAAAGTGTTACCTCCATTGAAAACACATAATTTTTTATAATTTTACTACTTTTATTTCTCCCTATCTGTTATTCTTTCTATAATAATAAGCACAAGCTTTTGTGCCTCACCAGCATTTGACATCATTGGTTTTTATTAGCTGTGCACAGATTGAAAGTTTTAGAGCAGCTAAAAGACATTGGCAAGAACCATGCATACTTAAGAACAGCAGACTTTTAAAAGCAATTGTTTGAAAAAGGGCATGTGAACAAAAAAAATAAATATGAACAGCTAAAATGTTCCTGCTTCTCTAATTTGACATTTTCCCCCTCAAAAATACTACCAATTCTCTATTCCTTACACCAGATTTTAATAGTTTGTTCTAAAGATATATACTGATATTAAAAGTTCTTGGGTTTTTCTTGATAATGACAAAGCCTATGGGTCTGAGGGTGTGCAAACAGACTCAAGGCAGTTGTATATAAATCTGTAGCAGCTGGAGAGCCTGGTGTAGTGCCTAAGCATGTAAGGAAGCATACCTTTGTTATCAGCGATGCAGGCAAGTATGGCTATGCTGACTGACCTACAGTCTGTGGCAGAGTTACCTTCTGCCTATCTTTCTTCACTGGAGACATTAATCTGGATTATTTCTCCTTACCCTCTTTAATAGAACTAGTGAAAACTTAACTATGGCCAAGATTTCTCTTTTATTTTTGGTTGAAACTGACCAATACAAATTACTAGGTGGGAAATTAGAGACAAATAGCATGAGAGCATTTCCTTAGGAAAACATGTAGCATGTTAGGAAAAAAAAATCAGGTACCATTCCAAGAGTAGAGAATATGCATTGTTCTCAACAGTCTTCATCTTTTCATGGACTTGTTCTTCCATTCCCTGGTCTGGAGAAGGAATTCTGAAATTCGTCAGAGCCAGGAAAAAGTGTGGGTAGGGAGGACAAAAGAAATAATGACCCCTATATGAGTATCTGTCAGATATGGCCATCTTAAATGCTTTTGAAAAGTGTGTTTTGCCATGCAAATCAGACTCCTTTTACCTCCCACAAGCTGGGGTGCTGCCCTGCCTCCTGCCCACACAGTGCTCAAGCACAGAGCATCCCCCAGTCGTGCTGTGGCAGCACTGCAGCTCTCAGAGCGTCCCCTATCCAGGCATTTAGGGCAAAACTCAGCTTCCCATGTAAGGCACATGTTAACAAATGCTCTGGGATATTGTAAAGCCTGGCCTTGATATTGAAAATTGGAGTCTGTGTCACCCATACTTTAAGCAATGGACAGCCAGGCAGGGTCTAAAGGCAAAAGAACTGATTTGGGTGCCAAGGGCAGAAAAGTGAGAGCCAAGGAGATGAAGAGCAATTTGGCAGAACTAGAATAATAAGCCTATTTATTAAATTGATACCATGTAATATCATAGAATCATAGTTTCAAGATGACTTAAGGTGACAGAATCTGGATTAAAGAATACAGTAATAAAAATATTTTTACCTATTGGAAAGGCACCAAGTTAGCTGTAAAGTTCCAAGCATGCTAACATTAACACTGGGGAGCAGATCAATTGCCAGTTTCCCAGCACCTTCCCACTCGTGAAAATGCCAAGAAACACATGGCTACAGCACCGTGCTGAGAAGTGTCCTTTACAGTCATGCAGATTTACACATTTGACTGCTGTTATATACTGTATTTCTTATCCTCCTTATAACACAATTGCCCCTTGCTCAACTCCATCCTGTGTTTTTTCTCTTGGATCACTGATATAAAAAGGCTCTGGTGTGCAAAAAAAAGCCTCACCTCTATAGAGTGGCATGAGCTGAGGATCCTCTGCTTCCCTTCCTTCTTGCAGAAATTTTCACTTTTGATTTTTTTCACTCCTTGACAATACACATTTTCAGGAGCATTACTACAGAGACACACAAACGTCCTGATAGCTGTTATTAACTTCTCCCTCTACCATATTAGAAGAAACTCTGTAGCTTAAAAGAAATATTTTTTCTGTGTATTATTATTCATGGCTAAGCTTTGTGAATGAAGATATGGGAAGGGCTCTACCCATGTTTGCTACAAGCGCCCTGGTGGCTAAAAAGGCCAATGTGGGATAGACAAGTCCGGGAACAAAAGGCACAGCTAAAAGTCTCCTTGGGTGAAATTGACGAGGTGCAGTTCTTTCTGCGTTGTCTTTTCTCCTCAAGGCTAATTCTATGTGAGTTTTCAAAGGAGGCAGCAGCGTTATAGATGATGTGTCTCCATGATTTCCAATTTGAGGCCAGAGTGGACCACTGATGGTGATCAATATGGCCAAGACTAATGTGCTGTTTCAAGGAGTCCTTGTATCTCCTCTTTGGGGCTCCTCTATTGCGGCAGCCGGTGGTGAGTTCACCATAAAGTGCAATCTTAGGGAGGCGGTGATCCTCCATCCTGGAAACGTGCCCTGCCCAGTGCAGTTGTGTTCTCAACAGCATGGCCTCAATACTGGTGACCCCTGCCTGTTCAAGGACAGTAACATTAGTCACATAATAAGTCCAGTGGATGTTTAGGATTGTACGGAGGCAGCGCTCATGGAAACGTTCAAGAAGCCACAGGTGATGATGGTAGATGACCCATGATTCAGACCCATATAAAAGAGTAGACAGTACAATGGCTTTATAAACACTAATCTTTGTACTTTTCTTCAACTGTTTATTGCACCAGACTCTTTTAAAATATCATTCAAATTTTTTCCTCACCTTTTTTCAGGAATGCATTTGGTAAGAAGCTACAGGCAACTTTTTACCCACCTTGGGCTAATTGCCTGGAAAATCTTACAAAAATATCTCTTTCTTTTTCCAAGCTACTGGCTCCAGTCTGGGAGAAAACATGGGGTTCTCCCATACCATCTATGCCTTTACCCTCAGAATACACACTGTGTTGCAGCATGTGGGATCTCATGACCCACAGCACTTTCCCAGATGCATTATCTAAGAATGCAGCTCTCACTATTGGATCATCTATTTTGTCAGCTGTGCAGGGAGTTTCTCCCCATTGCTAAGACTCTTTGAAAAGGCATCTGGAAGACCATCAGGTTCTCTTTGTTTGTTTTCATTCCCCAGGCTGTTGCTTTAAGACATAGTTTAACTTCCCAAATAAACTGAGATGGGAGGTTATGGGATTGATTGTGAATGCACATCTATATTGTAAACATATATGTGTATGTATGCTTTTGTATATGTACATATCCTAAAGAATTCCTGAAGTCTCCCATTTCCAGAAGGTGGATGTCATATTCATTTCATAGACAGAGATGTGAATTAAAAATAAGCAGTCAGGCAAGAGGAAATCTGGAAGACAGGACATTCCTACAGCAGGCCCAGAGGCAATAAGCAAAGGCTCCAGTCTTGGATGCTGCCTTCCTTAGGGAAGAGATGCCACTGCTCAGGTATTTTCCACAGCTTGACACCTGCCTGCTGGAGCTGGCATCCAAGGAGTGGACCATTGCATGTGACTCTGCACCCTTCCCTTGTGAGGACTTGGAGATGAAAATGTCAGATTCAGACCTGAATCATGATCATTTTAGAAAAGTAACTGAAATTTTTAATTCATTTTGTTCCCCGCAAGAAGGCTGCACAGTTGCCCTGTACTGGAAAACTGAGAGCTCAAAGCTCTGTCTTTCCCCTACCACACACTTGTGCAGAAAAAAAAAAAAAAAAAAAGAAAAAAGAATAGGTGCTAGATGATGTTTGCAAACACATAACAAAAAAATCAGGACGAAAAACTAGATCGTGTGTACAGCATTAGCTTAAATTCAAGAAAACAAAAAAATTAGTGTTTCTAATTCAGATATACAGCTTGGTCTCTATCTCCTGAAGTGAAAACTTAAGTTTACATTGTCATCTCCTTATCATGGGTTGCAAATACTGAGCTGATGCAAGATGATAAAAAGGAATATCTAAAAATATATATCAAATACTTTCCTCTTACATCACAAAAATTCTTATTTCTTAAGATCAAGTTTAAACAAACTGTACACCAGATTAATTAATTTTTATTCATTTTGGTTTAAAATTTAAAAAAACCCCAAACATCTGTAAATTATTAATTTGTAATATAAATATGTTTACATTAATGCCTCAAAAGTTCTTTTAACAGACCTCAATATACTTCATAAAGATGAAAGTTGAACTATGAATTTCAGGAAATATTTCAAAAGGTGATAAAACTAAGTATGGATCTCTTTTGTTCACGATTGTTTTACAGAACTAGTAAATTAAAAATATGACATTTTTAGTTTCTCAAAAAGAAGTTATTCTAAGAATCATAGTAAACCATAAGAATATATGAATATGAACACACAACTGTATGAATTTTCCATAGAATTTTCAAAACCCCTGTTAAGAATGTGCAGTCACTTTCACAACTGCAGTGGTTTGTAACTTGTTTCTTATCCTACACATTTGACAATCAAGGAAAAAATCCAAAGAATTTCAAGAATAACTGGGTGAAGTTTTGCTTTTAATGGACTTTTTTTGAGCAATAAAAACCAGGTAAGCAGTTCCACTCAGCTTTAGACAAAATGTATTCTTCTTAAGAATACATACAAAATGTATTCTTCTGTGTCCTTGATACAAACACACTCTTTTCCTTCATCCCTGTCCTGACAGAGATTTAGCACATTATACGACCCAGGAGTGTGTGGGGAAGAACTGCTGTTATCACTCAGCAGCATGCTGGTAGCTGTAAGTTGTTAGCAATAAGTGATGCAATTAAGTGTTTCTTGGAGTGATCTTCATACATAATTATGGTTCCATTTTGAACCACGCGTCACTAATAACACTGTACCTGCTCTGTAATTAGGTGACTACCTTGTATTTCTGATGTATTCACGAGCTGTACAGCAAGAACAAGCACTGTAAAAAGCCATCACTCACTGAGACACGATAGACACCATCTAGTCAATACAAAATGTATCTTAAATACTGCTTCCAGACTTAGTAGCGATCAGAACAAGGTTTTTGACCCCCAACAGTATAATTACAATTTTAACTTGAACATCTTGTTGATTTTCAACAAACATTTTAATTGCAGTACACCCTTAGATTTCAAGTGCACTAAGTGGTTCTTATTTATTATATACACCACAGTGGACCCTAAAGAGAGACCTCAGCAAGCTGCCATGAACTACTCACAGAGAACATCAGAGACCCTTTATCTCTCATGTTGATATGTGACCAGGTGGGACATACTACAGAAGGAGGAGACCCATAGGATCCATATACCTATGATGTTTTATTTACAGCTGCCCAAGGCATTTGTTATATTATTAAACTTTCAATTAAAAAAGTCAACTAACAGCTTGAGAAGGACAAAGATGTTGGAAGATGTATTTTTCTGTAGAAAGCACCTGGGTTTCATGAAAGAGTCTTTGTTTCTTTCTGAGAAGAGAGAGAGAGACCCTTTTTCTAGAAAAAGCAGGAATGCATTTTGCAAACAGATGAAGATTTGTTCTGGGTTGTTCTAATATTGAACTAGTTCAATTCCCAATGACAAAAATGTTGCAGTTGCATATTTTTCCCCACATCCACCAAGCCCTTAGCAGGGCACCATCCCCCACACCTCTTTCTGCACCCTGAGGAGTTGATCAGCTGGCACAGCACAGCTTCCACCAGTCACCATTCAAGAGAATGGATTTACCCCATGTAGACACATCTGTCAACACGAATGACCAGGAAAAAGTGTCCCCTGAGAACTGTCTGGAGCAGGGTAACCTCTCCTTGGTATTAACCCTGTTTCTGAGCTGGGGAGGTCTGCTGCAGGCAGACAGTGTGTGATTCTGCAGCAGGAACACAGCTTTCATCCTGTGATACCTCTTCTCACCCACACTTTACACAGCATAGTGGTGGTCACTCTGACCTGTGATTATCTGGAGAGAAAAGCAAGTCTCTCTTTATTTATACTGGCTGCCTGAGTTGTGTGCCTCAGCTCCGAGTGCCATATTTACAGGTGCCATAAACATTAATGAGAGCAGTGAATATGAAGACAGACTGCTGCTCTGTTAGTAATTACAGGTTTTTCAAATAATATAATTTCTTGGTTAACATTAGAAAAGTGACTGAGAATTGCTATAAATGTAAACATATGGATGTGGGTGCCTCTTTCCTGATATCAGCATTTTCCTGAAAGCAATTTAAATGAGGGAAGTGCAAAAGGATTTTATTTTTAGAGTGTACTTTCCATAAGTGTTTATAGAGCTGAATGAAGTAATGTAGAAGAAGTTTTCAGAATAAAAAGTGCAGTAATCTTGAAATGCACACTAATATGAGTTTTAAATAAAACTTGCAGCTCCATGTTAGCACAAACACTTTACAAAACACTGAGCTGTATGACAGAGCATTATTTGGACCTTCCCAATTTATTCTTTTTAACATGAACACTGGCATTTTTGTGGCTCCATTAATTAGACCTTCACAAGAGAACTTCAGATGTTACGGAGACGCAATGACATCCCAGTGCTTGTTTGAGGAGAAAAACACCAATAAAGGGTTTTGCTGTGACCATGTAAAATTTTACTTTCCCCTCAGCTATCTGCCTTTCTGCTTGCTCTGGCTGCAAAGCCTATGTTGCAAAGCCAGATGTGTTTGCACAAATGCACTTTGATCAATAGACTATAAGTGGGAAGGCCTGAGGTAGTAACTCACATACTTTACCACTGGCTGGACTGTGATGCCCCTTCACTGGGGGCTCCTCATGCTTGGAAATATGAAGTGAAGAAGGACAGTGAGATCTTAAATTCACAGCTCAGAGATCCTATCTGGAACCAGAAATATAAATGAATCTTAGAATATAAATCACCAGAACTGCAGTTTATAGAGATTCTCCCACAGAACAACATATGGAGGGAATGTCCTCGTGAAGAGAGTTGCCTTAGTTTGATACCACGTGGATTTATTCCATTTCACCAAAAAGGCTCTTTATAGTTGAGCACTGACTTCAGGAAAACTCTAAAGGCTTGAAGGAAGAGTTTTGCAATGGAAGGGGTACAAAATACCCTGGGGACAGCATGCTGGGAAGGAAATGTGACTGCTTCACTTGTGTTACCTATAGAGTTTGAATAATTGAAACAAACTAAACCTCAATTTTGTAACTGCTTCCTCATACTAATAATTTACATTGCATCAACAGAGCTCAGACTGGTAACATTTACTATGATTTCAGTAAGTGTGGGATCAAATCTTCTGTGCCCTCATCAGACCTGTTGAGAAATCATGCTGACTGAAAGTAAACTCCCCAGAAAGATTACAATGCCTTAGACTAGGTATAAGGTTTAATTCCCTTTTTTTATCCATGGGCTCCAAATGACAGGATTGTAATAAAATTCACCAAAATAAGAGTCTTACAAGCAGTAACCTCAGGTGTTTTTTGAATCAAAGGAATATTTTTTACTTTTGTGGTCATTAATTTTTTCCAACATTGATCAGTGTCAGGCTTAAGTCATACTGTAAAACTTCTTTTCACTAAAACAGGAAAGTAAAAAAGAAAATTATGACTGTCTTAAGAACAGTTATGAGTAATAGGAATATACAGTGGCTAAATGCAGTTTTGCTATTAAAAGAATAGAGAAACAAAGTCCACCCACTTGCTGAGGATGAATGGATTGGTGCTGTAATAGAGACAGCTGCATGTGGCAAATCAAAATTTAAATTTCAAGATACAGAGATTGCATCAGCAAGTGGTGGAAGGGAAACTGCTGTTGTGCAGGCCAGAGATCCCTTCAGAAGCCCACTGGATTCCTATGACCTGGCTTCCCACCAGGGTTGAGGAACTTCAAAAGGAAACTCAGACTGAGGAAGCCTTGGTGGTTTGCAAACATCGCTTTTAAGGTCTTCCAGCTCAAGTGTGGGGTGCCATCTGTTAAGCCAATGTCGAGCCAATGTCTCTTAGCAGGAAGCTGACTGGTAGGCAGGGAGAAGACTGAATAAGCTGCTTGATGTACTGGCAGATCATAAGCCAGGGCGAAACTGGAGTCATCACAAAACAGACTGTTTGTGTGATGAAAGTATAATAGAAAAGACCTCTTTCTGTTAAACCCTTCAGATGAAGTTAAGCTTCATTTTGTGGAATGCAGAATCTGTATTCTGAGTCTGAAAATTAATACTGTGTGTTTGGTGGCATATTGTGGGACAGAAACACGGAGGAATGGAGCCTAAAAGGCCATACTGACAAGACATAAACAAAATAAACAATAAGATCTTCAAAATAAAGAAGACATGGAGCCCAACTAATACTCTTTCACATCCAACTCAACTGTCCTCAATACCAGTGCTGAGCTGAGCCAAAAAGTCATGGAGGCAAAGCTGGTAATCTCAACTCCTGACTTTGAGCATGCCCAACCCTCTGAGGCAGGCAGTCTTCTCTGAGAGAATATTTGCTGCACATAGGCAATCATTAAGCAATTAAATGAGGTGCTTTGGATTATGCACTGCAGGAACATAACTCTTCACATTCCTTACCTGCACAGCCTACATTCCTAATTAAGCTACAGTGAATATCAACCTGAATAAGACTACTTCTGGGCAATCATGAGCTGGGATTAATTCTTTCAGAGTCCAGTGTAAAGCCTAGAAAAAGAAATCCTGCTCTTCAAGATCCAAGTAGCTCTTTGGACTTTACTGTCAAGGCTTATATGTGTGAACTCTTTCCTCAGCTGAAGCTAGTACTTCACAATTAATAAAGCATGACTGCTTCCTTTTTTTTGAGATAATAGCATTCATCAACAACCACAAGCAAGACATATAAGTCAATCTGTTAACCCAAGAGAACATTGCACTGCTCCGGAAACTATTGATAGAGTGTTTGTTTGTTTTCATTTTTCTGCTAAAATTGTATTTTTTACTTCTTTTACACAGTTTTACAGTTCACTAATGAACTGGATATTGTCTTGGAGTGAAAAGAAGTCCAATTCTATTATTTCATTCTGGTCATCACCTGTTTCTCTTCTAATTTTGTCTTCTTTTCTGAGTATCTGTATTCTCTGTTTATATGCACAGCAAGATTTCCTCAGATGTTCACCGATGAGTAACTTTATTTACAGCAGAAACAGACAGACAGAGAGACTCACATTGAGATCAGGCGTAGGCAAGATTTCTTGGCAGGAGCTTGACATGACTGCATCATGCAGAAGCATGAGCTTCAGCAGAATTTGTTTATATTTGGGGCACAAATACATTTTTCAGTGAAAAATTAATTTCTGCTTTCCAGTGTACTTTAATAAACTGCAAAATTAAGTGAAGCCAACACAAGATGCATATAAAGTTAAAACTAAAACCAATGTGTATCCTATCAAGATGGCATGTGGAGCATCCACTTGAAGTGCAAAGGGCCCGAAGAATCATTCCCATGCTCTACATAGAAAGAAAATGCAACAAATTTCTTCATGAAAGAATGACTGGCAGAAATTATCACAGAATCACACGCTATGCCAGGTTGGAAGGGATGCACAAGGATTGTCGAGTCCAACTCCTGGCCTTGCACGAGACCATCCCCAAGAGCCGCACCGTGGGCCTGACATTATCCAAATTCTTCTTGAACTCTATCAGGTTTGGTGCTGTGATCACTTCCCTGGGGAGTCTGTTCCAGCACCCAACCACCCTCTGCGTAAAGAATCCTTTCCTAGTATCCAACCTAAAGCTTCCCTGGCACAGCTTCAGGACATTCACTCAGGTTCTTGCACTGGTCACCACAGAGAAGAGATCAGTGCCTGCCGCTCCTCTTCCCCTCACAAGAAAGTTGTAACTGCAATGGGGTCTCCCCTCAGTCTCCTCTTCTCCAGCCTGAACAGACCAAGTGACCTCACCCGCTTCTCACACAGCTTCCCCTCAAGGCACTTCACCATCCTTGTTGCCCTCTTCTGGACACTCTCCAGTAGCTTAATATCTTCCTTATACTGCAGTGATCAAAACTGCACATGCTTGAACTGTGCATGCTTTAAAAGGACAAGACCATGATGCACTTACTTGGCACATTCAGCTGCAGTGAGGTTCCTCTGTGCCAAACTGCAGCAGTCAAGGAAAGAAAAAGAATCGTCTTTATTTTTCTGCCTGGCACCACCATTTTCCTTTAACTGGAGAAGGCCAGGATGGAAGTCCTGATTGTGCTTTCAACCTTTTCTTGGAAAAAGAAGCACACTGTCCACTCCCTCTCAGAAAGAAACTGATGGGCTTCAGCTCAAGAATGAACACTGCTGGCAAACATGCCCACTTTTAAATGCTTCAATCCTCTTTACTAAAAAAAAAAAGACCAGTAGTTTCTGTAGTTTCTTCTAGTTTCTTGTGTCTTATAGGTTCTAATGTATTAAGTCAATTAAAGAGCAGGATTAGAGATGTACATTTGCCCTGGAGGTGCACAAGGCCCCTGTACCAGCTCTTCTGAGGAAGCCATTTGAATTTGGCATAAACATGCAGAGAAGCCAGCCCTCCTTTTGGCTTGCTGACAGGAAAAGTCAATGATGTATAGGGGCTGATTGGAGAGATTTAATGTATTTATTGTTGAAGTGGACTTTCAAGCAATTTGTTATTTTTTGTGTTTCTTCTCTGAGCTTTATTGAGGAAAGGTTAGTGCTCTGTAGCTGGAAATCACATGCTATGTACTCTCAACTAGCTTATTATAATTTTTAACACTTAATTCTTAATCTAATACTACATGGACTCATAGTTCTTTAGAGAATAATCAAACCCACTGATTTACTCAAATTTCAAGGGAAAAGGAACAAATTAGGGTATTAAAGCTTATCCTTTCATCTAGTGTCTTGTTTGCAATGGGAGCACATCCATCTGCTGTTTCCTTCCAAGAAGAACATAAGTGAAATTCTATAGGAATGTTGCTTTGCTATATTTTGAACAACTTTTAAAATGTCGTAGGAATTCCTTATGCTGTGAGATTTCCATCACACACAGTGGTTGATATCTCCAGAAACTCAAGAAAATAAATTTTTAAGTCTTGCAATAGCTGTGTGATCCAGAAGAGTAGGAGCAAGTATTTATTTGCAAAACAGAAAAATTGCTGGTGAGCATCTGTCACTACTTGGATGGCACCTAGGTTTTCTTTTCATCTTTCCCGACACACAGAGACTGAAGAAGGACAATAAATATTCATACCTGCTGTAAGAGATACTGCCATT
Source organism: Calyptomena viridis (assembly GCA_013390005.1). Lineage (NCBI taxonomy): Eukaryota > Metazoa > Chordata > Aves > Passeriformes > Eurylaimidae > Calyptomena > Calyptomena viridis. Next base: position 36,998 of record WEIV01002557.1, read on the forward strand.
AGACAGCTATAGACAATAATAAAAAAGGCATTCGGGGGGGGAGGGAAAGACAGGAAAACCCCCACCCTTTCTTAGTTCTTGCAAATAACCATCAAGGGTTACTATTTGCATGGTAGGGAGATCAGCATGGATTTCGGGTGGCTGAAAACCTCTGAATCAAGCTATGATTTAAAGAAAAAAATTATTTCAGTGACCTTCCTATCATCAATTTTTTGTAGTATCTAACTTTAGGCAGCTTCTTACCAATTGCATGGGGTTTTCAGACTACACTGAGGTTTTCTGTAGACTGTATAAAAAAATCGTAAATTATATATATGTATATGTATTTGTATATATGTATACAAATGACCCATCTAACTCTAGATGCTCTCTGTGGACTAGGTGCTTAAAAGCAAGGTATTGTGATACTCTGGTTTTACCCTTAATTCAATGCACATTTCTACGTAACATCAGGTTTAATAAGCAAAGATAAGTGGAACATAATGATGTTTATGAAAACAAGCAGTCCCTGTAGATTGCATGGAATATTCTATGTGGAAATTTTTCCTCAGCAAAAGAAATCTAATAAAAATCAGCAAGAGGGGAATAATTTCCTTTTCTTCTCTTACTCAGCAGGAAAAATATACTGAGAGGAGAATGGTGAGAGTTTTTGCCTGACAAAACATTTTTCAGCTGTCAGACGCAATGAGAAGTATCATTTATGTACAGGTTATAATGTATAGACAGAACAAATTAACATTTCAAAGTTGAAAACTTTAGAGTGGAAGTAATGAGTTAGTCATATGGCTTTGCAAAAGGCACAGTAAATACAGTCTTCATTTTTTTCTGTTTAGTTAATGCATTCAGCTTTTAATATTAGGATCAAGATTACATCTCATTCTTTGAAAAATAAAGTCTCTGCTCTCTGTGAGTTTGATAACAGGAATTACTTGATAATGTTCAGTTGCCTGTATTTTATTTTTGTTTTTTCATGCAGGAAATCAGAGGAGGTGACTACAATGGTCCTGCTACGTTTTAAATTTGAATAGAAATGAACAAATCTGACATTATAATGGGATATTTTTTTCTTATTTTAACTTGAAAGGCAAAAAAATGCAAATTCAAACCTAGGACAGTGCAACATTTAGTGTCTGGGGACCTAACTCTCTCATATTGTTAAAATAAAATGGTTACAGTTTTTGTACTTAATAATTTTCTCACGTAATAATTTATTTCTTCAAAACAAAAGAATAGCTTCATTGAAAAAAAACTACTGCAAAATAATCGGGTAGAGCTTTTATTAAATGGTGTTACGGTTCTCTGTACAGCTGGAAACTTTTTTGGTCTCAGGAGTGTTGAAATCTTGTCTCAGTCCCTGGGTCCACAGTTTAGGACCCCAGGGACACATGCAGGTGGAATTCTGTGTCAGCAGGAATGTTACCAGAGGGCACTGTTATCAGAGTGGCTTTTAGTGAAGACATAATTCAAGAAAATTGCTTCTCACTCCCTGTTGGAAATTATAGCCTTTTTTTCAGGATGTTAATTTATACGTCTGCTCTTGTTCAATGCAAATACTTCAACAGCTGACCAACACTTGAACCTTCCCTAGGAACTTTATCAGGACTAGATTTCCAGGAAAATTGATTATTTTATTTTCCTAGTAAATCTAATTAATCACTTGCTAAATGCTCTAGCTTCTTTTTTAACCAGACATAATCCTGTGCAATGCTACAGGCTGGGGATAGAGTGGCTGAAAAGCTGCCTGTTGGAAAAAGACCTGGGGGTGCTGGTAAACAGCTGGCTGAACATGAGCCAGCCATGTGCTCAGGTGGCCAAGAAGGCCAATGGATCCTGGCCTGTGTCAGGAATAGTGTGGCCAGCAGAAGCAGGGAAGTGATGGTAGCCCTGTACTCAGCACTGGCGAGGTCATACCTTGAATCCTGTGTTTGGTTTTGGACCTCTCACTACAAGAACACTGAGGTGCTGGAGCGTGTCCAGAGAAGGGCAAGAAAGCTGGTGAAGGGTCTGGAACACAAGTGTTATGAGGAGTAGCTGAAGGAGCTGGGGTTGTTCAGCCTGAAGAAAAGGAGGCTCAGGGAGGGGGGACCCTATTGCTCACTACGACTGCCTGAAAGGATGTTGCAGCCAGGTGAGGATTGGTTTCCCTTCCCAGGTAACAAGTGACAGGACAAGAGGAAATGGCCTCAAGTTACACCAAGGGAGGTTTCAATTGGATATTAGGAAAAATTTCTTCACCAAAAGGATGCCCAGGGAAGTGGTTAAGTCACCATCTCTGGAGGTATTTAAAAGATGTGTAGATGTGGTGCCCAGGGAAATGGTTTGGTGGTGAACTTGGCAGTGCTGTGTTAATGGTTGTCATGATGTTTCCAAATATGATTCTGTATAAGCACAATTGATCCAAACATTAAAAGACTGGAAACAACTATATGTTTATTTTTTCACAGTAAAATCAGGGAGCACCGATCAGGCTTTTAAGAATGATTAATTCATTATTCAGTTTCCTAACTCATGCTACCTTGGAATCCATCTCTTACTCAAACTAGGGATATGTGTTTTTTTGTAACTAGCAGCATCATGACGCTTTCTTTAGCCATGTAAAACTCACACTGACTTTTGATTTGATGATGTTTTGCACATTTGCAGCTCATGCTATTATAAATGAATTGAGAACTCATCTATAAAGGCTTAACCCTTAATAAAATAAAGAGGAAAAATCCTAAAAAAGGTTAAAATTTATTATCTTTTCCTCCAGTGATGCCTTTTCTGTCAAACTCATATTGGCTTCTCAGTACATTCTGCAAATGGAAATTTGCAGAAGTACATTGTAATGGGTACAAGAGGAAAAATCATTTAAAGATATGAAGAACAAGTTTTTGAGTGTTTCTCTTGGTGAAGGATGAAATTAAAGCAGTAAGTAGAACAAAAAAAAGAAATGCAATAAAATGAAATGGAATCTGAACACATCACCTACTGAGTCCATTAAAGCATGGGGGGGAGGTGTACATTTTTTTAAATAATGAATGCAGACATGTCTAACCTGCATATCATTGCCAGCATTATTACCAAATACAATTTTTAAATTTGAATCTATTTTGTTCTCTTTTTCTAGAATTTTCTAGAATTGAATTTCTAGAATGTTCCTGAATTAACTTGTCACTTTTAAGATGTGAAGTAAGGACAAAGGTGAATGCAAATAAAGCAATACCACAGTATCCCTTCTCACAGAAAAAAATTAGGAAAATTATGCCCAGAGACAATCAGGTGCAAAGGCTCACATTTTGATTTGTACATTTTTTATAACAGGATAATTCTTCTGAATCAATTCTGCTCAAAGGCTGAGGCAGATTTGCAAAGGTGCACAGTTTGTCGCACACTTTTCACTGTTCTCTCAAGCTCTATCAGAGCTGGAAAACACAACAAAAACTGCAAATGAGTTGACTTTTCTTCTGACAAACATCATCACTGTCAGATACATTGTTTGGCTGAAAGTAACAAATGTTTTTAAATATTGCTGTTTGTGTTTTTTATTATTTCTTCTTAGTTTAAATAAATGGTAAAGAGGTTTATGGATTATAACCAGCTTTTAATCAATATGCCTACGAAATTGGTATTAGAAGAATTTAAAAATAATGAAGGCTGTAGATAGTGATAAGAATATTTGTTTAGCAAATGATTAATTGGTATTAATTGTAGTCAAAATATAACCTTCCTGGCTATCTAGAGACAATTCCAAGGAAAACAAAGGAGGCAAGCCAAAAGCAGTACATGATAAGGGTTGGAAAATCACTGGAAAATCCCTTTCCGACCCTTTCCTTTATGATGCTGAGCAACTTTCCCTCCTACCACCATTAAATTACGCAAAGCCTCCAGTTGCTTAATGGCAAAACATTTATTAGGCAGTTTTGCAGGGCCAGGCTTCTGCTGTCCGTTGTGTGACAGTAAATATAAATGTCATCAATGTCATCAACTGTAATGGGTAATCCATCAACAGATCTGCCCAAGGAGTCTTGCTTCCATTGATTTTAAAATGATAGCTGTCAGGTTTCCTGCCCTACGAAGCAAACTTCATTTTCTACAGCTATTAAATGACTGTCCCCTGTCAGTCTAGGGGTTACAACTTTCTGAAATAAAGCCTACGAGTTGGATAGGTCAGGGATTTCTATTTGAGGGTTGTTGTAAGATGTTGAAAACCCTTTGCACCCTCTGGAAAGTAGAGCAGAGGGACTGGATGTCCAGCACATCCTTTTGAGTTACATTTCCTCTGCAGGTGCAGAGGAAAGATGTGATGATCTTTGTGGTCCTTTTTTGTTATGATGTTTTTTTGTTCTCAGATGAAATAAAACTTAGGTTTCTTCCCTGTGGATACTTAAGAGAAAGTAGGAAGTACCACTAGAAACTACTTTTATATTAGCAGAGAGAAACTTAGTACCCAAAGTGCAGAAACAGGTAGAAGAACCAAAAGTAACTCACGTGGCAGAGAAGCACTTATGGGAGGAAAGTCATGAATGGTGCAAGGAATGAGGATAGTAAATAATTACGTAAATTGTACTTTTTTATAAAAGTGACAGCACTGTATCCTAAAAATAATTAAGAATAATTATTTACAATCGCAACTGCTGTAGTTGCTGTAAATTATTGCATATTTGCAAAGAGATAATTCTAAAGATTCTGTGTTTTTTAGGATATATCCACAGCATAGCAAGTTTGGAAATTCGTGACTAAGAGGAGCTTTACAAGATGTCAAATTGACCTTGTCATACCTACTTACTTATTTGTTCTTGCACTTTGAAAATGTCACTTCACTAGAGGGATTCTTATGGTCTTTATATAAACTATGCTGGGGTCCTCAGGAATTTAGACAAGGCGATACCGATAGTTGAAGAAATAAGGCTCACCACATGAGCTTAGTTTGGGAACTCCACTTTGTCCTTCATGTTCTGTCTTCTTCCTCCTCTTCCCAGAGTGAGCCCCCTCTATCGATACATGTCTCAGGATTTACAGTACATCTCACGAGAGAGCATAGCTGTCTCAAAACTCCTTATTCTACTGCCAATTAGATAGAGAAGCAAACCAGTTTTTTCAAGTAATCTTTTAGCCCCGTTTATGGACATTCTTTCTCACAAATGCTTCAAGGACGCTGTGGTCCTAAAATTAGAGCATTCACCCAAACATTCATAAACTTGTGAAGAACATGAGACCTCTTCCGGGGTCAAATCTCACTTATGCTTTTTCATCAATTTAAGGCTGAGACAGCTAGATTTAACAAGTGACAGCCATAGTTTTTATATGTAGTCAATGAGTTCCTACAAGCCAAGTCACAGTCTAAAGCACTTTCACGACATCCTTCATACCAAGCTCCACAGAATTCATGTAAGAAATTTCAGCAACAACACCATCACCTCTCTCGTGTTGTACAGCATGAGAAAAGCTCTGAAGCAGTTTGTAGTTTATTAATGGTAATTCAAACAGGGTCAAATTTACTTCCCCAACAGTGAAAACATTTGATTTCCAGCATGTTTCTTTACCTAAGGTTTAGAATTTACTTGTCACTAAGTTACTAAGCAAAAAGAGCACAAATGAAAGAAAACCAACAAAACCGAAAAAAAAGGCAAAAAACCCACAAGAAACCCATGCAACACCTGAAGACCTGGTATGCTTTATGAATGTTTTATCAACAGTTTTCATGTAGCATGAGTCTCGAAGAAAGTTATATTCATGTTCTGAATGCTGACTTTAAACTTTAACCAAAACCACCTTAACAGAGCACAGTTTTTTCCTGAAAGAGGATGAGAACAGATAAGATCTCACAGTGGTTTAAGGCAGCTCACCTAACCTTCTAGTGTATCTATAATTCATCACATTGCAAGATAAGATGAATTTTGACAACTAAAAATAAATAATGCATGCTTTCAGGGAAAAAAAAGAGCGTATGGAACAGTAAACAGCATGCTTATAAAAGAAAAAAACCCAAACAAAACCAAAACAAACCCCACCAAAACCACACACCCCTCCAAAAAAAAAAAAAAAAACAACAAAAAAAAAGGGAAGAAAGATTGTTTACTGAATAGAGGGAGATATTGAATAGTGTAAGTTTGGAATTCTCCAAATTATCTATTCATAGCCCATCAAATGGTATGTCTTTCTACATATATATATATGTAGAAAATATGTTAGCAACTGTAAAAAATACTGGTTTTAGTGAAAATTTAATCCTTGCCCCTATTTGGTGCAAAATTCACCCTAAAATTGCTGCCAAAGACTCTGAGCTAAGTTGATCTTTTTGCACTTTTCCAGTGTTTCTGACTTTCAGTCAAAACCCAAAAGTGCTGAATTCTTGCCATCAAACAAAAGCTTAATTCCAGATTAATAACAGAAAGAGATGCGTTATCTTAAAAAACTCTACCGATTGTTCAGAATTTTAAACTATAGCTAATGTACAAAAAATCAAACTGATTCTGCTTTTGCGGAACTCTAGGGCTGCTACTTTACCTATTTTCTAGGAAAACTCTTCTACATAGTGGATGTGACTTTTAAACATTAATTGCATATTCAGTTACTTGTTATTATTCAGTATTTAATGCAGGTGTACTCCCAAGGAAGATTAGCATCTGGCACCTAGCCCATGTAGTTTATAATTTAATGTGGATAGAATAGTTCAAGAGTACCAGTCCACATTTTCAGATGTAGATGTATTTTTCAAATATAGTTTCCCAAATCAAAGTAAACAACTGGTTAAGATTTGCATAGGAATCTATCTATACTGTGTATAACTAGTTGGAAATTCTTCATTTCAAGAAAGCAAAAAAGATAAGGAAATAGTTTATGCATGAAGACTGGTAAACTAGATCTGGAACCTATAAATTAAAAAGACACAATCAAGGAAGAAATACATCAGGAAAATATATTTCAGAGGGGAGTGAAAAAGCAAACAGAGTATGGATGTAAAAAGGCAAAGTAAATCTAAATGAAAAGAGCAGATGGCAGGATGAAAATCATCTGAAGCAATACCAAAGAAAGATGTGTAGCTCCCTGTAATAGAGAAGCTATCATAACTGCTAAAAATTTTGTCTTCATGCAAGAGGAGACCTAAAAATTCTTAGAAGAAAACTGCATTTCTAGATCTTAGAGGGGAAAAAAAAAATACTTCAAAGCACTGGAACTGCAGAGTAGCCTGCTGCATTATCACTGCAAGTCTGTCTTGTTCTAATAAAATGTTCTTTTGTGCTTGGGAAGATCCTACAAAATAATCACTAAACTTGGATTTAATGTGAAAGGCAGAAAAGGCAATTCTAGGTGTGATATGACCCAAGCAGAACATTTTGGATGGATTGGGATAGATTTGGACTCTATGCTTTAGAAAAGGTTTTTTAGTCCATCCCTGAGAATGGGAAGGTTCACACCTTCAACCACAACAGGCAAGAGCAAAAGCACTTGATAAGGATAAGGGTAAGAGATAAGGAAGAAGTGAATTTTGAAAGTAAACTTAGTGGAGACTGAAGAGAGCCTGAATATGAGACATAGACACTACATGTGCATATGCAACAACTAAATTGTTGTAATAGTTTTTCCCTTGGAGGCAAACTCCTTGATGCGAAATGGGGCTACATGAAAGGAACTGGAGTTCACAGATTTTTTTCTCTTTCACACACCAGATAATGATGAAGAATTTCATTTTAGTGTGGTAAAATAGTAATGTGCGTTGTAGAATCTGGTCTAGATTGTATTTATAAGACAATGTTTGCAGAAATACTATTTTTTATACTACATTGTAAAGACATGCATTTATAGACCCATATTATCCAAACCGAGATTGAATTGAGGAAGAATCAGTGACCAACTCCTTCAATTTTATGTCCAATTTATATGTTAGTTGTTAGATCTGTGCAATGAAGTGCCACTGTCTATTCCTTTCCTCTGGCCATGGTGAATTATTAATTGCTGTTTATCTCTGAATTTGCCACTCCTTGGGGGATTTCATTAAAGAAAATGACACAATGAAAATGAATACTTGAGATACCATGTCCTCCACTTACAGGCCTGTTATTCTGGCACATACGTTCACATAATAATGTAATTTCAAAGGCATTAAGCCTTGTATCAGAACAGTTTTATAGCTATGAATCTCTATGAAAATAGCAATTCACAGGTGTGAGACAGATCTGATGAAGCCATAAAGAATGTACAGTTTAGGGACAATTTTCAAAAGAGCCTGAAATAAAATGGATGATCAGCCTCAAGAGTTCAACACTTCAAATTCTTTGACAACCCACTGGTATCTGAAGGAAAATTTAGGCACTTCTTAGTTTTAAAACACTACTTTTCTTTAGGTCTGAAAGCTGATCTGAAAAAACTTGGTCTCTTTGAAAACTCAGGCCCATTGTATGCAGAACTCTCTTCACACTATAATAACCTGATGTAATGTTTCAAAAGAAATAGCCTTTCAGCACATATTATTTTCCAGTGTTGAATTCATGATTATTTGTACCTCTGTAAGAGGATTAACATGATGCAATGACACAAAGTGCAAAAATAATTAAATGCTGTTTACTTGCCAAGCCATTGAAGAAAAATCTAAAGCTCTCCAAGAAGTAAATATAATTTCTCATAAAGTTTTCCCAAACGTAACAGATAATAGCAGCTAAAATAAAATAGGATGATCCCTGCTTCAGAAAATAATATCTTTTTGCAACTATGACAATGAACTGGAGCAGTTCATCTCTGATTTACACTTGACTGATGATACATTTTAAAAGTATAAGGCACTAATTTAATTGTCATATATGAGAGAGAAAATGCCACTTGCTAAGTTTACCAGTAAAACATTCCTCAAGAAACTTTATGAGAAAAGCAGTCAGAAGAGCTCTCATTCACTTCCATAAGTCTTTAAGATCAATTATATAAGATATAGGACCATTATTTGTTTGAGATTCCCCTGGCCCAGCAATAAAATTTGTTTATTGCAATCCTGAGGTTCCTTAAACAGCCACATAAATCTCTGCTGAAATAATCCAAGGTTCACAGTAGCCTCATGACATAACATCATATTTGATACAGTTCAGCAAGAAATTGCCTCTCGAGGAACCCTAGGAGATAGTTGCTAATTGTCTCTTATTCACTGGTAATTTAATTGCCTGGTAATTTAAAGGCAGACTTACATCTGACCATGTCTTAGACGTGCTTACTTTAGTTCTAGCTTGGGCTGAGAAGAAAGTGCTGTCATCAATGGTATCAATATCAGATCTGTGTCCCTGCTGTTAGAGAAAAACATCTTCCAATATCATTACCTCACCTTCCTCCAAAATGATTGTTTTCCACCTTTTGGAATTTTTCCCAAGTTAGAAAATATCAAATGAACACATATCAGGAGCTCATATTATCTTTCCACTCAGGAAATAGCTTCAGGGACCCAGATCAGCCTGGTTAAATCTTTGCTATAAGGATTCACCAGCATGCACAGCCCATGTTTGTTTGGGAGTGCAGGTTAGTGGACAGCCATATGATACCACCACAGCTACCATTCCTTCTCCTCCCTGACTCAGTGAACTCTCCCCCTGATGCAATTCCTGGGTTAGTTCTTGGTCCTGCTACCTCAGTCAGTCCAGGAAAGCATCAACGAAGGGTAAAAAGGTTGCACAGACACCCTCGTGGTGGACACATATGGTTTATTGATTCTCTGTTGCCGTGAGACTCCAGAGGAGATCAAACCCCATGGAAGTCCAGAACAGGATCTGACCCGACTTCCTGTCTGCATCGGTTTATAAGGGGGTCCAGGTTTCTGGGAGGGGATTAGGGAATGGCTAATGGGAAGGGGAGGTGGGAGCGGTTTAGGAGGGGTAGGGGTGGTTTGGGGCAGGGTCCTGCCCTTAGGTCAAAGCAGGGAGGAGTTTGGGTCCATATGTGGGGAGAATAGGAGGAGTGAGGGTAGAGTTACACTGGGAAAGGGATACAGTTCTAGAACAGTCCAAAGCTAGGTTTTACAGAACCACATATTAAAACATATAAACATAGAAACAGATAAACAGAATACACCACTACATCCCCCCTTGTCTTCAATACTATTCTTCAAAGGACACCAATGCAAAAAAGCAGAGCCAAAATTCCCATTCTCCTTAGAAAGCCTTCTTACTTAATTTTTTTATTTTAAAAAGAGAAAAATATACAAACACAGAACCAATAAGGCTGTAAAAGTTCTCTATCAGAAATGTGGATCCTCCCCTTCTCAAAACTGAGCTAACTTCAAACTTTCAGCAGTGTAGGGCACTATCACACTGTTTCCTGAATACATTGCAGTCTCTGGTGTCACTAAGTATTTAAGAATCAAAAGCACAGACCTGGGAAAATTTTTTTGTTCAGAACAACTGTTTTCCTACCGCTGCAGAAAATGACCGTATAAACGGCTTCAGAAGTGTCTCAGGTTCCATTTGGAACTCAGTTTGGTTCCTGACTGCAGTATGTCTGCTGGCAAGTCACTCCAAAGTCACACTTGTATAAACTTCACCATTGTGGTCATTGACCACATCAACCCATTAGTACCTACATGATCTTCAGCTTAAATAGTCTTTCCTGAAGACAACTGACACTTTACTGCTTGTAAGGGCTTCCTGTATCTCCTTGACGTATTTATAGAAAACTATAGTGTCATCTTTTAATCTTTATATACTCATATTAGTAGAACAAATAAAGGAGGGCCTTGAGTGACAAAGTAGTTTTGAATTATCCCATCCTTGGAAGTTTTCAAAGTCAGGCTGAATGGGGCTCTGAGCAACTCGGTCTATTGGCAGGTTCCCTGCCCAAGGCAGGGAGGTTGGAACTAGATCATATTTAAGGTTCCTTCCAACCCAAACCATTCTGAGGTTCTATGATTCTATGAAATATCAACTAAAGACGTCTATCTGAAGAATGATCTAGACTAACATAATCATACAGGTATCACTTATACGAGGTGCAAGCGCACTACAATCACAACTCGGGAAAGATATCGAGAGGAGCATGTTTTCAGGACCTTCAGCTGTAGAAAGAGACTTGTGCTTTGCTGCAGCCAAGCACAACTTCAGGCAGGTCTGAAAGGCTTGTGCTGGCTGCAGAGACTGAGATGGCAAAATATTTGAAACAGCCTTTAAAATTAAACTGGTCCCAAAAGCCATATGATTCCTTCTGTCTTGTATAACAGCCTCTGTTTTCATTCACCTTCAAACCAGCGTGAATTAAACTGGAATACAACACTTTTGTAGATCATAGCATGGGCTTAATGGTATTTCCGAGTGCACTTGTTCTCCTCTGTCAAATAAAATAGCCCCTGGAGTGTAAAGAAGGCCATCTGAAACAGCTCTTGGGGAGAGTACTGTCAGCATTTTAAGACATAGGAATCAGCTTTATGAGAAATTCTGATACAGTTCAGACCAGGGGGCTGATCAAAGGTAAGTACATTCACCACTCAAACTCAGAAGAAGAGCAATATACTATGAAAGAACAAAGGACTTGCAGGTTATCTGCACAGGAGTTTTCATGGGCTGAAAATATTGAAGGAACCACTTAAAAAATTCAGATGTTGAGGCATATGGAGAAGGGAAGATTTAAAATTAAGAAACAAACAAGAATTTTAATGACACAGGGAATTCGATAGTATCTTTTGACTAGGTCTGATTACAAGATAAATAAAAGAATAAATAAGGCAAAAGTGTAATGTATTTGCTATGTTAATGGAACAAGAAGAAAACTTTAAGATCAGACACTCCGTTCTGTTACAGAGTGCTGAATGTAGCATTAACAAGAATGTAAAAAAAAATGTAAAGCATGTACATTTAAAAGAATGTAAAAGAGGCCATTAGATTCAGATTTCCCTCAGAGAATTCCATCACCACAATCAACCTCTGAAGTGAGCCAAACATGCCCAATCAACTCTTGGTTTTATGGTGTGTAGTTTCTGAGCAACAGTGCCATGGAATACTAGTCACTAATCACAGACACAAAATATCCAATATTAATTGCCCACATTAGAGAAAGCCCACAAGGAATATGAAGTCAACTTTTAGCTGCAGCTGGCTGTGAGAATCAGGGATTATAAGTGTCTTCCCTACATGTTTCCAATTCTACTATAAGGTTCATGCAGTAAGATGTGGACTAGACTTTACTTAATATTGATGAAGGACTGGCTTTTTGTCTGTATGTGTGTGAAAGGAATGAGCTGAACTAGTTTGTAACTAATGAATAAAATAAATTAATCATAGACAGAAAAGGAGAACTTTGTCACAGAAAGAACCATCATGGGAAGGGCAGAAGAGATTTTTCTTCTTTAATTTGGTCTCAGCACTACCTTGAAAATGAATAATTTTTTTCCCTATCACTTATGTAATGCTTTCTTATCAGAGAAGTGAAGGCAACATCCAAATGGAAACATATTTTGTGTTTCCAGTTTGTTCAATGTAAATCAAGAGGAAGAGATTAATTTTCAGAGTTATTATTCACTGAGCTGCTCAGAGAAACACATAAGTTGAGTATGTGGTTCTCCAAGGCACATAACAACATCCTGTTAGCTGGTTTGACTGGAATTTCAGAACAACTAATGACTCTTATAAGACTCCAGCAGTAATAGCTATAACACCAAAACACTCTATGAAGCCAAAGATTAGGTCTATCTTTATAAAAGAAGAGCTGCAAAGAAAGTATTGATTAACCAACTGTTTCTCATCAAGAAAACAAGAAGCACATAATGTAGAGTTGTTAGTTATAAGCTTTTTTTTATTCTACAAAAAAATATTTCCTTGTATAACAGGATTATCACTCTTTGTGGATAGAAAGACGAAGTAGGAACCACATATCTAGGTTTTGCTAAATCTATTAGCTTTGCCTGAGGACAGGCTCCCAGTGTTCTAAATGAAAATGCTAAAGAAGAGTTCGGATACTCATTTCCACAGAGTAGTTCATTGGATTCACTGACAAAATGGAAAGACTTGTCAAACAGGGTTATCTAAAAACTCTGCATAATATTTCACTTTATAATCTCGATGATGAATGTTCAGTAAGCCTATTAAAGTGCAGGTAATACAAAGCTAGAAATGACTGTGCTTAGGCTGTAGGATGGGTAACAACTTCATAATGATCCTGACAGTTTGTGAAACAATGGTCCAAAACTGGGGTGAAATTGGGATTTGAAATTCCACAAGTGCAAGGTTGTAAAAATAAAGAAAGTTATAAGTGAACAAGGTAGGGAACAAAAAAATGGTGTTCATATCTGTGGTAGATATGACAAACAATATTTAGACACTAGGAAAATTTGTTAATTACAACTCTGGTTTACAAGGAGTTTCAATTCGCTGTTTGTGAAAGTGAAAGAAAGTCTGTGAAAGAAACTCACAGAATTTCTACTCTGAAGGTCATGTTAAAAGTTATGCAAATTTCTGTGAAGAATGATAAATGTATTGTTGATACTGTCTTTAAGTAGGGAATGGATTAAATGACCCTTCCATACAATGTTCAGTCATGTGAACTACAGCTTAAACTGTCAATTGTGAATATTGTGAGTATTTGTTGGAAAATGTTCTACTCTTAAATAATATTCAGTTCTTTGATGGATCAGCTGTAAGTAAAACATCATTCACTAGGGTAAGAACAGTGTACAGTTCTTCTCATGACCATATTTTGGGAGTTATTGCAAAGTTATGAAAACATCAAAATCAGTGTGGATATGGAGCATGTCAGTTGTCTCATAGTAACCACTCCCAGAAACTCTCCCCTGAGGTAGTTTACATGCTTCGAATCATAGAATTATAGACTTGCTCAGGTTAGAAAAGACTCTCAAGACTGTCAAAATCAACTGTGAAATTTGAGAAGCAACTTATGTTAAATTTCTTTATATTTTTCAAGAGTAAAAGTGTGCAATACACAAGTTCCATTGAGCAGCTGATAGTTTTTAAGTGCACAACCTATCCTACCTTGCAGTAATTTATTCATGTGGCCATACCCCTGTGCTCACTGGAGATACAAGGTAATGAATTCAAGACTCACACAGACTAAATAATTAATTTGACTTGTAATACCACACTGAACTCTTTAACATGCACCTGGACAACTACCAGAGACTGAACAGAAATGTAAAGCAGAATCTAGGAGCAACTCTTCCAAGTGTGATACCCTGCTAGGAGATCACAGGCTCATTTCCACTACCCCTATGCACTGCTATTGCCCAGTTACCTGAAAACTTGCTCAAAAAAAGGTATTTTTCGTTCTAAAAAAAAAAAAGGAAAGAGTGACAAAATGTGGGAAAAGCAATTTTACAACAGGATTTAGTGGTCATAGCATGAGATGCTGCCAGGTCACATCTCAGGTATATTCCTGTAAAGGAATAGGCTATTTTTTTTTTCCTCCCGTAATTCTCTTCTTCCTTTAAACATTCTACATTTCCAAGTCACTTGAATATTTTCTAAAATTTCATTTTAATTTGTTCAATACATCCTTTTCCTGGTATAAGTGGCTTCTGTGGTGACAAAGGATATTTTAGTACTTTTTGTTAAATTTGTGTAATCTAATCACAGTGACAAACTTCACATGAGATTCAAAGCCTCATCTATAATGCCTACAGTCTAGTAATAATCACTCAGATCTAAAAATTTACTCAAGTAACATAAAATCCCTTAAAAATCTGTGGGACTACTTTTTGGGTAAGGCATCGGGCAGTTAGAGTATCATAAAAATATTAAGAGTCATTCATATATTATGTTGGTTTCTATCAAGCTATATATACATTACATATTAATATATGTAATAGATATATAAAATTACATATAGATATAAAAATATATATACACACACTTACTACCTTAAAACGCCTGAGAAATTCAACAAGTATGTTTTCCTACTTTGTTCAAAGAGCTTTTTGATTACAAGGATAAAGCCCTCAGAATAATAAGGATACAATACAGAACTGACATCCTGCCTAGAAAGCAGTCAGGTTTGCATATGTAAATTCTCCAGTGTGTTTTGATTTTTACATCCATAAAGTGTATTGTTCCATGTATAGAATGAATATTTTTGAAACAGTTATATAATGTTAAATTTGCCCTTGGTGAATTTTACTTTGGTTGCCTGAAATACTATTGCTTCATTTTAGTTCCTCTGAAACGACAGATTCATAAATGCCTGAAGGCCTTTACACATTAACTAGTTAATATGAGATGTCACCATGATTAATGAATGAGGGTTTTTTTAAAAAAGCAATATTTCATGACTGGTTGTCATGGCAGGAACCTGACATGACAGTACTAAAAATTGTATAAGAAGAGGAAGAAAAAAAACTTCAAAATTTTGTAGGATTAAGACAAACCTGGGGAAAAAAAAAGAAATACATAGAAAAAAATGCCAAGATAAACAGGTTACAGTGTGAGATATGCCCGGGTTTATTCTAATGTGTTAAAGAGTAATTTTTTACATTAGACTAAAAAAATTTAGACAAAATTTATTGTATTGTTTGTGCACAGATGAACTGGAAAACAAGGCAAAAATACCCTTTCAGCTATAATTATCAGCCAGGTTTATTTAAGGATGAATAGTGGAAACAAGACAGCAAGCATCCATGGCAGTTACTGTGCTGGAAGATGCTAATGATTGACACCAGAAGAGTCTAAGTCTCAAATGAAAAAGGCAGGCTACAAGCTAAATCATTTTCAAACTCAGAAAAAGCAGCCAAACCACTCTGTAGTTAGAAGTAGATGTGGGAAGGAGGGCTGGCTGTGGAAGACAATATATCTGTAAAAAAAGTAATCAAACCAGAGATAATAAAAAGGACTTCAACAGCAGAGGAACAATGGCTTTATATTATTGGTGGCAGAAAGTCAGTAAAAGAGGAGCTATCACTATGAGAAGAGGTAGATTTAATGGAGGAGAACAGTCAGACATGTCTGGTCTCCTTCTTGTACCGAGAGAGGTTGTGCAACAGCTCTGCTTTGCATGATAGGGAGAAACAGGGCTCTTGTATAATTTCTTCCATTCATCTGTCATGATCTTCTTTACACATGCAGCCCACATCAAATACAGAGAGACCACAAAAGTACACCAAATTCTAGTTTCTGTCATTTTGACATCCATCATAAATCACATTACAACAACTCCTGGCAATGTAGGGGGACAGAAGATGGGACTATCTGACAGTCTTGAACTGTTCACTTGAAGACTCTGCCTTAGATGCTTTCCAATCATTTGGAAGCGAATGTAATGTGCTTTGCAAAGTCACCCTGCTGAAGAAGAACAAGACAAGAGAATGAGGAGTTACATGAGAATAATGATCAGAATTTACAGGAATAAACTTGGGAAAGTTTATAACCCCAGCTCACTCCTTCTCTCTGGTTACCCATTTCTTCAAATATTACTGGAACTCTGTTCCCTTTGAGACACCAAATCAGGCTGAAATCAGCTGTCAGTTTTAACACATTATTGACAAGATGAAAGACATCTCAGAGAGGTTGTTTCTGTAGAATACAAGAGCAAACTCTACAGTGATCGCTTTGGGTGTGAGAATAATTCCAAACAACTCAACTTCTTCTCCGGCAGTAACAAAGTACTGGAGATGTTCGGGTTCCCTGAAACAAGAGAAACTATGACTTCCATGAAATGCCTTCACATAACATCAACCAAACCCCTTTTTTTTTTTTCATGACAGGAGCTTCTTCTTCTGCTTTCATTCCTTTGAGGTGTCATCCCTATATGCTACACTGGTTGTCTCTTCATTTGTCACTGTCAGCTTCCCTACCTGGGACCTGCTACTGCAGCCTGTGCTTTCCCTCCCTCTACCAGTGTCCTCACTTGCTCCTCAAGATTTTTTAACTCATGTGACACCAATTTCAGTGACACATCTTCACTGTGGTGGCATCACTTTGCTAGTGGCAGAGAATAAAAAAGTGCCTTATTATCATGGGAAAACGTGGCACTTCCCCAGCACTGTGCTACAGAATTTTGTGGGAGGGAAAGCAGCAGCTTCTGCAATGCTTGCTTTTCCCAAGCACATCACGGCTCCCCTCTGGGACCACATGAAAAGAAAGTTAAAGAGAAGACATCCAGCCTGACTCTGGGATGTTTACTCTTTTCAGCAGCAATTTGCATAGAAAAAGCATTACCAAAAAGTTAATGACATTTTGAATTTGACATTGAAATTACTTTAATTCAAATATGCAATACAAGATTTCCTAGAAATGGGGAATGATGTTTTTCAAATGGCCCAGACCTTTTCCAAAGGCATTGTAAGTTATTCTGGTTCAGAATGAAAACAAGCTTCTGAATGTCAGAATTTGCTACAAAACTGAGGTTCAGTTAAATTGAACTTTTATGGCCATCCTTTCTCACAAGAGCTTAGAAAATGCAGTTGTGTCTGGTGTCTTGTTCAGGGGAAATGACAAAGAGATTTCTCCATTTCATGGTCTTGTCCACAGGAATGTATACTCTGCCTTCCTTTTCAGGTAAAAATTAAAGTTCTAAAAATAGTTCCAGAACAATAATTAAAAACAATTCATGCTATGTACACGCTGCTTAGTCACCTAAATCAGGAAAAGATCAAAAATAAATCGGTTTGCCATGATTACTGAAATTAAAGACCAACAGAGAGTGAGGTGAACGAATTGCCACCTTTCTGCAGAAATAAACTCCCTGTAAAACATAATAAGCAATCATGGCCCTGTAAGAGTGCTTATTTGTCCACCTGCATAATGTATTTGTGGCAGTTTTTAAAATACAAAGTTCCAATTTGTACCTGTACTGCCTGAGGTGCACAATTAAGTTTTTCCCCTGGATTTCAAATATGCATGTGTGAGTGGGAAGGCAGCAAAGGCATTAAAAAGAGCACTTGTATGCCATTTTTAAATTCAAATGTTTATGGACATGGTACTGCTTAAAAAGGTCAGCTTAAATACCTTGTTATGTGGATTTTAACTTGTACCTATGAAAGAGGTGTTTTAACTACTTTCTTACACTGGTAACACTGGGAGTGTGTCCAACAGTTCATCAGTGCTGCCTGCTGTGATAAGGCGATGCTGGTTCCTGATCTAGGCTACAGTTAGGTGCTCTCTCTGCTTTTTAACACCCACAGCAGTGTGGTTGCCAAAGCATGCCATGGCTGTAGTAGTAGGAAAAGCTACTCTCCTTATCTGGGTGTATCAGTAGCTCCAGGGGCTTGTCACAACACAGCAGAGGAGCACTGGGCTGTGTGCACACAGGTAAGGTAACACACCTGCCTTCTGGATGCAGAGCAAACATGTCAGATTCAGTGCTCTCCCTACTGCCTCTTTGTCCATCTGTGGCAACACGGTTAATAGGGAGGACTGGAAAATAAATTGACTAGATTAATGATTTGTTTTCCCTGATAGAAAATGATTGAAAAAGCAGCTTTATGGGGAGACTTGGGAAGAGAAAAACTGATTTTATTTGGGGCATCAATCACCACATTCTGTGGTTTACAAGCCAAGATGCTGCTGTGTTGAGGAAATCTGTGTGTGTCAAGAGCTGCACACCTGGCACTGCAGCCAAGGGCCCTAGTAAATTTGATTTTTTTGTTCTTGTGTCCTTGACCTAAAGCAGGAGTAAAACTCCAGCTTTAGCGGGTTATACTGGCTTGCCATCAGCAACACATTTTGCCCCTTCATCATTTGGAAAGGTGGGCAGGCTGTAAGGGCCTGGAGGGCACCCTTCTCTTACTGGAGTTTGACTGCAGGGGCTTAGGTCAGCTTGGGCACACTGCAGCCTGTCCAACTGGGATCTGCCCTGGCTCCCAGCCTGTGTCACCCCTCACAGTGTTGAGTAAAAGGGTCTGTGCAGTTATGTAAACATATATGTTTATTTTCTGCCTTTAAATAATTGGATAGTATTCCTTGCTCTGCAGTGGAGCAGTAGCCATACTGCCCATTAACTAGCATTTACCTTCAGAGACCTCAGAAACTGAGGCAGTACAAAAGAACATGAAGGATAATCAAGGCTTAGAGCAACAGCCAGACAGTTACACTTACAATGAACAACATGATGCTGCTTGACAAGAGGATTGTATTCCTACCTTCACCTCAGTGAACAGTCTTGTCCCAGTGAAGGGCAAGACAAGGGACCCTAGAAATAGCTTTAGCAAGTTGCCATGGTCTAGTTCTCAGGAAAATTTGGGTATAAAATTATCTCACCTGGGGGATGGCCTGTGGTGTTGCCTTCATTGTAGATCTATTTTGTTCACTGCTGATATTTTTACACAGTGAGAAAGAGAAAAAAATCTGACTGAAGTCAATCCTGTTGTTCAGCCACAGATTCTCTAATGCGTATGTCCATCCTAATGAGTAGTTTGCTTGTAGACATCAATAATTTCTGCTTCTTTCCCATGAGAGAGCACCCAGTGTTTGAAATTATGTTTCTTTTCCTAGTGCTTGTCATTCTCATTTAGTCTAGAGTAGCTGAAAAATAAGTAGTCAATTCCCACTTCCTTCCTTTGCAGAATTGCAGTAATAACCTGGAATTACAGATCAACATCCAATCTTTTTTCAGCAGATGGCTTTCAGCAAATAAATACACTCAACTTGCCAAGCTTTGTCCTGAAGTACAAAAACTGTCCACATCAAATCAGGATTTTAGTGGTTTTCATTTTCTCATTGTAATCTATATTTTGCTCATGAACCATAAAATGAGGTGAGGTGCGAACTCTTATTTATTCAAAGGTACATAACGTTTCTCATATCAGGTACAGATTTTAGAAGTAGGGGGTAGTAGCAAAACAGAGTGTGAATGGGTCAACCTTAGGCCCAGTTTTCACAACACCTCCTCTCATGTGCATATATATTCAAAAACAAAAATCAGCCTCTTTGTACCCCACCCCACGTTATATTAAAGATCTACCCACCTCTGAGAAACGGAAGAGTGCTTTAAAGCTTTTTTTTAGGGGTAAAAGATAATCCAAATGCCTCCAAAGCACACATAAATGAACTGAGGAAGGAAATATTTTCTAATGTATGAGAAAAATGTCAAGACCAAACCAAAACAAAACAAATCACTCAGGATCATGCAATGTTGCTGGTAAGATCTGTAGAGCATCAGCTAAAAGCACAGTGTAATTCACTGGCTTGCAGCTGAAAGGGAAGTTTGGAAAACTCAAGGCAGAAACAAGAATTAGAGATTTTCAAATGAAGTTAATTACCTATTAAAACTAATCAACACAGGACTGGAAATCCTGCATCCCCAACCTCACTTTTATTTCTGGTCTCTTTACATTGCAAAATCGTCCAGGTACTTCCTTCTTTATGAATGAATCTCCAAAGACTTTTCTATTGTGGTTGCCTACCACCACCACATGGTACCATGATACCATGTGGGAGTTAGCCTTAAAAAGTCTGAGAAAATCGAAATTCACTTTCAGATTTCCTCATGTTTATCCAGACTGCAATAAAGTCCCAAACCTTCTGCACATCTGCTTCCCTCACCATTGTCCCCAGGCTCTCTTCCACTTCCTAGGACCACCTACAAAATCTCTTACACTCTCATTAGTCTGTTGTGAACACCCACTCGTCTGGCAAAACATCAAAACAGTTATTTACCTTGACAGTAATTTCTTTTCTCTCTCCGACCTGCTTCATTTAACCATGCACTTGTCCCAGCTGAGCAGATGTATGGTCTTGCTGGTAAGTTTTCTCTCTCCCTTGCTCCACTTTTGCCCTTTCTGTCTCATCATCTTCTCTATGGCTTTTTTTATTTCGTAAGTTCTGCCTCTAGGGAATTATGCTACATCTTTGAAAACTACAGGAGATGTCTCTTAATTTCCAGCAAAACATCTTGCTAGAACACAGAGAAACTGTGAACATAGAAAATCATTTAATTTGATGGTAATGTGAACAACCCTGTAGAGTTTAATTGTTCTCTTAAAATGCCTACCAGTACTTTCCTAGAGCTAAACAATTGTGTGAATACATCATTAGTACATGAGAAAACACATCATGTGGAATTCTGTGTTGTGTCAGCAAAATTTCCCCTTTTAAGAAAAAAAGGCAATGAGTATTGAAATTTGGAGTGACTAAAAAAAAATAGTGTGGGATTTGTTACATACCTGATTTTACTTCATTTTTAATTGATTACAAAAGTATTCTGGTCCTTTTATATCCCAATAGCATAACACTTCCTCATCTATCTGTATCTTATAAAAATTTTACTTTTAGTTGATATATATTTTCAGCATTCTATACATGATATGAATGCTGACCTTGCCACACACTGCCTATGCTACACCTGCAGAAGTGTAAGGTCATCAAGCTGGATGCGAGCAGAAGTCAAGTTTCAGTCTCCCACAGGGCTCTGAGCTGCAGACATATTCCTTTTTCATAGATCTTCCTACTTTTGTCTGGAGAGTGGAATGACTGCTCCTCTCCACCCAAAGTATTTCTAGAGAAGAGGGACATTCTTCCAAACTTCAAGTTAAGATATTATGTCAGGAACTCAATCTGTGCAGTGAGGGTGCAGAGAGAGAACATGTCTGGGAGAAGAGACCCAAGTCTCTCTGTCAGTTATTCAGGTGTCACGACCTCAATGCTCTATAATCATTTTCTGAGACAGCAATTCAGTCTCCTGTGTGCTAACTGTAAAATTTAGGAAGTCATCCTTATTTTGCAGATCTTTATGTTTTGAATTTCAATGCTACAAGAAGCCAAATTTCTAGTTTTACCTGCTACAGGTCTGCAGACATGCTTTACAAAAGCAAACACTGATTAATGAGATGAGCCAGTAGTCAATGAAAGCAACAAATGGGTGGACTCAGGAGGACTGACTCTTGAGAACCAATTAATGTGTGGACATGCCATCTGGGCTGGCGGCACACAGGGTAGTTCACTATCTGCTGCCACTGCTGGCACTGCACCAAGAAGAATTGTAGCATCTGTCAGTCCCCAGGATCTGTAACAGAAAACTACACTGTAGAGAGCTTCAAAACAAGCCTTGAACATGAAAACTCTCCGGTAAATCCCTAGAAGAAAAATCCTAGAGATAGTGTAGAAATAACTGTATCAAAACTAGAATGTGGAATTGTTTCCCATGCAAAATAAAAATCTCACAGATCTGCCCCTTTATCTGTTACTCCTTTTCGACTGTAAACTCATCTCTTCTCTCTAAATGTCTTTTGAATATTTTAATTGACATCAAAATCATGTTTTCTCCCTATGAAGTAAAACTTCAGATATTCAGATTTTCACCTTTCCCTCCCGTTTTCCCCATAAGCTCGAACTTCTTTCCAGAGACATGTTGAATCACTTAGGGAAAAAAAATATAATATGAGCAAGTTTTATCCCACTTAATTGTCATTGTCATTGGTCTCCAAGGACTTCCCTTGAAAAATAAACTTTCTCAAGCATTGCTTGTTATTTAGCCAAAGCACAGGGAAGGAAACTGCTATTCTGCTTTCCTTTCCTTCTGAAAGACATAAAGATTAGATACAAGATACTGGCAGGAATACTATCACTTAAAAGGGGAAAACAGATTTCTAAAAATCTACTTCTAAAATCTGTGATTCACACAGAAGCAGCAAGGTAACAAGGGCTACCTTGTGTTCTTTTACCTAACAGAAACCATTACTGTGTTCAGTGGAGACGTTTTAGTAGGATGGGAAGTGTAAAATCAGGAATCATTGTTAAAAATTAGGATTTTAGTGCTTAATCACTGTAATCTACATTTCAGAAGAGATAATTTTACTTTCATTTGAAGACAGCTGTATTGCAAAAAGGCAAACAATTCAGAACTCTGTGAATAAATTAGGGAAAAAAAATTGAACCAAATTACCATGTTTGCTTTTCTTTCCCCCATGCTCCATCACTCTGACCTTACTTTCTGAAGTATCGGACTTAACATCAGGGTATGAACATAACCTTTGAATGAAAATCTACTCAGCACTGACTCGAGTTGGTGGCCAGGCACTGACACAGGCCATGCCTACATCCAAGATGAATGAACAAAGTGCTCTGAAGTTTTTCTGCAGGTCCTGCATGAACCTTTCTCAAGGCCTGATCCAAATTACTGTGCCCTTCTAAATTCTTGGAAAATATTCTGTCAGCTATGATAAGCATTTTTTTGAGTTACCAATGAAGAAGAATGGCTATATATTTGGATTAAAAAGATAATCAGTCTCTGCGATATTTGCTTCAAGAAATGAATCACAGAAAATACAGCTTTTAACTGAGATGCATCAGCAGGATCATAGTGAGACTTTAATGAAGCATTTGTGTAGAGCAGTTGAAGTTCTCTAATTACAGACTTTTCTAGGAGCATCTTTTGTTCCCAGTGGGACCTGGCCTATTTCCAGAGTAGTCTGGCTGGAAAGAAAGGATTAGTTTACCTGTCTCTGTTGCTGAAAGCTAACATGACTGAAGGCAGTGCCCCTTTGTACTTGCTGAGAAAATTCTCTCCAATTAGACATTAAGCTCAACTTAATGCTTTAATTGTTGGACATCCAGAATATGCTTGATTGAAGTTCAGCTATAAGAAGAGATGCAGCTGACAGAAGCTTGTGTGTTCATTGAAATTTAGGGAAAAAAAAAAAAACTTCTCTTATTCTCAGGCAAAAAAACTTACAAATTTTATCTGAGTAAATTATGCCACTCTATGTCTTCAGAAATAAAGACAACATCATAGAGTGAAGACACCATGGTGACGCAACTTTCTTTCTTATACACGAAACCTTGATCATCTTATAAGCCATTAATTTTGCTGAGTACTATAACTAGTCAGGCACCCACAAGAGAAGTTCCTGAAGAGAGGGTTGAGTGTGGAGTTAGGTACCTGAACTCTGAGTTGTATGTGGCTGACATAAGATGTTCTAAAATAATATTCAAGAAGGTCATCAATCCAAAAAGGCTTGCTTACAAGAGGTAGTGTTAAATCAAGAATGCATACAAGGCAAATTTCAATGAATGCTGAGTACTTTCTGTACAATGGCCCTTCTTCCATCAAAATGTTGGCTTTACTCTGGCAAGTCTAGAAGCCTCTTTTGGGAAGAAGTAGAAGTGAGGTCTTACTGTTTGTTTTGTTCTAGGGCCTAGGCTTTTTTATCCAAGAGGGACTCCATCCCTGACTACGTTTCCAAGGAAATTTTTTGCAACTGGACTCCAGAAAGGACTCTATTCTATGCAGGACTGACCAGGCCTCTCTGGGAACAAGCAAAGAAAATCCCAGTGTTACAGTGCTCTGTTGGGCAAAGCTAATGGCTCAGAATAAGCCAGGGAAGCCTAGGAAAGCCTCATAACTGTCTTAGCTTTAAAAAAATCCATTCAAACAAGTCAAGTCTACTTCTCAGAGACTTCCCGCTTTTCCTCTCCTTTTAACAAGTTTCAGGTTGTTTTGAATGAGTGGGTTGATTGTGGAGGTGCATCGTCCTTCCTCCTGTTGTTCCTCCTTAGGCCTGCTCTGTGATCTGGGGAGCTCCTGACAAGCTTTCACCAATCTATCTAGAGTGGTGAAGTGCCTCTTTACCATACCAGCTGGGCATGAAGCACCCTGACTGTACCAGCAGCTCTTGCATGATAAAGGTGGGAACAACACTGACCATAAAGGAACATCCGCTGCCTTACCAAGGTGGGAAACAAAGGATGATCAGTCATCCCCTGACAGCCTTCCAGCATTTCCCACCTGAACTGTAACCCAAGCAGCACGATACCATTTTTTGCTGGAGTTTTGGAAACAGATTCCAAATTTTTTGCAAACTCCAGTAATTGTGATCCTATGATTTGGTCATTACCAACTTCATGATGGAGATTTTAAAGATTACTTATTTACTTACAACCATGTTGATACCCTATAAACAGCTGTCCTAAGTGAGACCCTTCAAGGTGTCCTGAACCACAGGCTCACCCAACACCTCCCTCTGGGTCAGATGCCTCTCGAAGGTCACAAACCCTGAAGTCTGCAATATTCAAAACACCATTGCTGATTAAGAAGTTTATGCTGATACCTCGCAGACACATTCCTTGAGGTGCAACCCATGCCTGCTGAGAAACACAAGGGGATTTGACATATTTCACTGAACTCAAGGGGAATTTTTGATGGGTACCTTTACACACATAGATATAGATGCGTACATCTATTCTCCTATGTGTATGTGAATGGATTATGGTATGAATGGTATTATAATGACTCTATAATTACATCAGTGTTATAACTGTAGTAAATTCCACTTTAAGATCTTTTTAAATGTTTAAATAGTCAATTATTAAGTGCTCTTAAACCCTTTTTCACTCTTATCTTTACGTACCCGTATCCTTTACACTCTTAGACTTTTGCATCTCTGGTCTCCATATAAATAATTCTAAATTGATTCTTGTCCAATTTTCCTATGCATACTTCAACTAAGTAGTAAGTAAAAGAGTGAACCTTGTCATTTAGCTCTGTTAAGGTCATACTTCCATAAATTCATATTAAAACCTACTTTTTGTCAGTGACTTCAATGGTGATTCTTTAAGTGGCCAAAACCACTCATTTGCAACACAGGTCAAATTAATTTTTTAAGCCAGTGAAATTTACACCCAGTGTTGCCACTTTGAATTAGAAGAGAATCAGTTAAACCACTTTACACTGAAAACCTTATTATAATCAATTGACAATCTACTAATTCTCATGAACTATCATTCATCCAAAACCATGTTGACTGGTGTAATGGTAAAAAGACATGGAATTCCTAGCATTAGCATAGATTGCACAACAGTGATAATAAACCCCTAAGCACCAATAGCTATTTAAAAAACCCTAACAAAACCTGAGCAGAAAATAATGGTAATGAAATCAGAAAGCTTGGAGTCAACTGTGGTGTTTCAATCAGTCTGCAAAAAAATACAGCATTAGATAATCAGCACATTATTTCTGATCCACTGAATAAAAGCTGATGTCTGCCTAATTATTAAATTGACAGACATGTTTTCATAAACAGCAGCATACTTTTACAAAAGGTCCTTAGCTGATGTGGAAAAAATTGTAATACCCCATTTTTTTATCTGGAAGCTGTTTAGTTAAGGAAAGACATTCTCTATGTACTGGCTTTCAATATTCCTCTGAGGAGGCCTAGAAACACCCATCTCTTTTTGACAAGGGATAGTATAGAGAAAATTATCACAAAACACATTTTCATTGACAAAGAAGTCAGAAAGCACTCTCTGGTAGACTTGATAGACAACCAAGTTCTAAAAGCAAGAGATTTAATTGGAAAATGCTCACTCCCCAGCAAGACTTCGCACTGTAAAAAGCAGCAGTTGTAACGTCCCAAGCATTTATTTTCAGCTCATA
Source organism: Calyptomena viridis (assembly GCA_013390005.1). Lineage (NCBI taxonomy): Eukaryota > Metazoa > Chordata > Aves > Passeriformes > Eurylaimidae > Calyptomena > Calyptomena viridis. The sequence continues at coordinate 63,254 of WEIV01002557.1, forward strand.
TGGAGTACTAAGTGATCTCAGAGATAACCAGGAACAACATATGTACTGATTTAATATGAAATATTTTAATTGTTCCCAGAANCTGATAAAGACAAAATTCATTAATTTAAAAGGCAACAGCTATTCCTAAGTAACAGTTTATGTAGACAGTAGATAAATGGGAGAGCATGTCATTGAATCTCAGCAACATAGGAGATAGACACTTCACCTATCTGGTAAATTTATCTGATTGNCAGACTTGTTAAATATAGCCTTTACATTGAACAGGAGTACATTTATACTTAGATAAAGTAAGAGCTGCATGACAGATTACCAAATTGGGAAGAGCAGTTCAGCTCGTATCATGACTACATTGCCATGTCCTGTGTATGTTCACATCCAGCTCTCCCTGTAGCCAGCACCTCCTCCAACATTCATTAGTTCTTGTAACATGTTTGTCACTTGTCTGTTCACTTAGTCAGTCCCAGCAGGCGAAATGTTTGCAGTAAAGTGTCTTCTGTAATAGCCCAGCTGGTGTTTGGAGTCCGCAGACCACTTTTTGCCTTTGCTGCAGAGAGCTCAGTTGTGCGCGGGTGGAATTCGTCTTACCCAAATATAGTCCACAGAAAGAAATAAGCACTGCTGGTCAAGATTTGTCTACTTTATTTTAGGCATTGACCTCAGGATGAGATTTCTGTCATTAAGCACTTATTTCTCTTCACTGACAGTACAGTGAGCCTGTGATGACTCACTCAGATGTAGGAGTCTACAGCTGGTCTGATGAATCCTGCCTGGAGTCTCTTCAAGGTGAGGGCAAGACCTTGGACTGGAGGTAAAT
>WEIV01002560.1:1262-30190 GCA_013390005.1 Calyptomena viridis
CCTTCTGACTAAAGTCAAGTTTAGCTTTGGGTTTTACCATGTTTTGCCACCTTAAAGGCTGTGGTGCTTTTATATTTTATATACTGTCTAAATATATAACTCAGTTAATGATATTTTGGTGTTTGTGAGAATGTGATTTTTGGTGACAAGTTTAAGTTTGTGATCATAAGCAGGAAAACCACAATAATCTTCAATTTTATTTTAATTTTCTTCCAAGTCACTCTGCATTGGTTTGTTTCTTCTACTTTCATGTGAATTTGAATGTAAAATTGCTCTTAAGTTCTACGAAAAACGAAGCCTTATATGGATATGCAGAGCCAAAGATACTTTTTTTAGTATTTTTTTTCCCATTTAAGTGGAAGAAAATACTTATATAATTTTAGTGGTTGGTCCCTGATGAAATTGATGCAGATTAACTAGGAACTGAACTTAGATCCTTAATGAGCCAAGACTAGCTGCAGTCAATACTTCTTACATCTGGAAAAGAACTAAATAATACTAAGGAGTTGTGGAAAGAGATGTAAAGGTCCTTTATGAGTAATTTATGTGAGTTCATGCTTTTTCACACACAACTGAAATGGATTCATGCTAATGATCTACGTTTTCATCTTCAGAACCTTAGCAATAGTATAAACTCATTAACTGCTGTATTTAATAAGTGGAAATCTGTGGTATTAAAATACTTATAATAAGAAATTTTTGTCAATATTAGGGGAAAAATGTGTTTGAGTAGGATGCACTGTCTCCATTCCTATCTTGATTTCTACACTCTCTGTTTAAAATCCTATAATGGAGTCCATAATTCTTAGAGCATTTAAGTCTCTTGACCAGACTTTTCTTATTTGCCTTTTGCAAGCCACCCTAGAGTGATCTGCAGGACTTGAGTTATTCTGGCATTCTGGAAAGCAAGAGTTTTTACATGAACCTGACCCCTGAAGTTCATATTTAGAGGTTGACTAAAAAGGCCTCCTTTTGCCTTCAGTCCCACTATCTTGCACACTAATCATAAACTATAACAATAAACTAACTAATGTTGATCATGTAATAATTAGTGCCATTCCATTGTTTCCCTGAAACACTAAAACAAGATACTAAAGTTATTCATCTTGAATTATTTTCCAGTTTACTTTCCAGAGGCTGTGTAATAGTTCTGCTACTCTGTGATGCTCCATGAAGCTGAAAATCTGAGATTTTCCTGTGCCGATTCACATGACCTGTGGTCGGTGTCTCCCAACAGGGACCTGCCAGTTGCCACTTTGTCTGAGGAATCCTAGAGCAGTCAAAAGAAAATGCTTTTCAGAGGTAAGAGAGCTTACTTTTTCTCTTATTCATTCTGTCTAGAGGGATGAATTCTGCCTGTTTGAATCTGTGCACTTGTGTGGACTGAAGTTTGTTTCAGGAAAGCAGCAAAAATAAAGGGGAAGTCAAAGCAGCTCTTCAGCCCTGCATTTTGGATTTTTTCTCTAAGGTTTATTTAAGTTTTCAAATAAAAATTTTGCTGTTAGAGGCAGGGTTAGTGAATTTCTGATTGCTGGAGAATTTGTATGGGGTTCTTCCTCTTACACTCAGAAAATGGAAAAATAATACCCGAAAGATGAAAAGTTTCTGATATGCCTTCTGATCTGCTACAGAAGGGCAATTAGCAAATTAATAGACAATTCTGGTTTATACCCTTTCCAGTTTATGAAGTTACCACTTTGGCATCCTTGTATACAGTGGGGAGGTAAGAAGCACAATGTATTTTGAACACGTGCCTTTTGGGAGGCAGAGACTGGAAACGACCCATGAGCAACGTGTAAACAACAATGACTTAAAGAGTTTCCACAGGGAAATCTGAGAACAGGCTTTGTGTGGACACTTTGGTGATAGCTTTTATTGCTACTGCTGTGCAAAATCCTTGTTACAGCCATTTATATTAAGCTGCACTCAGGGGTGATTAGCCTTCCATAGATGGGTAGGAGGGACATGATGGTGTCATGTGTGGCTGTAGTAAAAAGGCTGCATGTTTGGAGGAAATTTCTGGGTTGGGTTTGATCTCTGTAGCAAAGGGGCTGTGGAAGTCCTTGGAACTCTCACCCAGACAAACAGCAAACATGCATTTTCTTCATTGAATGGTCCTCAATGGTTTAACTTATGTTTCTGTTGCTAGAAGGGCAAAAGGCTTTCTATATCTATGCCTCTCAGTCTTGCTTTTTATTATTTTGTAATAGTTTTAGCTGAGGCAAGACACACTTGTCATCCTTGGCTTTATAATTTTCTTTCTGAGTGTGGTTATAGTGAAAAATATTAGAGTAGGAGGGGAGAGAAAAGCTTTGGAATTGTGCATGTGGGCTGTAGCTAGAACCATCTAGGTGAGTTAATTATCATGCTGGGAGCCTGCCTGGTCTGTTAGTACTTAGCGTTGTGTTATTTGTGCTTTGAAAATGCTCTTGAAATGAAGAATGCTCACAGAGCAGGGAGGTGATATATTATATTACTGTCTATAAATTTTGCTGCAGTTTCATAATTCTAGGAGACTGCTAGCAATGTTATATGAGTTTAGGATGTTGATGTGATGTATTTTTTTAAACATTATTTCAAAAGCCGCAAGCAAAAGTCTGAAGTTAGGAAGTTGAAGGCAAGAAGGGGTCGTGTTTGTTTCGTTCATGATTGAAACATGAATGCTGGTGTTTGGTTTTTTTAAACCTTTGTTGCAACTCACACTTAGACATCTCAGTCAATTTGTAGAAGCTGTGGAGTTTTTACTGATAAACTTTTAGTACATTTTGAGACTGATCAGTAGCCTATCATTCCTCTAAAACTTCATGGTACAGGAGATACAGGGCAAAAGGCTCTGACAGTTTCTGCTTCATAGGCCTGTGATGGTTGGAAATGTGTTTTGCCTCCCTCTTGTAGAACACCCTCTCGTACAGTAAAAGCAGCAAAAATAGCCTGTAATTGACTGGGTAACAGCATATTGGCTTGTACTCCACCAGCTAAAGCCACACATGGCTGTGATGCTGAAAGCTTTTTGCTTTTCTCAGTGAGGAGTTTGAAGTGGAGATTAATATAAAATAAGTGTTGTTCACAGGTGTCAGGTGCTGAAGTCCCTGAAACCTGTAATTTAGATGATCTGGCAAAGATTTTTGAACTCTGGGAAGGTCTTTTGGCATCTTTCTGTGATCTCAGCTGTTGCCAAAGTCTTTGCAATGGGTGCACAGAGAACAAGCTAATTGTCAGTTTTTCTTCCTTGGATTCTCTATGAGGATGCTTAACCACTTGATTTATATGGTGTGGTTCTTCATTTAAGTAGATTAAATCTGGTGTTAGATTCAGTTCAGTCTTGATCGAATCTTATTTCCTGATATTAGACCAGGACAAGAGGTTATTATACTTTATTAATAAAGAATTGACACCTTCATCCATAATTCTGTTCTTTCCATATCGCTTTGTGTATGGATTTGTAGTGCAATGTTGAGCTAATGTGTGGGGTCTCTATAATAAAATTTCAGCTATCTTAATCTACCTGTTTTGGGTAAGTATATTGAAAGAAATGGTAATTTATAGCCAGTATCAAGAGCTATGTCAAAGGAAAGCAAAAAGACCTTGCTGTGGGCAGAGTTGTAAATTTCTTCTCTTAAGCACATAGGATAGGCATGATGCTGAAAATAATGAAAAGGATGAGGGGAAAGGATAACAAAAAAGAATCAGAAAAGAGGAATATTGTGAGCTCTAACAACTTTTGAAAAAGTAAAAATTTTGCCCAGTGTTCTTTAGCTAATTTCTGATACAGACTTTAGATGTTTATATGTAAACAAGAAGCATTAGCTGTTAATATTGAGGCAGTCAGAAACTGAAGTATGTTGTCCCTTTGCAGGAATTTAAAATGCTAATGAATGATTAAGCTTCACTAACAAGCTGCCTAATTTCACTTGCAATGATTTAACAAAAGTGTTTTCCATCTGGGAGATACGAGAAACAAACAACTCAATTTTTGGCAGCAGATTTTTTAATTTATTGTTCTTTCTGAGGCTGCATTATGATGGAGTCCTATAAAGGGAGTTGTTTGCTGTTTGTGGACCCTGTCAGAAGAATACACATGGGTAAACTTGTTAGAAGAAGAAAAATTTATCTGGAAGACTGTCAACACATTCTCTAAAGGTTTTGCTTTAAAAGCACAGCTTAAGTATCATATTTTTCAAAGCACAGAACCAAGAATTTATTTAAGATATTCAAAGCTTTGAGGCTTATTTCTAGAGCAGCAATTAGGAAGTTCTGGGACCATATTGCAAAACTCCTATAAATGTGTTGTTATTTCATATAGTAAAATCTGAAAGGAAAGACATGATGGATTTTGTATCAAAAATTCTTTCTCACTAACTAAAAGCATACTTATGATAAATTTCTCTAGTTTCTTTGGGTACTCTATTCTCTTAATGCAATATAATATAAGTTTTGAGTTATGGCACATGTCAAGAACCAGGTAGAAGGTAGGTACTTTTTGGGCATTCAATGTGGACTTTGTCTGAATGTTGGCTGGTATTGATTGGCATTTTCACTCCTTTTCCCTTAGTCTCAAATAACTTACTTCTCTTAATTTCCATTAGAATTGTAAAACTTGCCCTTTCAAAGCAAGCTGTTATGGAGATGTGAAAAAATAGATTGCTCTTTGATCTGGTACAAATGCAAAGTGTTTACCTTAAAGGTTTTTTTATTGTTGCATTTTAAGAACTTGACACAGAATGAAAATGTCTAATGCAGGCATCCTAGGTAATGGAGAAAATCCTAAATATTTGTGCTACCAGTGTCTTTAACTGCTCAGGGAGAACGGGGATACCTATGTGATATTTTCATTCTGTTGGTAGAAATGAGATTGTCTGTTTTATGAACTTGCTCTTATAATATACTTAATGTGTATTGTCTTGCCAGCAAGGGTTCACAATGTGGATGCAGATGTTTACACAGGAAATTCCTCTGATCCTGACTGTGGCTGTACATGCATTTAGAGCTATGGGTGTCCTTGGATCAGTCAGTGTATTTGTCACCTTGCAGCACCAATCTGCCAGTCTGAAACACAGAGTTAAAATGTGTATCAGTGCAGTTCTGTCATGTGCATGGGCACTCAAAGTAACAGCACAATTCAGTGTGTGTGTGAATGTGCTTAATAAGAACAAATGGTGCTTGCAGGAATGGCAAACGTCCAGGAGAGAAAAGTGTTTCTATGTCATGTTGTGTCATTGTGGTGAATATCACTTACAAAACTAAAGGAAGGGGCTTTTGTCATAATGGGAATGTTAACACGGATCTGTTACAGATTTATTTGTTGTTTGGTGTTGTAGAATTGTTCTGCTTATTTGTGCTATACATTGGCGAGTCTGCTAAGTTTTCCTGAGTAAAAGTTGAAAATTACAGTATTACAGACCAGTTCTGATGATGATGCGGGGAGCTATGAAATGAAAATATTTATGGTCAATAAATTCCTATGGACTTCAATATACCTAAGATGGGACAAGAAATTACTTCTTTCTCACTGCTTTTTTAGCCTTATTGAACTGAAGTAATGACACACACATACACTCCCTCTGTTTTATTTCTCTCCTCTGAAATTTTAAGAGGGAATGGGGAAGTAAAAAAAGCAGTGGGAGGATGATTCTTTGCCCTGGCAGTAACTGAATTGCAGTGGTTTTGAAGCCTTGTTCTGCACTGTGATGTAGTAACTGACTGAGACCTGAATCCTTTGGTTATGTGATATTTACATGCTAATTTTCTGGTCTCCCCTGCTAGAGAGAGAAACCCTAGCATGTGAATGTAGCTGGCCGGACTAATTGAACCTCATGTGAAAAGAAATAATCTAAGTTAAATCAAATACAAGAGTAAATATTAGTAAGCATAAGCAACTATCATAATTATTTTGTGGTTATTTCTTGAAAGAGTACAAGTTGGTTTTATTTGGTTTTTTATACAACTGTATTAGATTCCTTTTTGCACTTTTCACCCAGGGTAAGGACTGGTTTATTTTGGTAATGTAACATTTTAAGTCGATTTAAGAAATTGTGCAATGAAAAAACCTAACATTAAAGGAAATAGTATTTCTTTAAAGATTCTACATGCTGGATGTAAGTTAATGCTGATTTCATTAGAAGTTTTCATTGAGTCCAAACTGTTTGTACAACTAGCAATGATGAATTATTAACACACAGTGCTCTAAGAGAATAGTCCTTCTTTACTGACAGAAAACAGCATTTGGTTTGATACAGAAAATTAAATCACTCTGAGCTTGTGAGGCTTGTTAATTATGTCTGAAGTAAAGGATTTTAATTGATCTCAATACTTGCTCTGCAAAATAGTTTTTTTCCCTCGAATGTGAAAGACTGCATATCTATTTTTATTCTGTTTTTCTCTTTAGTTTTGCTTTAAGCTTTTAAAGAGAGAGCTCAAACAGTAGTTTTCAACAGCTGATAACAATTTGGTACAAACATAACTTACCATCTACCAAACTTTTCAGTGAATAGAAAAAGGATAAACAAACACAATCCTTATCTTTAATGTATTGGCTTGTATGAGAAGATGGTTTTTCATTAATCTCCAGCCTTCATAAAAAACTCATGCAATTTAGATTTGCAGCCTCAATGCGAGGCTTGGGCAATGGGTTTCTTGCCCTGACCGATTAGTTGGAAGAGCATCCTGAGCAGTGGAGTGCCTGAACACCCTCTTGGCACTGACTAATGATGTTGCTGAAGACATGGGTGTGTGCTGTTGGCAGCAGTGGCTGAAGGGAGTCAGTTTGTCCCTCGTGGAGTGGCATTCCTTGGACTCCTGATGGCCCCTGTTGACAGGGAAGAAGCAGGTTTCCTGTTTGCACAGGCAAAGCCAGGTTTTGATAGCTCTGTGTAGAGAGTCCTAAGGATTTTTGTGACTGCTGCTGTAGAAAAAACACACTCCTATGTTTGGTTGCTAGAGAACAAGTCCTGGCTCAACTTTCAAGTGATTTCATGTTTTTCGTATAAATAAATAGCTTAAAAATTAAAAAAAACCCACCAAACACTGACTTTAAATGCAGTATGTTGCAATTTCATTTACACTTAGCAGACCAGGCAAGTTTTAAGCATTTGTTCAATTGCCCCAAATAATAAAATAGAGGAAACTATCAAAGGATTAGGAAATCTTCAAATTATGGAATCCATTTGGGACAGGAGACCTTGAGGCAGAGTAATAGGCAGTACCAGCATACTGAGGTTTCAAACTTGTTTTATGCTCTATCCCAGCTCTTGGGAGCTCCTCATATTGACTCCCACTGTGAAGCTTCTGATCCAGAAGCAACTTCTGTGAGGTTTCTTACACTGTTTCCTCTGGCTTTACAACTTGGTGGAGGTGTGTGTGATACCTCAGCTTTCCAAAGGCTTGGGAGTCAGTTCAGCTCTGCTAACGGAGATTTTACTGGAAAGGAGAGATATGGTAATGACTAAGTAATGACTTAAGATAGTAATAACTCAAATTATCCACTTAACCTACTTCATTTCAGTTCCCTTGGAGACATAAATAATTGTCCTAGTGGGAAGAGGGAGAGGCCAAGCAGAAAGACTCTCTTAGTGGTCCTCTGTTTTCAGTCTCAGTCCAAAACATGAAACTTAGTGCACGTGTCTTCTGTTCATCACATTTGCTGCACAGGTAATACAAGCAGTTGATTCTTGTCCCTTTGAATCTTGTTCCTTTTGCTGTATATCTCATTTGGTGTACAGAAGCAAGCCTGGCTTTATCTTCTGCAAACTTCTATACTGGACACACAACAACTGTCATTCGTAACAAGGCCTGCACCAGACTTTGTATTTTACATTTTTGGCAAGCTGGCAAACCTGCTAATGTGAAAAATTGGTACAAAACCCTACAGCAATTGCTTATAATTCACTTTGCAAAGTATTTAATCCCTTTCAAATATTTTTGTAACCAAGTATTTAAAAACTGTCACAAATCTTTTGATACCTTGACATCTATATCCCACATTTCCTCTGTACATGTACAGCTTTCAGACTATGTTTGTGACTTGTCGTGTTAATTTCACAATATGCCTTAAACTTGGGGGGAGAAAGTTGTTTTTATTAAGCCTTTGCAAAGACATGCTTGCACTATGGTAACTAAGTCAAGGGTTGTGGTATCAATTTCTAGAGCAATAGATGTAAAATAAAAAAAATAACAAAAAGAATCTACTAATTATTTTTGTTGCAGTAAGGTTTAGTTTATCAAACAAACCTATGAAGAAATCCTGTGAACCTGTTGTTTTCACAACTAAAGGAGCATTGCTAGAGAAATTTGGTTTATTCTAATTACAAAAATGGATCCCATGAGTAGCAGATGTTTTGAAAAAGCTGAAAAATTGAGTTAAGTTTTAATGAGAGCTATTGTAGTGGTTAAATAATGCATACCTCCAGCTACAGAGATGCTACATTTAGAGATTCTAAAATCTTATGTTCTAGTGTTGAAAACAATTAAAATGTCTTTTTGTCATCAATTTAAGTAATGCTCGAAAACTAAGAATTTCAAGTGTCTTTCCTGAAGCAAGAAACTCAATAACAATAACAGTGGCTTATTCCCTGTTGTACTGCATAAGCTGCATTTTGCAGCAAGAGCTTTTTGAAAAGAACCTTCAACAACCTGAATTGCTGAAATCTGGAAGTGATGGATGTTATTTGGAACAGGAAAAATGCAAAGATCTAAGCATTTCATAGAACTGCTACATAATGTGTGCTGTTCAAATAGTCATCTTTCATACAGTAATAGACATAAGCGTTCCAAATTTGTTTTGTTAACTTCATTTGCATTTGTACCTCATCTCCCAATCAACTCGTCCCTTTAGACTTCACGTGATTTATAAGATATGCCAGAAATTTAATATCTGGAAGGTTGTGTTTAAGTGAATTCTGAATTCTCAGAAATCTCTTCTGAAGAAAGTGGAAAAAGGGCTGGGAGCCAGGTGGGTGTGCAGGCAGTGTGGTGCAGAGGGACTTGTGCATCTCCTTTCAGTTATGGACCTTTCTTCCCTATTCCACTGGGATGTGTTAATCTTGTTCTTTCCAATTCCTTCCACATCCCAGCCCAGGCTGCTGGCTTTACCAGGTGAGTCCCAGGCTTCTCAGTTTTCTTATATTACTCCAGTACTTCTTTTCCTGCAGTTCCCGATTTTGGGACATACCTTAGTCTTTCATGGAATGGTTTCTTCCTTGGTTCTGACTCTGGAGAGGGGCCTTGCTCCTTGTACAGAAGACTGGAGAAGCAGTTGTCATTCCCAAACCATCTCTGCCAAGAAAGCCTGGCCCAACACAGGCAAAGGCATGTCCAGCACAGAGCAAATCTTTGAAGACAGTGGATATCAAGTCCCACAGTGTCTACACCTTGCATCTTCTCAAATAAAAAACTGTTTTGTGTTTTAAGCAAAACCACACAATTAGTGTAGGTGTCCAAAATAGCCAAATGTGTTTGAAATTATCCCGTAAAACAGTGGATGTCCCAGGCTGCCATAATCACAGGCAAACCTACGAGCTGTACCTCAGCACACTAAATTAATTCAGATTGCAGATTTAAGCAGAACGAGTGGGGAAGTAAATCAAAACCCTTGTTAAAAATTATATTTTAAGATATATTAATAAATGCAATTATACCTTTTAATAACCAGTAAGTGATGTAAAGATGGGATGCATATCTGAAGTACAGTGTTTGCTTAGGGTTCTGTGTGAAGTTAAAAGTAGTTATCAGAATATTATCATATTTAAAACTTTCTGTAACAGTTAAGGTATGTTACTGTGCTCTGTTGCATTGTATGTATTCATTTCCTTGGGCTGCACTTTCCTTTTCAGTCTTCATTATCTATTGCAGAAGTCTTGATGGGGAAAAAAATAATAAAAATCATCCTTTTGATTACAGCTAATCATAAGGAAAAAATGCAGAAGGTCTTAATTATTTGGTAAATTATTTGGTAAAGCAAGCGATTCTTCAGGGACAGTGCTGTTAATTTCCTTTCTTTGTATTTTGTAAGCACATCACTATTAATCATGGAGATTATAAGCTCAACATTCCTGAAAGTGTGGTAGTTAGATAAATGCAACTGACTAACAGATGGACCTTGGCTGGATGCCAAGTGCCCGGACAGTCTCTCGCCCCTTCCCTTTTACCAATAAGATGACAACGACTTGTGGGTGTTAAGACAAGGCAGTTCACTATAAGCAAAAGGTTTGTGTGTGCAAAAAGCAAAGTAGGAAAAATCTAATCCCTACTTGCTGTTCCACGAGGTCAGCTCGTGTCTGAGAACCAGGGCTCTGCATGGTGGTTGTCTTTGCAGTGGGAAGTCATTGGGAACAACCCAATGCCCCCACCCCTCCTGTTCCTGTCCTTGGCTTTATGTCTGAGCTGACGTTGTATGGTGTGGAAAATCCCTTTGGTCAGTGTGGGTCACCTGGCCTGCTCGTGTCCCCTGTGCCTCCCCGCAGTCAGAGCAGTGCAGGGTTATCTCCGAGCACTGCTGAGGCTGCTGGGGCTCAGATACACCTTGCTACACCTTGTGAGAAATCCTTGGAGATGTACAGATTTTGCCTTGCCTAAGCAACTGTTAGCACACTGAATGTGCTGTTGAAATAGAACAAAGGCTTGGAGCATACCTTGAGGCCTTCCTAGGCCCTGCAATGAATGGGGTGCCCGTTCTCAGTCTTCACTATGAATTTTATTTATTAACTAAGCTATCTTAAAATTTGTCTTAATATAATGTTGGTAACTTTGCTGCTGCTGAAACATTATATCTTCATTGCTGGCTGTGAATGGAGTTAGATAATCCTAGGCCAGCTCCTAGATGTCTGGATGTTTGGTTCTGATCTAGAATGAGTGCAAAGCATTTTGGTACTGAACTGGCACTGCAGGTAACAAGTTTTTCTAAAAAACCCAGACCAAACAATGGTCATCTCTGTGTGGACGTAAGTCTGTTATGTAACTCAGCATTTTACAAGTGTGAAGAATCCTAAAATCAAATTTGATAATTCAAGTGATAGATGTCATAGTTTGAATGTCAATTATTTTTACTGCCTTACATGCCTGCCTTGACACTTCATTTTACAATGTTGTCCTCTGGATTAATTCATCAGTCTGATGGTGTGACTGAAAAGGTCACAGGAGGGTACTGTGAGTGCTGAAGGTCTAAGCTGTATTGCAGCTCATTGTTTATGAGTACCTGTAAAAAAAGAAAGATAGACAATGTGACAGATGACACTTTTCCAAATGAAAATAAGAAACAAAGTGGTTTTTGCAGCACAAACACTTATGACAGACCTTGACAATGTAATTGCTTTCAGTCTGCTGACATTGTTAAGATGTACTTGAGCATTTTGACCAGCTTCCAGGTGTTTTTTTCTCCCCATATAATTCTTCCTCTTCTGAAAATTGGAATTTATATCTTATTTTAACTTTAATTACTTTATTAATAAATAAACTTTATTCAAGCTAGCAATTAAGCACCAGTCCTGTGAATGACCACTAAAGTCAAATGATTCCCTTACTATAAAATAACTTATGCCATGCCACTCATTAGTTGCAGAAGAGAATACAATACATCTGTGTAGTCAGAGGAAAATAGATGTTTTAAAAATGGTAATAACCATCCAATCAATTAGTATAACCATGCAATGCTCGTTTTGTGCTATGTCACAGTTAACTTAGTGACAATGTGAAGCTTCATTTTTAAGGGGCTGTCAATCAAGAGGCCTTTGAAATGAATCTGCCTGAGACTTTCACAGGGAATTTTTTGAAGGCCGGGCAAAGTTCATTAACACTGTAAAAAATCCAAGTGACCAGAAAAGGCAGAGTAATATGAAAACTTACTTGAGGTGAACTAAAAAAATGAAGAAAAAATAGTGATAACCACACTGATATTCTCTAAGATCCTGCTGGTTGAAACACTGGTGTAGACCTGAGTGTGTTCTACTTCTGTCTCTTGGGAGAAGATCATGGCTTGAAATACCAGCTGGTTATTTCTGCCTGCTTGGGTGTAGTGGATGGTGTTTTCTGTGAAAAGGTCACATAAAATTTTAATTAGGACAGAAGAAAAGGCATGGGAAAAACTGTGTGGCCTGACAATGTACCTGCTGTGCTTTCCCTTGTGCCCCTCCAGAACAAATATGGCTTTAGCAGAGCCAGCTTTGTCCCTCAAAGCACCTGCACACCAGGTGGCCAAGGCTCTTGGTGGGAAATGTGCCTTTGGGACTCTGTGAGGGAGGGGGGATATGGAAACTTATTGCTGTTGTCCTGCAGATGTTTTCAATTCATAGAAATGCTATTTCCCCCACTAAAAGATGTGGGAAATGATTGCTCTTAGTTTAGTAACCAGTGCTCAAGTGGTACCTTGTGACTTACTTTGCGAGTCTGAAACAGAAGTGAAGCAATTTTTTTAAAGTAGAGTAAAAGCTTTGTTTAACTAAAAAAGACAGCTTTTCATTTGGCCTGTCAAAGAAAACAGAAGAAAATCTAATTGTGGTTGTTCTGAAGTACATGTCTTTGGTATCTCTACCCTGAATATTTTGGTTGGTTTTTAAAAAGTTTTTCAGTTTTTTCAGCCCCTGCTTAGAGAACCACCTTTTATAAACCATTACTTTACTTTAAATAATAAAGTGAAGTACATAAGCTATTTTGCCCACAGGTCTGTATCTTAAATCTATAACTGAGCTAGTAGTGACCATGTATCTGCCCTTATCTAAGGTACTGAAGGTGATGAAAGGCTTTGAAAAGTCAGAGCTTCCCCTTAGTTTAGCTGCATTAAAAAACTAGGTTTTCAAAACCTACTTATCCTGTTACTGCTCTTAGTTCCTGCTGTTTTGTGTCAGAACTTTTCATTAAAAATAGATATGTTTTGGGTCACTCTGTGATACATGTCTTCATGCTGTGTTTGTTTATATGCATATAACAAAGGCTTGGGGAAAGACAGAGAAGGATAATATCACTGATTTTGAATTTTTTAAATTAATTCAATTATGGCTTTAATTTCTTTTTCTATTTGAAGGGGACTATTTTAACTACCATACTTTTTGATAAAATAAAACCCCCGCCCTACTTTTATGAAGTCCATAACAATCAGCAGGAAGTTCCAAAAATTTGGATTGTTAACATAAGCTTTTCTTTTTTATATTGTATTGACATAAATATTTAATGGAAACATTTCATTTTCACTGTCCAAAAGTCAGTGGTGGTGTCAGACCTATTTTCAGTGGTTTTCCTCTTGGCTTTATCTCACTGCACTAAAATGCTTAGTAAGTCTTGTTGTGTTGTGTCCAAAGGTAGTTCTGAGAGGCAAAGGTGAAAGATGTAAATGAAGTAAGTTGCACGTGAAATTGGATGAGGAGGGTGGTTCATCTAGTCTCTTAACTAAGCTGGGCAGTGCAGAGTAGGACTATGTTAAAAAAAAAATATTCACGACTGCATTTTAACAACATTCAATTCTGCATTTAACACAGCATTAAATGGATGTATTGTCAATGGCAAACTTCACTGTCAACAAAGATATTAATTCTGAAACACCATCTTGCACTTTATATCAAATATGCCTGGCTGTTTATACTACTAACAGTACTTGAAATGATATCTTAAAATAATTTCTAACCCTAGAATAGCAAGATAATGTTCTTCACTAAAAAAAAAAGGTGGGGAAAGGGAAGACTATCAAGAGTGAAAATTAGTACTTTAAAGCATTAGGTGACTGAAAAAGGCAGTCTCTATATGTTCTAAATGCACAAAATATAATTGTTATTGACTAAGCAACCACTTGCTCAAGTGAAGCTTGGATTTGGTGGGGGGTTCATGTTGGTTTTTTTATTATTAGTCAGGAAAGCAGTATACTGGGGCTTACCCTATGCTGTAACTCTTCTTGCTGAAGCAGTGACTAGATATACAGTGGACAATGTAATTTTGTGAAAAGAAAGTGATGCACATATTAAACTGTGACATAGGATATTTAAAAGTGATATCTGTTGTAAATGCCTCTAAAAATCCATGAATTAAGTCCTGTGGGTTTTTTGCATCTCAATTTAATGAATAAGGGCTCTGTTTTGATACAGTTATGGTAGGTAAGGTATTTGTTCAGCACTGCTAGTTCAAATTGACGCAGAATAAAGGGAATTTTTTTCATTCAATTTAAAATCTTGACTGTTCTTTCCCAAAGAATCATTGATGCAAAGTCCCACGGGTTTGATGTACTGTACAAATTGAGGTGTCAGCTTGCATCTGGATCTGCTAGTGGAAGTTTTTTCTGTTGTCAGCTGGTGTGGCATTACAGAGCACTTTAACTTGTTAGGTAGTTCCTTACTGCTGAATTTTAGATTTCCTGATAAGAACATGGAGAATGCCAGAGAATATGCAGTGCTGCCAAAAAACAGTTCAAGATCACAAAGAATATTTTATTATGTAGAGGAGTTTTGTTTGATCTGATCTCTGACATTTTAGTTTTTACTTTAAGGAGCTGGGAACCCCATAATGTATTTTTTTCCACCAGATCAATATCAGATGTATCCTAAATGTTGGTTGAATTAGGCAATAATGACGAGCCAGTAATGTAGGTTATGCTTTTGCTTTATACTTGCATTTGGTCTAAGCTAATTCAGATGTTTGGATGAAGTTGGCAGTCACACAGACTGTGTGGTGAAGAAATAGTGATGGTGACAAGTGCTGGCACTATATTGTTTATGAAATCTGATGAGATAACAGCATGAATTCCTATAGCTGCGCTATGTAGACGACATAGTACATTAATCAAATTGAAGTTCTCAGGTCTCGAGTTGTTCACTTAAAATTTAACCATATTTAAAAACCCAAAAGGTAAATAATACTGTGATCTGTCTCTAAGATTTATTAATACCAAATCCAGCAATTTTTACCTTTATGGGAAGTCACAATTCAAATGTGACATCCTTCATAGCAAAAATGATATTCCAGACATGATAAGTGACATTCCCCTTTGAGCTAGCCTGCAGATGAAGAAGCACCAATACCTGTTTGGAAGCTGATTTAGAGTTAACAGGGGGACAATTTTACTATGCTACAGTACATAAACATTCTGCACTAACGACGTTTTATAGCTGGTCACACTGCTGATAAATATATTTTATGGAATATCTGCTTGTAATGTGCACATGCAGACAGGAGATTTCTCCATTCCATTTTGGTTTATTTTATTTTGTCATTTTAATAGCATTTAGAATAAGCCTGATAGACCATTAAAAACTAGCAGATATACTTAGTTCTTTCTTAGACTGATGTAAATTACAGTTTGCTGTCTTTGGTAAAATTATTCCACACTTGCAGAACAATTTGCAGATTGTAGATATGCTTTGAGGCATTATAGAGAGGCAAGATCTGAGCAAATGAAATAAGCATCAAACCTTTCCTGCAAATTACAAAGCTAACAAAAACCATCAGCAAAATACAACTGTACACAGGATCCTTTTATTTGTACTACACTTTTACATCCTGAAATAACAAAAATATTTTCTGATTAAAAGCTAAGTATAATTTTTGCTTTAGGCTGTTTGTGTCTAAAGTTTCCTGCTGACATTGAAATAGGGGGGTCAGTGCCTGGGGAGGGTTGGCTCCCTAAATTTTATGTTCTTTAACTGTTCGTTCTGGTTTAAACTGTTATAAACCTTGTGATCCTCCATTGATCATTTTTGACATCTTTTCCCATAAACATCAGAAAAGGGAAATATGGGACTGAAACTCAAATACTCCTCTTAAAGTCAGCGTGAGAAGTCCTGTGAGGCCTATTTGTTATCTTGTGTTTTGGTTTGTGGTTTATATCTGAATACTTCAAGAAACTGTGAATTAAAATTCCTGAATGTTGTTCTGCGGCACTACCAGGTACCCAAGGGCAGCTTCAAATCTACCTAAATCCTGCAAGACCTTCCCAGCCCAGAAGGTTTTGCCATCATGCTCAGGAAGCACTAGGGTAGGATGACACTCAGGTGTGAAGCTTTTTCCAACTCTGCCCTCTGAAAAAAACAAGGAGGGAGACTAGAAGAAAATGAGAGCTGTTTTTTGTGGTTTCTTACTGTTCTCTTATAGATCTTTCAGTACAAATTACCTTTTTAACAGCTGGCTTAATTTGTTTAAGGGTCCTTTAGGGTGTGGAAAGGAAAATTTTGTTCACAGGGTGGGGTTGTGGTTTGACTTTTGCAATGTCTGAAGGAGCAGAAATAGATTTGCCAGCCTTGGAAAAAAACCATTCTCTCACTAGGCATTGCATAATCATGAAGCTTGTACCAGTTATGGGGATGCTTGCAATTTGTTTTTCTTGTTTCTGTCTCAGAGCACACCCCAGGATGATCTGTCTTAGGGAAGAACTTTGTAATTCTTCCTTTTGCTGCCTCAAACTAGCAATGCTAGAACTATGAGACACCAATTTACCTAGACACTCATTAGGTGCTCTCTAAGCTTTCCTGAAGAGAGGACCAGTGTAGCAGTGGTGACATATATGTGCAGATTTTAGAAGCAGAAAACAAAGTACAAATTTTAACGTTAGCTACACTGCATCTGTGCAACAAATAAAATGTATGTTTCTTCCTTTGAAATAAGCCTTTTTTGCCTCATTTGTGTATGTCGACTTGGCTTCATAATCTAATCTCTTATGTTTAAACAAGAGTCAGAATGTACCAACAAGGTTAAAATATATTGATATGAGCTTGTGAATTTGAACCACGCACTGGATCCCAAACCCAGGGCCTCTCTTACTCATGAACATTGCTGTAAATGTCTGCTAAGGTGGATGCATGTGAATTCAGTCATACACATAGGAGTGCCATTGTGCTTTATTATGCCAGCATGATAGACCACATCAGCGAGAAATAAATCTTTGCCAATTGCAGAGCAAAAATTCAAGGGACACAGCTGAGACATCTGGCTTTGGCATTGTCCCTTAAGAGCCCTTAAAGGTGATCCAGAAGAATGGTACTTTTTTTGTGGTAGCTGGAGTTTCTGCCTCGTTACTTCAGCTAACATTTACGTTTCTTACACCCTCATGGATGTCTTTGCCGTGATGATGGTTTTCCAGAACTAAGTGTTAGCAGGGTCTCTGTATTGGTAGGCACAGAGAGAAACTGTCTTTTACAACAGTGTTATCATCAGTTTTGCCTTTTTCTTCCAGCATAGGATTTATGTGAGTGCCTTGCACAGGCTTTTTTTTTTCCTTCTGAAAAAGGCTGAGCCATACAGACTTCCTCACCATAAATTGTGGGAACTGTCCATCCTCATATCAATAGTGGAAGAACTATGGACACACAGTGAGGGTCTATAAGCATTTTACCTTCTTGCAGACAGAACTGGCTATAACACTCCAACTAGAGGTATTGTCTGAGCCAGGCACTTAAAAGCACCATTGATTTCAGGTCAGATAGTTCTGTGTTTTGATAGGGAAGAAGTCAGGAACAATGGCTGTGTAGGAGCCTGGATTACCTATGGTGTGAATACGAATATTAGTCAGCAATACCAGACAGGTGGTCTAGGTGGGCAAGTGTCAACAAGGCACTTGACAGAGATATTGCTAGTTTTGCACTGGCATCGAATTTGTATTGATTTGTATTTCAAGCGTTCTGTTGTGGTAACTTTGTATTTATTTTTACTGCAAACCTTAGTCGAAGAAAAGCAGGATCCTCATCAGTGTAAAAAACAATCTTTGTAACAGAGCATGCTTGTGCTGATTTGAAAGTAATACTGCTTCAATTGACCCTGCTGAGTTTAAGGAACTGTAATTACTGCTATTCGTTGATATCTTTGCTGCTTAAAACATAACAGCAGCACCTATTCTTGCTGTTTACCTGGCTCTATCATGCTTTCCTTATAGTTCTTTTTCCTTCTTTTGAAATACTTGCAGAAATTTTTGAAAAGAACAGTCTGCTCAGCTCTGAATACTTAAATCCCTTTAATAGTGTTTCTATTACACCTTGTGCCTGACATAATCTTTGCCATCAGGCAGAAACAATATAAATCATTGGAGAAAAATAAAATCATTTAGTTTGCTTTCTTCAGTGATCAATTATACGCAGAGAAAGCAAAAAGTATTAAGACATAAATGTGTAGGCACACTTAAAGCTATGGCATTTGAGAACACTTATGGTACGTGTGAATACTTTTTCTGATGTGATCTGAAGAAACTCTTCTAATGACTTTTACAAACCAGGCATTGTATTTCAAAAATGTTCCTTTTAACAGAGCTGATATTTCACTGTAGCTTTTTCTACTAGAAATATTCTATAGTTGCTGTGTAATGATGCAATACATTCACCCAGGAGCTTGTTACAGTTAATAACCTGTAAAGGGCAAAGGTATTTGGACAATGAACATGAAATTAGACCTGTATCATTCACTGACAGTGTAAGTTATTTCTTCCGTTGTCCTTCAAAGAAATGTCATTTTGTGGAAAAAAAATAGAGGTCAGCTTATTTTCTACATGTTTAATTTTTTACAGCCAGTGGCTTCTTTTGTGAATAAATAATATGCCTTGCTCAGAAGACAATCAACTCTGAACAATTATCAAAGACATTAGGATACAATGCTAATGTATTTCATGCTTCAAAAGCTACAGCTGCCAGAAATTCAGAGCAATCAATCAACATTTTCCTTTTGCTGTTTTTTGTGTATTATCGACACATCAGGGGTAATAATTACGACCCTGGATGTTCCCACTCTTTCAGGTAAATTTACTGGTCATATTGATTCACTTAATACTCCTCTGTAGCTATTTTATAAGCAGGTACCATTTCAGAAGACAAGCAGTTGCCTCTTTCCCTTTCTCTGTAGAATGCTTAATACTTTTTTTTTTCAGACAATTTAACACATTTCTTTGTGTTTGAATAGAATTACCTTTTCTACTACTGTGATCTGTAAATTAGAAAGCTGAACAATAGAGCTGCAATAGATAAAGGCTTTGTCTTTCATAGCCTGTCAAGTCATTCTTGGATTCTTTAATAGACTAAGTCTGCTGATCACAGTACAAGCCCTAGTGTAAAGTACTCTGTAAGAGAGAAGTATCTATGGGGTAATGGCTTTGAAGTGAAGCAAGGTGGATTTAGATTGTATATTAACAAGAAATTCTTTACTGTGAGAGTGGTGAGGCACTGGAACAGGTTGCCCAGAAAAGCTGTGGATGCCCCATTCCTGTAGGTGTTCAAGGCCAGGTTGGATGGGGCCCTAAGCAGCCTGGACTAGTGGAAGGAATCTGTGCCCATGGCAGGAGGGTTGGAACCTTCTAACCCAAACCACCCTATAATTCTACCTCTATTTATTAGAACAGATGTTAGTACAGTTGAGATCAGAAATATCTTTGACAAATTCTCGCATGTAGACTGAATTATTTCAAAACCCGGAAAGCTCAAGGTGCAGGGGTTTTCTAGGTCAGGGCTTATACTGCTGGCAGAAGAACTTGTGTTAAAGGAATTTGCATTATGTGCTGTCTCCATTTAAAAGACTTAACTTTCCCATCCTGTCTCTCTTGCTTGACCTTCACCCAGAATAGACTATAATAAACTATTTCTATAAGTGACAAAAAGCAAGCACAGTCAGTGCAGCCATAACAGTGTAAGATTACCTGTGGATTTATGAGTGGGGGATGTTGCTGCTTTGGTTACAGTAATGAATCTCACTTGTGCTAATAAGCAGTATTGTCTCTCCCCTGTCAATGCTGGAGCAAAGTCCTGATGCTTTCAGCTGGAGCTAGTTATGCAGTGTGGCAATGAGCTCTGTTTTCTGTCTTTGACATTGGATCAAAAAGGAATCTATCTTGAAGAGAAAATTGAAATTTCAAAATGCTTATTCATACCTTTGCCTTTTTTTCCCCCTGTCTTAAATTACTGCATCTAGGAGTCATTTCAAAATTAGTTTCTCAGAAAATGAGCCCTCATCTTTCATGGTATTGGAAAGCAATGAAGGCCTCGTTATTTAGATAGCCAAGGAATAACAGACTGAATAAAAATTCCCCCTTGGAGTAGGGTGTGGGGAAACTGGCTGCACAAAGCTTACTTATTGAATTTCCTCATTTTATATGCCATTTCAGCTGAGGGGTGCCCTGATATTTTCTGTTTTTGAAGTGAAGATGGAGGACTATCAGGATAAGGCAGTGTGATACCTTTCCTATTGGGTTTATACTCTGAGAAATGAAGGCATAATAATAAGGAAATATTATGTCTAGAAAAATTAAAATCTGTTACAAGTAGAAACTGTGTTGTTAAAATTCATTTTTTGGAATGCAATATTATTTATGTGATCTTATATGCTATCCTAATGTTGTGGTTATTGATATAGCAGTTTCAGACAAGGTCTACAAATATATATGCAAGTATATTTTAAAAATACTTCAGAGCTATTTTAATAGTTGGCTACTTTTGTGAGATCTGATTTTGAAAGTTGGGTTATGATACTGGTATGTGACTGAAAGATTTCTTTTTTCTGGTGCTGCAGAAGAGAGGAAAAAAACCCATTTCACAGTGCTTTAGTGCTGCAGTGGTAAAAGTAGTGGAGTCATTTTTATTTTTGTATAAAATCAGAGGATACCAATATGAATACTTTAAACAGAGCTAGTAATTTCCAACTATAGTGAAGAATGCAAATTTAAGAGGTTAGTTTTGCTATTAGACAGTTTCTTGTGTTATTAATGTATCTCTGTGTATGTATTTGTAAGTGTTTACAATGAGGAAGACAACACAAGTATCTGAAATACTTTCAGTTTTAGGGTACCTCAGGGTTTTACTTGTTGGAACACAATAATTTTGTTCTAGTTAGATCTGTCGGATATGTACATAGAGATGTGTTCAGTAGGTTTTACTTCATATGCTTGGTTCTTTAGGTATTAAGTTAATGCCATTTTCCAGAAAGATATCTAAACTTTCTTTTCCACAGAGCCTGGTGAATAATTTAATACCAATTTACTACAGCATTACTGTCTGTGATGGCTGGTGAGTGATGCACCAGCTGTGCCGTCACTTGGGAAATATGAAATGTCTCCATGTGCTCTGAAAAAATGAGGAATGATCTCCGTTTGCTTATATGAAAGAACAACTTCATTTTGGAAGGTAATGGAAATAAAACCCCTTAACAGTTTTATTCAGATAGTTAATGACGTTTTAAAAAATCCCCAAGTCACTACCAACCAAAACCACAACAGATTCATTTAATAAAAACTAGTGAAGATGGAGTTCTTGACTTGCATTGCATAACTGTCTTGCAGGTCATGTTTCCTCAGGGATAAGGTGCATAAACAACAGTATTCATTAATCTTTATAAAGTGTTAAGGAAGCGTGAAGGAACAAAAGGAAATCCTAAATATTTTTACTGTGCCTGAAACAAAAGAGCACACTTTATTAAATACTTAGGAATCTGCACCGAGTCCCATTGTCTACAATAATGAAAGATTCTGTTTCCTTTCTGCATATAAGATGATGAAATGGGAGTTATCTTGTTTTGTAACATCGACTTCTCAAGGTAAGTGGTTGGCAAAAGACAAGATGCAAGGACAATTTCAAAGCATGTATTAATCTTTTATTTATTAAAAAGGGGGATATTTGCAATTCACATAAATTGCTAGTGTTCTCCTTGAGATTGCAGTTATGTCTGTGTGCAGGACTACTCATGTAAAGTTGAAGACAAATAATTTTTCTAAGGCTTTTCCCTCTTTGCATTTGAGTTTCTGGCAGAGTGCCTTCCTCAGGACTAGAGTTGAACAATAACACTTAAAAATCTACCAGCCTCTATTCAGCCCTCAATTACCTTGAAAGTCATAGCCCTTTATAAAAAGTGGAGCTTTGAACTGCCAGAATGTTTGGTGACTGGGCAGTGCTTAACAGATGAGTACACCAACCTGTCTTAAATCCATTTATTCTATGTTAAGTTGCAGAGGAAACACTTTTTGTTTATCTGGACACTCATAATGCATGAATGGGTCTGCAATGGATCAGAAGTTCATTGAAAAGAAAAGCAGTTTTTGATCTGGATCTCACTCACCTTTATTGTTTTTAGTTTTTATTCACTTATGTCTGTAAGGTATCTTGAGGCAGGGAAAAGTAATTTTCTAGTGGTAAATTGTGAATGCATGTTAGTCACGGAAAATCAGCCATACGTTCCTCTGGGATGTGTGTTATAAATAGGATATCTCTGACATGAACAAAGGTAATTCTTTCATCTGAGTGCTGGTAAGACTTTCAGCTGTAGTACTTCTCATTTTGGTACTGCACTTGAAGAAAGACATAGGCCAAAGACAGCAGGGGAGATGCAGGAATGATCTCGGGTTTGAAAATCTGATTTGGCAATTTTAAAGAAAAATGCTTAAGCAAACAAAGAAGGTCAAATCTCTTCAGTATGTAGGCTGGGACAGTGATCCATGATGTTATAGCAGCAACTCTGGACAAAGATCCATGTTCTTGTGTAAACTACAGCAAATAGTACTATGGTTGTGGAACTTTTGGTCTCAGGACTAGACTATGCTGTATTTGAAAGGGCTTGTTGTGCCATTTGTGTTGTCCCCAGTGTGGTTTGGACTGTCTGCCCCAGGCATGAAGGCAATTTTCTGTCTACAGGGATAATCTGTCTGACAGGGAAGTCTGGGTTATCCATCAAACATGCTTTAAAGGAACAGGTAGAATAGCATGTGTCAAACATCTCCATATCTGATGTTTTGAGATGGGAGATGGACTAGATGATCTGTTAGGACGCTGTGTAGCTTTTCTGTTATTTAAAATGCTAGATATTTTTTCAGAGTCCTTTAAGCCTAAGGTTGTTCATACTTAAAGCAGTGTTGTGATCTTGGTATAGTTGGTTTGCAGTTTCTCTCATGGACTTTCTTCTTTTATGGTTCACATTTTCTGTCTGAAAACAGTCTTAATGAGAAGCTTAATGAATGCCAGTGTTGGTTTAAAAGACAGCAGAGTGAGCTTACAGAAGGGAAGAATATGGAAAAGCGAGCCAGTATTTGGAGTAACACTTATATTGATTGGGGCTTTTTAATATATTTTAGTGTGATTATGTCAAAGCTTCTGGTTTTTATTTTTACTGCTACTTTTTTTTAATTTCTGTGCAAAAGTATTGGCAGCATTCTTTGTTCTTTGCTCTTTCTTCTTTGTTCTCACCTCTTACCTTGGCAGGTTGTTTTTTCCACTAGTTGGAAGAAGTAGAAAAAAGGGAAAAGATAACCAAAGAGGAGGTGAAGAAACAGAGAAAGTGCAGTTGTAAATTAAAAAGTACTTGCCCATCTAGTAAAAATAAAGGCACTCAGAAGAAATGTGTCAGCGGGCAGAGAACAAAGACATAATCAAATAGGGAAGATGCAGTCTGTAATTTTTGACTGATTCCACACCTTCCCATTCTTTTCATGTGGTGACAGTGAAACAATCTATGCTATTAAATAAAAACCACACCTTTCGTAGGGTCCAGTGTGCTTAATGATTANCTAGACAGGTTGTGTATTTTGGGGGAAGGGGGGCGGCAAAAGGGAGGACAATTCATTTTTTGTTATATTCTTTGTGGATTTTGATTAAATCAGCCATAAACTTTGCAAAGATCTGTTTGATTTGCTCTTCTGAAATAATTCATTACAATTACGATTGTAAGAAGTTTAGTAATTGCTGTTCTGCAGTTGCTTAAGTTTAAACCTCCTTCCAAGCATGATAATTTAGAAGGGGAAAGAAGTTTTAATTCTCTGCAAACCTCTTTGGAAGACCAACCAAACCCCAATGCCTACCTTTTTACACTAGCAGAGTCCTAACAGTGAATAAGCAACTTTTTATTCCTACACTATGTTATTAATATTTAAATTTGTGAGCAATCCTTTCAGTATATTTGAGTAGTTTTGACACCATTGTAAGTGTAAACAAGATATAAAAGGACTATAAGGGCTGCCACCTTACTTAGAGGGCAGGGCAGCTCTTACAGCACTTGAGTGCACTGGTGACACCTTGCAAGGACTACCATCTGCTCAAGGGGAGAGCACAGCTCTGAAGGTGGTCTGTCATAAAATGTCATTCTTGGAGGGAAAACAAAAAATACAGAGATATTCCCCCCCTCTCCCTTGCTTTTATTATCTGTTTTATTTCTATTATTATATGTAATTATTATGCAATTTAATAATGCAATATCAGTCACACAGGAATATGCATGTTGGTTTATACAGTATTATTACTATTATTTTCATTACTTTCTTCTGATCTTACTTCAGTGTCTCTTATCTTGTTCATTTCCCCTTTTTTTCCTCCCACTTCTCATAGCAACTGGACAGACTAAAATTAGGTGAAATTTACTCCTTGTCATCCCATTTTATCCCATGGTGCCTCACTAGTGTTTTGTGCTAGGTCACATCTAATGGAGGGATCTCGGATGTGGATGGTTTCAATGAGATCTGTCCAACATGTGTGTGTGTGTGCATTTTAAAATGATACACCTGGTGAAAGCATGTGTTATCTCTGGGGCTCTGGTGTAGAATGGCTCTGGCTTTTGTGCACAGCTGGAAGAACTAACCCTCACTTTCACTCACTTCATCTTGATTTCAAACTAGTTGCGTTCTCTTTCTTACAAAAATGAAAACAAAGAAGCAAAGCCCCCCCAAACTGAACTGAACTATAACCCCCTCCCAAAACTGAGAGAAACAGTTTGATTGAGGCACTTCCAGATATACACGTATGACTATAATAATGGTGATCCTGTTTTGATTTTTAAAGCTAACAGAAATGTTTACAAATTGTAATTTGTTTCCCAGGGATTAATGTGGTTCTCGATTTTCTTCAGTGATTGTTGAAAGTCTTATATTTTAATTCCCACACTACAAGTCCATGTAAATTTTTTCCAGTTAAGATGGCTCCTAGGCTTTATTCCTTACAATAATATATTTTTCATAAAATAAATAGTTTTCTGTGTTAACATATAAGGCTTTGAATTCTAAGCTTGTGAGTGATGACACTTTCTTTTCTGGACTAGAATGATCATAAATTCTCCAGCCAATTGGAAGAAAAGGGGAGGAAAAAAAAAAATCTTCTAACTTAGAGCTAAAATGAGTCAAGCAGTTGAAAGAGTTGTGAATTACTGCCCTAATGTCCATCTTAGCCATTTCCACATTGAAATGTTTATCTTAATTATAGGTCTTCATAAAACTAATAGCTTGCAACTGGTTGTGCCACAGCTTTATTTGCCTACAAGTGTATTTAAGAGTAAAGTATAATGCAATAATACACCCAATTAAAACTGTATGCAGAATTCAGTTTGCTCTGTTAAAGTCTTTTCTGTAATGAAGTTGCAAAGGAGTTGTACATACATGAAGAGGAAGTTTAGAATAAAACCTGAAAAACAAATTACCTAAATTTCTTTGGAGAGGAAGGAAATGTTAACCTTTCTTTTGGTGCACACAAAGTTAGCCTTACCTCCCCAGCTGTGTGAATGAAACTTGTTTGGAGAAAGAACTTTTAAAAAACTTTTTATAGTTCCTGAGAATACCACAGCTAAAATATAGCAGTCTAAATCTTTGAGTTGTGAAATACAATTTAGTCCTGAGCAACTTTCTTTATAAGGTAGAATGTATTATTTGACTATGTTCAGAATACCTGGACTTGGATTTGAAGTGCTCTGCTGTCAAAATCAAACCATGACTGTGAGGCACATGGGGAATTATGGGAAATAATTTTCCTCTAAAAAGCATGAATAGCATTTTCTAACTGCAAGTACTATCTGATGAAGTTTTAAATATAGGCTAATTGGTAAAACAAAGACAAAGAAGCAAGAAGAAACAATCAACATGAAGAAATATATATCTGTGCTCTTTGCTAGTTTTATTTTATGTGCCATCTGAACCATCTCATGGAATTTATGTGCTTGTAATTTAGCCTAACTCGTACTTTCTGCATTCATTAATATAAGAAGAACGTAGTGAATGAGTACCTATTATATGTAAGATCTACGGCCTGGGGACAATTTTATTTTACTCATAAATTTTAATATCCATACTCTGCTACAGTGAAAATAATGAGCCTGTAGTGGTTTTGTCTGTCATTACAGAGAACTCTTTTAAAAGCAGTAAAAAGGAATTGTGACTGATTGGCATTGACCCACAAACTTGAGACTAGGCTTTTTCTCTCCCTCTGTTTTTTCTGTTTCTTTTCTTTTTCATTTTGTCAAATGCCAAACAGCCTTTGGCCAGTGTCAGCTTGTATCTAACAACCAGAATGATTTTTCTTTTTTTCTATTATGCACAATTTCTCAATACTTTATTATAGAAACAAGGGGAAAAGTATTTTTTCCCTTGAACAGCAAAGTATAGTTTTGCTCTTAAATGAAATATTGGAATTTTTAGCCTATCTTTGATGAAAAAATCCATTAAAATCCTATTCTTAAGATCATTAGTAATCAGAGTAAATCTTTGTGGATTTTGGTATCTTTTTTGCCAAATCACCTTAGATGTCTCTCAAAATCTAAACTGTAATATTCTAGTGATCCCTGGGTGTAGAAGATAATTATGGCTTTAAGGTGTATCCAATCCACATTAATCCATATATGCAAGATTCAGTGGGAACCTGAAATCACAAAAACTCAGTAGTTCAGACTCTGTGAAGTCTGCAGAATCATCTGCTGATACTTTGTGAATGTGTTTTTCACTCGATAAACACAGGCAAGTGAACCTGCCTCTCCGAGAGGAAGACAAATACAGGTCTAGATGAAACCAATCAATGAGTTGGGTCATTAGACCTGCAAAAACAGTGTTGTTTGTATCTATACTGACAATTTGGCTTCCAAGTTTTGAAACTCTGATTATGTTCTAGTTCATGTTTAAAAAAAATTCAGGCTTAAGCTATAATGAATATAATGCTCAGGTTGTGGGCGCATCTGCTTATTTTCATTGCACAATTCATTCATTTTTTACCTGCAGGTATTTCGAACAGTATGTTAAAAAAACCCCAAGGGTTTAATGGGAGAAGACAGACCAGGAAAAGCACTTTCAGACTTTTTTTCAAAAATTAGACATGAATTTTCTCATGACATAGCATAGAATAAATCCCTATATTGCGGGTTATGTAAGTTTACCTTGCAGAAGAACTGTATTTTGTCTGCTAAAAAAGCTCCCCTAATGGTTCACAAATCTTGCTTTAGTATTTATATAGACTTTAAAGCTTAATGCTGCCTTCCAACCTAAATCTTCATCTCTAGTATTATATATAACTCTGGGGGTTTCGTTGTTTTGAATTCAAAGTATTAATTCCTTCTGTCATATCATGAAACATCTGTCTGAGGGATGAGGATGGTCTGAAAATCACACAAACCTCTGTCATTGAATCTCAAATATTTTTGTCCTTAAAATTTGGCCCTGACTTGTTTCTCTCTAATATGCCTTTTAAGAGTGTTGCAATACTTTATGCTCAGCAGCTCTTTGAGCAACAGATGAAGCCCAAATGGGAAGGGTAAAGAAAGTTGGTTTTGGGGAAAAGTGGTGGTTTAGACTGGCCTTAATCTTCTGATGCCCAGTCAGGGACTTCTGACTGGTGCCTGCTGAGACCATGCCCACATACACACTTGCTTCCTGGGCTTCCTCAGGCAAATATCTTTTACTGAAACAAATTATTTTCTAATAATATAGATACTCTTTATTTACAGTCAACTTTCCTTTTTCATTCAAATGACATAGTTGTTTTTTTTCTTTTTTTGTCTCTCTGTACGTGCTCTGACCTTGGTGTTCCCTTTTTGATTTCTGAATTCACAATTGTGGTTGGACCCTGTCCTGTGGGTGTTCCCACACCCTGTGGCTCTTAAGTGCCAGAGGTTTCCTCGGTGTGTTTCCCAGTGCCAGGTCACATTTAACAGTGGAAGAAGTCTTGCACCAGCGGGCAGGCTGCTGAGGATCTGGGGCAGAGAGCATTTCACAGGGTCACACCTCAAAAGTTTGCTACTAAGCCTTGTACCTGAAACAAACACATTGTTCTGGCAGTGTCTCCAATTTTGATGTGTGTGCTTTTCCTAACCCATCTGTGCAGTACTTCTCACCCTAATTGACATGTTCCTTCCTGGTCACCTACTGCTGTCTGCTTTTTGCCATGACTCATCCAACCAGCAGCTGCTGATGCTCTTCTTTGTTCTTCACTTTTGTCAAGGTCACTTTCTGTGGAAAGGCATTTCTGTGTCTGCTCTGTCAGTGCCCCCAGTCTGGTGCTCAGACACCTATTTCTGTCTCGTTATATCAACGGTTTCTTTTCTGTGGAAGGAAAATAATAAACAGAAAACTGGTGTAATAAGTGTTGACTCTAGCTCTGTAAGTCAGTCAGGATTGAAAAAAACCCAATTATCTCTTTGAGTGATGAGGACCACTGATTTAACATCTGTAATTATTCATTTTAATAGCTAAGATGATTAGATAATGTTATATGGGTCACATTGTGTGGTATATTACATTAAATTGCAAAAAATTAATAATTGACATATGATCCCCAAATGATATGAAGTCATTATTTTTGTAAGTCCTCCCCCCCAATTATATCATATTTGCTAAAATATCGCAGCAGTTTTGCTAATTCTCATTTCCCAATTAAAAGAAGCTTATGACTCTGCTTTTACCTTGTTTCCTTGACAGAGCTGTTTAAACTTTGTATGGAGTGCAGTCAGTCATTTGAAGTTTGAGGTTTAAATCGGTCAATTTTCTTTGATTTTTTTGATGTCTGCACTTTCACTTCTAGTAAAACTTCTATTGTGAGTGCAGATGCTTAAGTTTAAAATAAAAACATCTTAATTTTATGTAAGTGTCCTGGTTTGGAACAAATATATTGAGAGGAATAAATATTCTCTGATAGAAAACAGACTGCACTCACCCTCTCCCACCAGGTTCGAGGAAAGAAATATTTCCTCGAAGGAAAGTGAAAGAAAAAAACCCCCCTATTTATTTAACTAACACACAAGGAAAATAATAAAAATAAATATAATAAATA
>WEIV01002560.1:30230-41910 GCA_013390005.1 Calyptomena viridis
AAAATAATAATAGCGAAACAAGAAAAAGGTTACTGAACTCTGTCAAAACATTTTCTTTTTTACTGTCATTTTTTTGGCAATATATAGTTTATGTTTGCAAATAGAGTCAAACTAAAACAATGGAAATTTTGATTCCTGAAGCTTGAGCTGAAAACCATCAAAAATGTTGCAACTTCTATGAAACATTTTGAAAATTAGAGGGATTGGTTTTTATGAACTCCCCAAGTATTAGTTTCAGTAAATTGATTGTTTTAATGAATAATTTTAATAGTAAAAAAGCTACAAAGTTCTCAGCTGGTGTTCACAGGGCTGATTTTTAATGCAGGTCTTTCAGCTGAAGCTTCCTAATTATTGGCCATTGAGTGGGTGCAGTGATGATTCTTTCACATTGATTTATTCTGTTTCATCGTTGAAGGTGGAAAAAACCAACCCAAAACAAAACAGAAAAAAGCCAGGCATTCTGTTGGCTGAAGGTGAACAATAATAAATGCATCTGTGTTTTTGGGTTGGAACCACTGGAACAGTCAGTATTAAGCAGTTCAGGGTCCCCAGCAGCAGCTGTGCTTTTTTGTAAGCGTGCACTATATTATCTCCAGAGCAATTTATAATTTCTTACAACTGCTGGAACTATTGTAAAGTTTTTCTTTCATGCCCTGTCAAAAATCTCTAAACCAGGTATTACAGAAGTTGTAGATGTGTCATTAAATAACATTCATGGTATAGAATCTTTGTTAAAAGTGTTATTTCTGTTTTCATACTACAATACTTTAGCTTCTAGTTACAATATTAGTTCCTAAGGAAGGCCATATGATAGGTAGTACAGTATAGAACCGTACAGGGGTTGCTGCTTTCTGAGGAATTCAGTCACATTTTCCCCTTAATCCTGTTCCCCAGTGATAGTGAGAAAGAGAATGTGGCATTGCTGCTTTCTGATGCCCTGCACTTTTCAGGGGGAAAAAACCAGGGAGTAGGGACAGTATCTGGCAGAATAATCGATGCCTGGAGAAATAATGTTCTTCTGCTCACCACGTGTTCCTCTTTGCCTTCTTAAGGAAAACATGAATACTAGACTGGATTTTGCTGTCAGCTGGTGAGCCTTAGCTCGGACAGGGAGGACTGTACTGTCTCCCAGCTCTGTGAAGTCTGGGGTGTGAGTTTGTACCCTTTGTGGCTCAGATGGTAAAAGCTCACAGATGACAGAAAGACTTCAATGCAAGTCACAGCCTGGCAGGCCCTGGGACCTGGTCACTTCCATAGTTTGATTCTGGGTCTTCATTTGATGCAGTGGTTTTTGTGGGATGGTTTGTAGCCAAGTACAGGAAAGTGTGATAGTAGGCAGAAAAAAGGTTTTAATGAGATTATGCACAGTCCTGGGCACAAATTTGATTATTGATTTTTAGAAATTGGTTCTAAACTTCGAAATATTTTCTGTTTCAAATAGCCATTTGATTTCCAGAACAAAGTGTAATAGGTCAAATGCTCAGTTACAGAAAAACTCCTCGTAACATTTACAGCATACTAATCTTTCTCTTTGCTGCTCTTGGCTACAGACACAGCTGAATGATCACTGTGCTCTTTTGAGAGGCTGTTAATGTTACATTTGAATTACATTGCACAACCTTCAACGCAAAACTGCAATGAAAGGCAATGTTTTTATATGCTGACTATTTTTCCCTAATGGCTGCTTTTACAGAGAAGTTGGCTTCTTTCTGATAGGAGTGTGCCATGCTGCTGCTGCCATTCATGCTTTTGAATGGAGGGGTTTTTTATGTTAAATTAACAAAAGCAGTAGGAGTTTATGATTTGTTTGCAGTAGGGCCAGGATTTCTCTCTTGGGATTATAATTTTGCTCCAGCTATCCTCACCAGCCCTTGAAGGATATTTGTTCTTCTCTGATTTCTCTCCTAAGGACAATTCTGCCAGTGAAGTAATTGGAATTCAAGTCAATATTTCAAGTATCATTTATATCTACAAATTGTTCAAAAGATGCAAGTTGTCAGATTCCTCTTGCAGGCTGTCGTAGTGGTTTTATTGTTTTATCTTCTAGTATAACAAAAGTTTGTTTCCCCTTTTACTTCATTTTGTGATGTTGTTGGCAGAGATATGCAAACATGCATTTTAAAGAGTCCTTTAAGATCAGGAAGAGTACTCCAATATACCCAAAGTGGATCAATATAAGCTTTTAGTGGCTATATACAAACCAGATGTTTGGAAGTAAAAGCTTTCCCTTCTATTCAGTCTCTAGCAGAGCAGTAAATTAGGCTTTTGTCTTTCAAGTTAGTATGAGTTATGCTCAGACAAAATAGGTAAAAGAATATTACAACTGTGCAAGTCCAAATTAGCAGAGGTGGTTTTTCCACTGCAAATTTAGTGCTATTTGAAGCTTCCAAAGAGCATTATTAAAAGCACTGTAGGATCGCTCTCAGGCAGTTAAATAACCTTTCATTTCAAACATTTTTGTAACTGAACCTGTGCATGTACAAAGACTTTATTAAAAGTATTCAAGACCTCTTCATTGGTTTAAATACTTTATGCAGGATAAATCGTGCTCCTGCTCCAGTTTGTAACAACTGCTTTAAGGAAAATCTGTCGTATTTTATATATTTTAATTTTTTAGTTTTTTCTTTTTACTTTCTCCCCTCTAACTTTTTTCATGTGTCTCCTTTTCCTTGCTTCTAGTGTTTTAGTATGCTTCTCATAAGGTAGTCATTAGACAATGAAAACAGGCAGCTGCAGATTGGTCTCCTTTAGATTAATTCCATCCTTTTTCATTTTAGCAATCTGGAAATTGGCTAATTGTAGTTCAGAATACTTTTTTTCTCTCTCTCTCTAACTTGCAGCTTTCAGATATTTTAAAAATAACACCCCAACATCAAGAACAAAATATCATCTTTGAATTTGTAGGGGAAAGAAGAAGGATGATAACTCATTTATCCATCCTCGAGGGGATATTAAACACCTTGCTAATTACTGCTTAGGAAGATCTTGACCTAGATCACTTTGTCAGGGGGGTTTTCAAGCAGATACAGTCTGGAATTTGAAGATTGGTCCTGTCAACATCACAGACATACCTGACAAGCTTCATAAGTTAATTCATATTTCTATTGAAAGCGAAGGCTGAATTACCTGTTTCATGCTGCTTTTGGAAGGCTACAGTCAGTCAACTTCTCATAAATTTTTTGGCTGTAAATTCATTCTCCCCCTACCTTTTCATAGTTTAATATAGCAGAGCAAACATTTAAGGGAGAGATTTCTCTGAGACTTGTCCTCTGACTAAAGTATTTTATTGATAGGCTGATTTCTCAGCACATAAGGGCTATGAAATTGGATTTTTAGTGAATAGATAAAGCTGATTACATTGTAAAGGGAAAAAAACCCCAACCAGAGCCATGTAATGGGAGCTGTGAGGGGCTGTGACTTTCTCTGACTGAAATGGGTTACTCTCAGGACCAAGAAAAATTAATTGGCACAAGAAGATACAGAGATGCATGGGAAGGGTGACATGAAGTTTTACACCTTCAGATGTAGAGAAAAGCAATAAATGGGTGCAGTAAGAGGACTGGAGGAGATGTTCCATTAGTTGCAGGAAAACCCATTATTTGGTGCTGACATATTGATACACTGAATTTGGATGTTCTTCCTGCAGTGTATCACATTGGCAGGTTTTTTTTCTGACCATGAATCCCACCTCTGCCAAGGTCAATGTTTGCTGTGCAAAGGGAGGTGAATTTGTACCTGACTGAGTGTAATTCAAATGGATGTGATAAGGATTTGAATATAAGAACTAACGATATAGGATTGACATTTTACCTTTTTTATTGTTTAGCTCATTTCTTGAGATCAGCTATCTGTCACTTTCTGTAAAAATACCCAACCAAAACCACCAAGAAACCTGTAGCAGTTTTCATTGTGGTTCTGCAGGTATTTCTGCTGCTCCACAGGGTGGATGACAAGGCACAGGCTAAGACAGGCTTTTTATTGAGCTGTTTGGTCACATCTCTCTACTGTTCTTAACTTTATTCAAATACGCCTAATTGGTTGCAAAGGCATTATTGTTTCTTGCACAAGTTACTCTAATTTGAACCAATTAAAATATAATTACACTATTTTATGCTTAATTAGACTCTCAAGTAGCTTCTTCAGGCTAAGGTTATTCCCCCAGCTCTGTATCTTGAGATCTCTTTTAGCTCCACTGGAAGACTCAGGTTAAATATGAGGGCTTCTAAACTCAAGAAGTGCTGATACTTTTAAGTTCATTAAATTACTCTTCAGAAACTTTGCTTTTCCATAGTTCATTTCTTCCAGAACATTGGAACAAGAACCATATGGTGGTGATTCACTGCACTTGCATTTCTCAGGTTGCTCTATTATTTTCTTCAATCTCTGTTAAGTCCACACTGTGAATTCCTACAAGAAATGCCCTTGGAATAGAAATTTCCTCATTATCCCTTATGATAAAATCTTGTGCCAAAAAATAATTTAATTTCACTGCAGTCTTGTCATTATTTTTAATTCCTTACATATCCCTAATCCAAAAAGGGCTTGGAATTGCTCACACATTCACCTTGATATTAAAGCATTTAGATACTTCGATGCATACAGAAACTCAAACCCATAACATGATGCTGACTTTTAAAATATTAATAGTTGTGAGCTAACTGTGGACTGCTTTCTTGTATTTTTAAAGGTGGTTTTTTTTCTGTGCAAAGAATTCTGAAAAAGGAAGTCAGTGAAAAAAGACTTTTGTTATTAAAATTGAAGGGGAAAGAACAAAATACACGCCTATGAAATTAAGTGCTTTTTTTGTGGTAATTCCAGTGGAAATACATCTTCAATTCATTTACACCAATTCTGTCAGTCTAGATATGTGTGGATTTGACATTAGATATGGATGTAACCTGTAAAGTAATGTATTAGTAAGATAATTTGCTTCAGTGTTTACTCATAAAAATTACATGTTTCATCTTCACATTAGTCATTTACTAACAAAAGGATTACTAAAACTATATATTCAGTGTGCTTTGCTAAATCAAAGATTTAGAATTTATGTTTTGATGGCAGATAAAAACAGACATTTGGTGGACTTTGGACTTATGTGTAGTGATCAGGTGTATAAAGAAAAAGAGTTCTACTGTTGTATCCTAATGTGTAATGACTAGGTATTTAATATTACTTTCAGTATATATCACTGCTATTGTAGTCATTTTGTGGGGAAGAAACCCAGCAGTTTGTAAAACCATTCCTGGTGGTACATTAGTCTTAAATAGCCTTGTTGTCTGTATTGTGGAAAGCTGAGAGAGAGATTAAAAGTCTGATATTGTTATGTACTGTTTCTGTTAGTTAATCACTGATATCCTGCCTTTCTATTTATCTTTTTAAGATTCAGGGCAAATGCCTGGCTGTGTTTTTACCCTGTATCATTTAGGAGTGACATTTGCAGTGATGAAAAATACATCTTAGCCTTAGGAGTAGGATTTGCTAGTTTTTCCCTGAAATTACACATGTAATAAACTAGGCAATGACCTAAATTGTTATACTACAAAGTTTAAGCAAAAGTTATTTATTATAAAATAAGAATGTGGCTGATTTAGAAGAAGCAATAAGGATTTTTAGTGAATAGATATCTTCAACTAAATTTAAAAAGAAAACCTGGAGAGATTTAAACCAGACATAATGTCATTCAACAGATCAAGGCCCCACATTTTTGTCAGTATTACAGCACAATAACATTGTATAACAGAATAATAAGGACCTGACCTCTAGGTGTCTTGTTCCTTCAATGCAAACAGTAAAAACATCATAGTTATGGCAGAAGTTCAGTTCTTTCAGATGTTGAGTAAAACCTGTGCAATAAAATCTAGTGATGTGACATCTGTGTGACAGTAGCTTGATGCCTGGGACACTTGGCTCACACACAGGTGAATAGCAGATAAATAAATGACCATCTCTTTGAGTGAGGAGAATGTCTGTGGAGATCCAACCAGATGGGACAGAGAGAAAAGATCCTGATTTTTTTGTTTGGTGGTTTGGTTTTTTTTTTTTTTTATATTCTTCTTTGGCAAAGCCCTGTTCAAGTAGATAGTCCATAATGTTTAGAAAGAGGGGACAGAAACCTTCACCTTCTAATGATCAATGCATGTATCAAGTATTAGTATTAAAATGGAATACTTGAACATCTGAAGAGCTCACAATATGGAAAGGAAAAAGGCTCGCTATCTCTCACTGAGTATTTTTGTATCAGTGGCAAGGTGAATCACCATCCTTATGATTAAGTGAATTAGAGATTTAAATGTACAAACACTTACTTAAATGGGGGCCTGAGGTTCACTCATATGGGCTGACACATAAAGTAATAGGAAATTACACCATCTCAAGACTTTACTCTAATTACACTTGCTGTACATTATTTAGTGTTACAAATCTCATATTCTTGATGGAATAATGCTTCCCAGAGCAGGTTTTCACTGTCAAGTAATGCAATGTATAATTCCACCTGTTTGAGATCTATTCTTCAGGATTTATACCCTCTGCAGGTGGTAGAGAGATGCTGCAATCCTGCAGATGTCCAAAAATGCATGCAGATCCCTGCTCTGTCTGGAGCTTTGAAATCTTGGAACTTGCTCATTGGTTTTGCAAGTCTTGACCTGATCAGCAGTGCTGAAATTAAACCATAGTTTTTTAACTTAAATAAGTTACTGTAGTAATCTTTTATCTTGAAGTAATAATTCTTCTTGATATCCATGAAACAGCTGATATAAGGTAGGATCTGTACAGTTAGGTTAGGGTCAGTTTTTCCTTCCAATTCTCTCTGATAGAAGTCTACAAACTACTGTTGGTATACATAGTATACATAGGATCCCTATATGGCATTAACTTCATATGTAAGATATGGGAATATTATTTTTATATACTTCAAAAATCCTGAACTGTTTCTAGTAATTCTGACAATTGTCTACTCAGTTTGAATCTACGTTTTTCTTTGATTCTTCATGCTACACGTGGATTTTCCTCAAATGTAATTATACTCATTTATTCATACCTTTCTGACACACTATTCCTCTACTTAATCTTGTTAGTGAAGTCTTAATTCTGCCTTTGACAAAGGCAAGGTCACCTGCATTTTTATGTCAATTGGTGTTCTGTGACCTTTCATCTGAGATTAATGATTTCAACAAAGAAATAGAGAAATTATTTCAAAGTACTTTTGGAAGTAAATGGAACAGTCTAAAATGTTTTAGTTGGGAAACACAGTTATGAAACAAAATTAAGCAAGCTAAGTATGGTTTTATTAAACCTAGTTCAATTCAAACATTTCTAAAAATACATGTGAATATCTGTAGCCTATACTGGAAAAAACAAGGAATATTGATTCCCACTATATGAGAGAGCTAAGACAGAAAATGCAAAGTTACCATCAGGAAACCTTGTTGGTTTCCAACCCTGCAAATGATATTACTGAGAGCCTAGTTTAGCATGAGGCTGAGCTAATGCAAAGCCTTTGTTATCTTTGCTGTTGTAAGAACACTAAATAAACCAGCAGCCTTCAAAGAAATATAACAGACGTTTTTGTGTAAATCAAAACTAATCAAACATTCATGACTGTTTTCCACGTGTACAGGGTGGTTTGGGTAAACCAAAAAGAACAAAGGGGAGCTTAAGTTGGCACTTTTCTCTGCTTCCCTGCTTTCAACCATTCACGATTCATGTGTTTCATGGATGTTTAGCAATCCATTTCTAATCCCTTCTGATGAGAACAAAGTGTACATAACGCTTTTTCACCTGTTTTTTTCTTGAACAAATGCTTTATCAGCAATGCATTGACATATCTGATTTGTCTGAAAGCTTATGCAGTTTGGTTGTACAGTTGGAGTATTGTGTCCTTTAGGGGATATACGTGTGTGCACCAATAAGTAAATACTTGCATTAGAAATGATGTAGCACAGCGTTATTTCAGTAAAAGTCACAATATTAAAATGAATGAGGAATAGTCAAATTAAATGGGTAATGTAGAAAGAGAAGCATCTCTGAAGGTATGGAGGGAGTGTTTATACAACAGAGAGTCACCAGGATGAGGTTTGGGGCTAATATTTAGGTATTTCTTCTACCATACCTTGAAAGTCTCTTCTGCATGTTGAGAAATAGTTTTAGCTAGTATTTTCAAACAAGAGCCTATGGTTTGTGCTCTGCATTTGTCTCAGTGTTGTTTGTGGTTTTGTAGATGGTTTAGTTCAGGTAATCCAAGGGTGGCTTAGGAACTACTCAGGTTGAACTTCTATGGTGATTTGTTGCTAATCAGCTCTGGTTTGTGGGCAGTGCAAGAAGGTGAGGCAGACTCAGCGCTGTGCTCAGCACTGCACCACTGCCCAGTGGTGGTGTGAGGGTTTCCATCTTCCTTCCCATCACTCTGGGTGCCCACTGAAAAGATGGACAGGACAGCAATTACCAGTGTGTCATAAAAATAAGGAGTCTCTGGTCTATCTCTGTGGTGTCATAGCCAAGCAAATATGGATGGACAGGAAACTTGCTAGGGTTGCTTTTATGTTCCCAAATGTGACATTTACATTTTAGGTATGGTTCCATGTTGGTTTTGCTCTCCCCAGAATATTAAGCTAATGTTTAAAGTATGGTTTGAAAAAACCCAAAAAACCTACCTAACCCCCCCAAAAATATTCAAAAAGAATCAGCAAATACCTTTTAATGTCTGTTCCATTTTTTATCTTCAATATGGAGTCAGAGAAATTTGGAGTGGTCAGACTACCCAGGACCAGGTACCCACAGTATCTCTGATCCACATGAGTCAGTTATTCAAACTCAATTATTATTGGTCAATTCTTACGCATACCTCTAACTAAAGTGAAAGCTTTTTCTTTTGTCATTGCGTGTGTTCCACTCTGCATGTGTCATCCTTGACCCTTGACTGAATGTGGCTTTTCCTCTGGATTAGAGAGATGGTATTCCCAAACTACTGTTGGGTGTTGCTGGCCTTATCAACACATCAGAATTGTGATTCAGGATCTCCCACTTTTTCAGTGTCTAAATAAAGGAAAGATTCATCATAATGGCTAATGGGGGAAACACAAATGAGAACTGTGAGATACCTGCCTCTTGGGTGCCATTCAAAAATGTAGCTCTAAGGAATTTAGGTTAGGATTCTGTGTACAAAGCAAATATTCCAACTATATTGGGTAAGCTTTTAGTGGAAGTTAAACTATGGATACAGCTGAAGTGGTGATAGAGTCCTAGGCTAACTGAATAACAGAGGTTTGAAATGGACCCATAAGTGTTTGGGAAAATACAGTTTGTCAGTTTTTATTTTCACAATCTTCTTGATATTTTTATAATTATTGATCATTGATCAGTAAAAAATAATGCAATTCCCCTGGGGGCTTGTTACAATGTTGACATAACCAATCTGATCTACAAACTGTTTGAAGCATCTCTACCAGAAATGTATGGAATGTTAAATGACATTAAGTGGCAATAGGATGCAAATTAGCTTTCTCCTCTCTAATGGCTTACAAGGCTTTCATCATTTGTGAATTACGAAAATTAAATTTTACTCGGGGTCACAGAAACTACATTTTAAATCTGTTAACACAGTTTCAAGGGCAACATGCAACTGAAACAATTTTTTGTCTTGTCAGAAATTCATGCTTACTAGTTATACATTATTTCAGCCAACTAGAACTTTTGAATTGAAGTCCCTTTCTTTCATGACTGCTTAGATAATATTTGTTTTTGTTATTATTATTATATATCTTCAGTACTAACATCTGTTAGAGTACAAAAATGATCTTGAATGAGCTGCATTCATAGGTGTAACAGTCTAGTGAAATCAAGGCTTTTATATTCCACGTGTTTCAAACAGAGATTGGAAAGATTCACTTAGTGGTAGGAGTGAGGGTTTAAGCATGGTAATGAGTACCTTAGTGAAGTGCAGTGATGGTAGAATTTGTTTGATGAAATCACAGGTGTTAAGCCTTGGGAAACCCAAAGCCCCATGAGCATGTGGAATGTATTTGAGACTCACCACCTTAAGCATCCAGAATGGAAATCCACAACTTCTGTGCTGCTGTGGGAGAGGGCTGTTGGGGACAAACTGAGCAGCATTAATGCCCTTTCCAATAGGTAATACTTAGAGCACAGACTTGAGCAAGCAAAAGAGGTAGTGTGAGAAATGGGGTGCTAGAACCTCATTCTGCTGTTTCTTTGACATGCAACAGCACAGAGTTTGTGACACCAGCATTGTTAAGTAAGGTATTCTCCTTATTTCTTTTGGGCAGCAATTTTTATGTAATCATCTAAATATAAAATATTGAAATATAAAATTTTCAAAAACTATTTTGAATATTTTTTGATCAAGTTTTCATACGTAATATGTCATGTGATTTTTTCAATGCACTTTATCTGAGTTGCAACACAGATTTGCTTTATGTTTTTCATTAAATTTCTTTCATGCAAGTCTCTTCAGTGCCAGACACCACTACTGTTGAAGGCTTGCATCATTTTACACATCAGTTAGAGCATTTTTTTATGCTGACACAATATTGTTGGGATCATGTGGAACTGCCTAAGTGAACATTGAGATGGCAGTTTTAATAATAAAACACTATATTGAACAAGGCAAAACCACTTAAATAACAATAAAAGAAGACAAATTGCCTAAATCAAGGATCTTCATTTAACCTGTTGTTGCAAAAAAGGTTGGAGCATTAGACAAAACTGTTACTTCCATAAAAGACATTGGAGTACTCTAAACAATACTGAAGGCAGTTTTGGGGGGCTGCTGCTTGGTTTTCTCCATATTCTGAAAATCCATTTGCCAGTCTGGAACCTGAGACTATTCAGCAAAGTATATCTAGAGAACTTTGCCAGACACAAATATATGGAGTCTTTATAATGAGACCCAAATAACTGGTATTTTATTAATATTCTTTACATATGGGTAACTATGGGAGACTTGTTTCACATAGTGTCTAAAGGTTTTCTGTCTATGGAATGAAGTATTTATAAAACACTGAATACTGACAAAAAGGATATGACAGCTAGGGATGTTATTCTCTTGTTCTACATGATCTCTATCATGCTGATATCATGTACCCTGTTAAATGCCTTGTTTAGACTTCTAGGACTTAGGATGCTTCCTTTTTCTTGTGGCTTGTTGTTTTTGGGGGGTTTTTTATTGTTTTTTTTTGTTTTCTTTTTTGTTTGTGTTCATTGTTTATTTCACCTCATAATTTGAGGAAAGCATAAATTGTGAGTGACTTAAAAATTATAATGGATTCATTTCTGAAAAGTTTCTCTTCCAGAGATTTGGCCTAGACTAGATAAGCTTCCACTTTATCAGGTTTGACACAGGAATTACAGGATAAAAACTTTTTGATATAGGTCACAGAAATCAAAGCAGAAATGTGCAATGGATCAGGTGCATTCCCTGAGTAAAAAACCTGTGATTCAATCAGTGCAAAATATGCACTGATGAAAATGTACAAGTCTTTTCAGAGGAAGTATCAGAAAAACTCTTACCACCTGATGCTTATTTCACTGTCAGGGAAGAATTGCCAAGCACATGCAAGTGGGGTCTGGGAGTGAGTTTAGACTTTCTTTGAGTTGGTACTATTTAAAGAATTTGGAGGAGTTAATTTTAGGAGGTATTTCTCCAGACTAGAAAGGTGTATGT
>WEIV01002560.1:54794-115240 GCA_013390005.1 Calyptomena viridis
CAGTCTTGGAAGCAATATTGTTTAATGTTTTCAGTAATGGCTTTGGCACAAAAAGTGTAGTATTCTGTTGAAATTTACTAAAGATTCAAAGTTAGGTGACATCATCAACAGAGAAGACAAATTGAGTTCCTGGGCAGAAAGTCAGGAATGGCATTGAAGGTGGAATTTATTTTATGTATTTATTTATTTATTTAAGCCACCTCTCCCGCCCCCCGAAGAGATATTAAATTCTGTAGTGCAAAGCATGAAGTAATGCACTGAGAGAACAAAACCAGAATATTCCACATTATCCTAAACGGCCAACTCTTTGAGGGAGTAAATAAGTTAAACTATAAATTGATCCATGTGNTGACTGAGTTGCCAGTGTGATGCAATTGTGGGGAAGAAAGGAAATTCAGTGGCAAGTTGAATCATTCAAGATCCTTCCAGTAGAGCTACTAGTGATAGACCCCCATGCAAACCCCTGTTACTTGGTAGGAAATTGCATACACTCTACTCTGTAGGGGGTTTTATATTCCTTTGTAAAAGAAGCAGGTGAAGATTGAATTTGA
Organism: Calyptomena viridis; assembly: GCA_013390005.1. Lineage (NCBI taxonomy): Eukaryota > Metazoa > Chordata > Aves > Passeriformes > Eurylaimidae > Calyptomena > Calyptomena viridis. Next base: position 55,346 of record WEIV01002560.1, read on the forward strand.
TGCTGATTTTGAACATTTTCTGTCATAGCATTTAATTTTTTTTCGATATATTATCACATTAGGTGCTAGTGGAGCACTACAATATTTAAATCCTTAGAATTTCTACTTAGATGTGAGAAATAGAAATGACCTGAGATTGGGAAAAGTAGTTTTTGGTGCTTTCTCTTTCTTTCTGAAAAATCACTTAGCATTTAATTATTTCAGAATACATAAATTGAAGTATAAAATTGTAAATCATGACACTTCTGAAAATTTTAACTTAAGAACAATTAGTCCATTATTACCTAGTGAATGATAAAGGTACTTATTTCCTTTGTCTTTGAGAATGATATCTTAAGAATATGTGGTTTAATATTTTAAATTATTTTCATTATGTGTACATCTATAACTTTACATAATAACCTTACTTTTATTTAAAAAGAGACTAAAAGAACTCATTGGAAATGCAAAATCATATCTAAATATTATGTTTATCTCAGGAATAAAGATACTCATTGTAAATATAAGCATAGTTTTCAAAATTTATTGTTTTTTGATATAGAAAACAGGAGCATTAAACAGTGGAATAGTCACAAGAGAGGATTTACAGACATTACATCTGCTGTGTTGAGTCCTATGGAAATACAGTGCAGACTGCAAATAGAAGTAATTGCACATTAACAGGAGAGATCCAGATGGAGTCTGTTTATTAATATATTCCAAGGTAAAGGTTTGTATAAACTTGAGCGCTGAAAAGTCCCTATACTTCATAATTTCCATATTAGTCAAAGTGGCTGCAGCCCACATTGACCTTCTTCACACTTCCTCAAGCCCTGTCATAGCTTTCTGAAATGACTGAACTTTTGTAACTTGCCAGTCATCAAAATTAGGAGTTAGTGAATGTGGTGTATGACCAGAGGAAGGGCAGTGACAAGGGGAAAGATGAGAGTCTTCCACAGACTTGACACATGTCCAAGCATATTCTACTTCAAAAAAGGAAGAGGAGACTTGCCATGGCTTATACCACAAATTCAAGTATTTCATTGGCCTCTTTCTTCAGTGCCACAATATTTTTCTGAATGTTACAGGCTGAAATGGAGGGTTTGTTGGGGCTTTTTGTGCTGCTTTTTCATTTGCAATAGGCGAGCCATGGGTAGGCAGATGACTTAGACTTATAAATAGCAAATTGTAATGCCATATTTTCTTTTTGTTTGAAGCTATTGACCTATCAGACAAATATTTACATGATATAAATGCACTGCTTTAATAGATAGGATTTTTCAAAGACTTTTACTCTTCAAGACCCTTGGGCATATGTTTCTACTTTTGGATTTTCAGTTTTCATAAATGGAAATGTTTTGGTTTAAGCCACGTGATTTTGTAAATAAATAAGATGTGATCAGTTGCTGAGTTAGTCATGTTATGTGCCCCTTGGACTTGCTGGAGATCTAGTCTATAAACTCAGTGAAAACTGGGATTTAATTAGCATCACCCTCAAGGAGATGTTTCCATGTGATCAGCTACATAATGTTCTAAAAATGCCTGTTTTTCTTCATCAACTACAAACAGAGCCAGAAACATCCATATTGGTTCAGTGAACTAATTCATTCATTTTCTTAGTTCCCCACAAAATGGATAAAATCAGTGGGAATTATTTAATGTAGCTTGCCTTGCTGTATTTATAGCTTTCATAGCAAAAGCTTCTGTTTGTAGGAGCGGAATCAGGAATTTACTCCATATATGTTTGTATTATTTGTATTTTGTTGAAAGGACTCTGGGTAAGCCATTATGCAATAAGTGCCAAATGTTTGTAATGGCTGGGCCAGGTTGGATGGGGCTTTGAACAAACTAGTTCCAGTGTAAAGTGTCCCTGCCTATGGCAGAGGGATTGGAACAAGTGGTATTTAACCATTTTATGGTTCTATGGTCTATGAGAGATTTCTTAATGAGATGATAAGGAATAAATACTGCCAATCCAGGAAACGTGACTTTATCACTCATAGTACAGGAAAAACTATAGAAGTTAATTTTTTTGCCCAGCTACCTCAGTTGGCCTGAGTCTCTCCAGTGCCTTGGATATGATCTATTACCAGTCCTGTGATCTGTGAGTTTGAGAAAGCCTATCTGAAATATGAAAATATGGACTGTTTCTAAGCTTTTGTTATGATGAGGGTTTGATTCTATGAAATATATACAATCATTTAAATGATTCTTTCTAAAATTATGACATTCTTGACAACCCAGTATAATGTTGAGTACTCAATAAAATGTGCTATTATTTTATGGCTCAGAAGTTTTTAATGATTTGGAGAAAAATGGAAGCATTGTTTGTAGTTTGAAGGCTTTTACTTCAATATACTTGGCTTTTAGTCTAGAAATAAATGGAACATTTATTTTATTAATATTTTTCAATATTAATTATGTGTCCAATATTATCAACTAGAAGAACCCAATGATAAGAATACGATTTTATCTCTAGACTTGGTTCCCCAATAATAACAAGTTAAAAGAATAATTTAGTATTATCAGTAGGACATCAGAGAGAAATGAAATTTTTTGCTGCCTCAGGGATATGCAGCAAATTAGCTTGATTCTTACCATGCTGTGTTCTTGGTTGAGATCCTTCTGTAGTGAAAGCATTTTTTCCAACATCTGTAAGGATTCTTCCTGCCAACTAGGATCTTTACAACTTTAAACCCCAACTCTTTAGCAGCAATCTGAAAATACACTTGAAACATATGGATGTTGATAGATGAGAGTATGGGCCATCTGGTCATCATATGTCTGCTTTGCATGCTTGGATGGATTTGTCAAGGGTCTCTGAACTGTTTCTGAAGGATTACTAAACTAGACAAAGCCACAAGATCGCTGCAAAGCAGTGAAAAGACTTGGGCCTCCTTTGGCATGTTTGTCTTTGGTCTTAAGCTGTAATCAAAAATGGATGTCCTTACCAAATACGTAACTGTCTCCTGCTGGAAGAGTTCAGAACAAGTCATTGTGGTTTTTTGGCTCTGATGTTCCTCAAACATGACTCACCTGCAGGACCTACCTGCAAATATAGTTGTGCTTGCACACTCGTGGCCCTGCTGACACAGACATGGGGAGAAAGCTACAGCTTGGGATGTGAGTGGGACAGTCAGTGAACAGGGCCTGCTGTCCCTGCTCTAGCTCTGCCTCTGATGGTTTTGGCCTGTGCATTTGCTGCATTCAGACATCTATAAAACCTTCATTAATTTCTTGCCTTCTCTGTGTATTCGGTGACAATTTCATTTCTGTGGCAGTGGTACTCTATGTACTGCCTTTTCACAGTTGAAGCATTTAAAATGAGAAGAAAATACCTTGTTGTCTGCCTTAGGTAGAGAAAATTATGTTTGTTGGAACTTAACATGAGATTTTAAATGGCCAATTGTTATTTTTAACTGTGATGAGAGGATGTTTAGGCCTACAGTCTATTCTGTCTTTCTTTTCATTTCTTACTTTCCCTTGTATGGAAAAGAGGAATAGGTACTGTACAATAGCTTTCTTCCAGAAAAAAATGTTTTTATTCCACTACTTTGCTGAAATTTTTATTGCTATAATGAACTGCACGGTGTTGTAGTTCAGTGAATTCTTTGTGGGGAATGCTGTCCTAACAGGAGATGTGTACCTGTCAATCCATGTCATCATCCACATTTTCTGGTATTCATTAAACTGGAAAGTTGATCAACAAGCAGAAAATTACTTGGAATATTAATGAGAACAGTAGAAATGCGGATGCACGTGGAAAGGTATTAAATATTTTCTGGTCAAAGCTGCACGACCAGTATACAGACAGTGATGTATAATTGATCAAGAAAACACTTTTATCTACCCATATTGATATGTATCAGTAATATAATTGTTGGGGTTTTTTTTAAACTGGCTAATAGAAAATATGGTGCTGAAAAAATCGTATAAATTATCATTGACTACTAATCAGAATTTTATATAACCTTTGTGTGTGTGAGCCTTTTTCTTGCATGAGTGTTTCCCTTTTGTACAAAGAATATGTTCTACCAAATGTTGTCTTAAAAAAGAAACAAACAAACAAAATTAAACTCATAGGTATTTTTTTTTGGGGGGGGCCTGTGTTTTGGTATAATTTTGCATATGTATGTGTCTATTTCTTCATGCCCCCAAACATATTGTCAGTATTAACATGGTACCTTTAATAACTTAAGATAGTCCTGCTTGTAAGTCTGCTTTCTCTTGTGATGTTGTACTGCCCCAGGCTAACAGCTGTGCTTAGCTAAGGTGTGGACCAGAAATCCTCTTCACTAGCCCAGAGGGGGGAACACAAACGTTTTCCATGAAGAGATTTAATTTGCCCATCTACATCCCCTGAAAATTTATGGTAGCTTGTATTTCCTTGCCTTGAGGAAGAGAATGCCCGTTTTCCAATGCAGAAAAACCAGTTGTCCCCTTCCCCTCTGATGTGACCATTTCTTAGGGCTGTGGCTCCTCTTTTGTCCTGGGCTGCATTAGCCATGGACAAGCAACCTCCTGCCCTTCCCTGGTAGCCTTAGTGTATCCAGCAGCCTGTTCCCCTGCCCTGGTACTTCTGTGCACTCTTCTGTATAGCCAAACAATACATTCATGAAAGGATGCTTCTGGAAGCAGTAAAAAAGCAACTATATGAGGAGAACCTGCTGCCTTTTACAATCTTTCTCTCACTCGTGGTAGTTTGCTTTAATATTGGCAGTACTGGGCTATTTGTGGCTCGTGGTTGTTGAGGTGTAATGTCAGCAGCTCGTGCCACTGGAGTGAAAAAACCACTAAATTCCTTGGGAAGGTGAGAAGCATCCTGTGGACTCAAAGAGTTGCATAGAGACATGGAGATATGACTATTTTATTTGCTCTTCTTCCCTCTTACCTTTTTGAGTACTAATTAAAAGTTCATGGGAGCTGGGAGTTGTCAGAGTAATAGTTAAACAGAGATCATTTGATACTTCTTCATGCTCAAGGTCTGTTTTCACTTTGCATATGGTTTCTTGTTTACAGTTATCAACCCCACCAAGTTCTAGATTAAAAAAAAAAAAAGGAGGAACTAACTCTAAATGGCAAAAAAGAGGCATTTCAATTCCATTAGTGACACTAGATCAGGTGCACTGTGCTGCCTGTGATTATTCTTTAAAATATAAGTGCCTTAAAAGCAGGAACATAAAGAGATACTAAACTACATCTATAACCAGAAAATGAAGGCTGAAGATGGGTATTATTTTAAGTGCTTTAAGTGTTTAAAAAAAAAAAAAATCAAAATTGTGGAGTAAATAGATATATTTTAGCTGCAGGCCACCTCCCCACTGGGCAAAATCTTCCCTACTTTTCTGTTAAAATATTTGTGAGGGAACAAAAAATCTTCATAGAATATATGTTTTGCTCCTTTGTTTTTTAAATTTAATTCTGTATTAAAAGGAAAAATAATCTTTCCTGCGGTGCTGTAACTCATCTGTCTTAGAGCACAGCAGTTATGACATGTTGTTAATATATTGTAATACAGTCTTTTTAGAAAAAAAAAGCTTTATATGCTTTCAAATCAATAGATTGTTTAGACATACTATTACTAGGAAATATAAAATAAATTAATTCCCTTTATAGTAGCTTTTACCTATATATGACTGATTGAAGGACACTGGTTTTTTTTTGAGGTCTGTAAGTTGCATGTAGCAGTGTGAAAACAAATGCAAATGTAATTAAACCATATTTTTTTTTATTTTTTAGATTTTTAGTTTGACATATGTAAGGATCTGTGGCAGAAAATCGTTCCAATAGCAACAGTTCTGTTACTTTTTTCTGAGAAGGAAGTATGTTCATAGAGCTGTATACAAGGAAGGAAAAAAATTCACAGTAATCATAACTGTTTATATAAATTTATATGCTATATAATTTTTTCTCTTGGGTCATAGAAGTACTTGTTTGAGTTTTGGAGTTTAATTTTAAAATGGGTTTGAAAATTTTCAGATTTGTCTATACAATAGCATGTTTTATCTAAGGAATGATTCTTAGTGCTTGTTCCTAATCACATTCCTTGAGTCACTTCTCACATTTGAAGTGCCTTTATCATTTGAAAAATGTTAGCACCCACCAGTTTCGTCAGCTACATTTAAAAATGTGAAACCTGAAAATCATTGTTGAGAGAACAGTATTTCTCCCCAACTCATCCATCATTTGAGGAAGATCCATGCAGATGTCCAGGTTCATGAAACAGAACATTTCAGGTTTCCCAGCTAACATATGCAGTGGGTTTGACAAAGGCTTTACTTTTGTCCTTTTAATCCTTTTTCTCTTATACAGTTCTGTTTTGAGTATTTTCTGGAAGGTTTTGATTGACAGCAAAAAAGAAGATTAAAAAAAAAAAAGAGAGGGAGAGACACTGTGCTAGTTTCTGTAGGCTGGTTACAGTCAAAATTGTTTTCCTGTTCAATCAGGATCCTTAATTCCAGCTTGACATCCAAGCACAGACTTTTAGAGAGAGTAGGGGGGAGAGAGGGAGATGGAGAAGGTATTTCATAGGTATCACCTGGCTTCTAGGTTGTAGTTATCAGTTGCTCAGTGACAGAAGTTGCTCTGTGTCCAGACCAATGAAAAGCAATCCCTAAGGCACGTATGTGGGTGGTACTATGTGATTAAATGTCCAAGTATCCTTGGACAGCCTGATGTGTCCTGAAACCTCAATTTGATTTGTTGTTGCTGGTTCTTGCTCATCAGGCTTATGAAATAAGAGCCAGGAAACCAGTACATGTGTCAATTGTTCAGTGAAGTGTCATATTGTAAACATGCTCATATCTCTGCAGAGACCTAATAATATTAAAAAGATGATTGATGCCTCTGGCATACAGATGGAGAAATTAGAGATGGTTAGAATTGTCTTTACAAGGACTTCTGTTAGAAGGGCTGTTTTATTTGATTGTGGGATTTTTGTTCTAAATGGGCACGACTCTTGAGAAATTAAAACGATTTAATAAAGTTCCTCAAGAGAGAGGAGCATGTCTGCACAGCAAGTACTTTAACCATTACAGTGACCCCCTTCCATTGTAGGAGACTGAAGTGCAGGTCCCTTCTCATATAACTTAGATCTGGGATGTTCATTTGGGCCTTGTTCTAAATTTTGTAACTTCTGTCATTTTGCACACGTTGTTCCACGTGGGAGTTTGATACTGAGGACTCTTTGGGTTGGCTGAAGTGCGTGTAAAATTCACGTATGTGCTGAAATACATTTCTTCTGCAAACAAGCCCTGGTTGAGGAGCAATACCAAAAAATGGATTTTCTTTCTTGTAGCTAATTTTCTCTGTGTGACACAATCTGAGATATTTGATTTCTCGTGGATGCAATGTAATTAATTTCCATGTATTGTTGTATTGCTATTTGTCGCCAATCTTAACAACACATCTTACATGACATAACATAGTAAAAGCCTTCTGGAATGATATACAAAACATAGTTTTTAATAAATTTAGAAATGCATTTAATAAAATGCGTTCAGGAAATCATCACAATTTTTACTAAATCTAATAGAAAAAACATGTGAGTGATAATTTAACATGATCTGTATCAGTTTGCTTCCCTGTTACAAAAGTATAAATAAGCATATTTCAAACAAACCATTGTTAAACCATATATAATGCATATGGAACATCTCTGTGAATAAAAATGTGGTTCAGTCAAAGCTAGGTACATAAGTCTTTGGTGAGTTATCTCCCTCGTGTCCAGCGCTGAAAACATACCCACTTTATAACTATCAAAAGTTATGGAGTTTTATTTATTCTGCATTGCTTTAATATAGGTTTAGTCATGACACGAAAAACTTATGAGACAGGGATTTGGTGACTTGTAAGACACTTCCTTGGTTCTCTTTGTGGATCAGAGGTAACATAGCAGTGCAAATAATAGGCAGGCTTTCTACAAACAAGATAAGTAGAAAAAATGTATTCTATTCTGGTTGGATTAATTATATGCTGTGGATTCAAAGTGATGGTGTTTACACAGCTGTGTAAGGAGACAGATGTTAGGCTGAAATTACAATAGAATGATTGAAAAAATTGGGCAGCTACTATTCTTTTGATAGGGCAGCATGTCCATGTTAATAATCATTTGGTCTGCAAAAAAATTTTCTAATTGTTGGGTTAATAGAGCTATGTTTCTATTCTGGCTTATGTTGTGCTGATAGTTCTCCTNGTACTGATAGTTCTCCTTTTCAGGGCTGTAGCAGTTCCCATACTATGGTTTTATTGTTTGTGTTGGAAGGTCCATCCAGGCCCTTATAGTCCCTTTAAGTGGGCAAGTTGCAAATAAGGAGAAGTGGTCGGCCTGTCCTGTATTTAATTCCAAATATTGATAGGTTTGTGTTAGCCTCTGATTTTAGGCATATGCTAGGCCAAGTTCTCTCTATCTTCATGTGGGGGCAAACCCCAAACCAAAACACCATGAAATATGTGTGTGCATAAAGCTGTTGAGTTTTTACTGTGTGCCTCATCTTGGAGAAGGAGATAGAAAATGCTCTTGTTAAATTGTGCTGCTGATGTCAGTGTAAGTGTGAACGATGCCCTCTGTGTACCTGGTTTGAGAAGCACAGTGGGAACCAGCCCGGGCAGTACCTGCTGCTGCTTAGTGAAGAGAGGAAGATGATGATGGCCCTAACTAGGCCATCAGCACCTATGGATCTCCTGGGGCCCCAAAAACCGATGAGGGAAATCTTTATTTCCTTCCTTGAATTCAAGGCAATATTGACTGGGGACTTTCCACGTTTTTGTGAGATTTCCAAACAGTTGGGCTCCCTTTGCTGTGTCTATCTTTATGCACCACATCAAATCAGACTCTGACCCTGAGAAATATTTTTGGAGACTTGCAGAATAAAGGTCATTTTTTACTTCCTTGCCTTGTTTATTTCAAACAAGTAAGCATCAACTGGTAGGTTAGGAAGGATATGTCTACAACTGGATTTTTGTTTTTCAGCTGCTGAATATTACCCAGTTTAAACTTCTGTAAATATGTATTCAATCACTTACATTTTTATTCCTGTTTTCATGTACCATAACTCTATTTAATTTGTTCTGCCCATTACAATTTACTGCTTCTCATAGAACTAGTTATCCTTAGAAAGTGCATTGAGTATAATAAAAAAATCAAGATTTTTGTGAAGACATATTTTTCTTTTAATTTTTAATTGTGTTTTGGACAGAAATTTATGGATCAATTAGTAAACAGAGTGAACATAGATGACTCTGCCAGGTCAATTTCCTGTTGCCATAATAAGTTACAAGTTTATTTCAAAAAAACTTGAATGCAGTAAAGGCAAACAGATAAACACATAGTAAAACTGAATGAAACATTTATGTTGTTAGAATTAAAGGAGACAAGGGTAATCTTCCTTGAAAGAAAATTCATTGATATTGGATGATGGAAGATATCTACATATATTAGGAGTTGCTTTTCTAGCTTATGTCATCTTTCATTTCAGTTTCAGAATCTGTGAATGGCAGTGTGAAAAATGCCATAGTATAAGACTGGAACTTGATCTATATGGAAGCAAACTTCCTAGTTAAGCTACCACATTAATTATTCTGCTGATATTCCATAGCAGTTGCACTGAAGTGGCTTAAAGTCTGCAGATTTACTGAGGTACAGCAAAGCATAAATTTTATCTTGATCAATTTTTTTGTGAAAATAAGCTCTTTCCAGATCCATAGACTCTGCATGAGTTTTTTTAATCCTTCAACTGTGAATAAGAGTAAGTTTGGTTTGGTTTTTTGTTTGTGGTTTTTGGGGGTTTTTTTGGATTGTTAAGTTTATTGTTGTGTTTACTGCCAGAGAAATGTAGTGCATACAGGTCACCATGTCAGGTTCATGCAATGGCTCCATGAACTGCAATTTTTGAGTTCATTAATTTTGTAGGATAAAGTTCAACAATATTAGCATAGGGAAATGGAGTGAAAGGCTCCTGTGTCAGTATGTCCAGCCTCCAAATGGCAAACAGACCACAACACCCCCTGGGATGCTGAGGTGGGAACCTGCTCAGTGTCTGAGACTAAAATCCTGTTGCTGAAGAGCAGCTCCACCAAAAGGGACTGATCCTGCAGCTCTTATTTTGCCTCTGAATACACTGGGTTCAATACTCTGAATTGCTTCCAGAGTTTACAGCAGAGTCAGAAATACAGAGTAGACCCTGATAAGGGAAGTCCCCTTTGCTGTAGGAAGGAGGAATTGATTTACCTTCCTCCCATTCTACATCCTTTTGGTAACCATTCTTGAAATGCTGGTATATTTGGGTTTGGCAATGCTTTTGATATGCAGCATTCTCGGTAAGATAATACAAAATTATTTGCTCTTGCAAAGTATAGTTTCTCTCTTTCTTCCCTGTATTTTTCCCCAAAATGAGAGTACTTGAGACACAGAACCTATCTGTAAGCTGGTGCTGAAGTTAAGGTTATAGTCACTTTAGACAAATGATAATGTGTTAATATCTTACAGATTTAATAGTTGTAGAAACATTGGTGTTTTGCAAAGGAAGAAGATAGATACAGAACTATTACTGATATAATTCCTTCAGGTACTAAAAAATGTTTTGGTGGAACCATAATCATTCTTGTCAATCATTACTTGAATAATGGATGAATGGACATCTACTTTCACACCTGTCTCACTGTGGAAATAATTCACTAATTAATATAAACTCAGCTATTTGCAGTTTACTCAAACTTACTCAATTTAATTGAGTAAGTAATTGACTTAATTTACTCAAGCGCTGAGTATCAGCCCAAACTTGTTCCTCTTCTCCTTCAGTAGGGTTTGGAATGACAAATGTATAAATCTTGAATTGGTGTCTAAGAGCCTGGTGTTCTTAGCCTGTGTGTGATGACTATCACATTACCTTTGTGGGCAGTAAGAATTTATGTCCAGGCTTCTCTTTTCAGTGTTTTCATCTGTGAATCTCTGCAGCACAAAACTGCCTTTCTGTTACCAATAGTTTTCCCCCAGTATTATGGATGACTGTGATTGGGCTCACTATGTATGGAAAAATGCAGACATCCTGAGTAAAGGTTCAGAGCCTGCATATGTATAGGTAAAATAGAACTTTTTTAGCAGGATTTGGTGCTCTTCCTGGAATTAAAAAGGTAATGTTTGAAAAGGTTTAACTCTGCCAACTTCAGATGCTCTCTTATATGAATAAATCAATAAGATGGTTATTAAATCACTTTAATAAAGATGATAAGTCTGATTAAAGCTGCAGTCACTTTGGGTCGCACCAGAACAGATTATATTCAGTTTCCATTAAATAAAAACTGGATCTAAAATTTTTAGTAATTACTGGAGCTTTGGAGGAGAAGCCCTAGCCATGGATGAATAAATAAGAGAAATTTTATTCTCTAAGTATTCTGGAGTAAAATTCTGAGTGCTGCTGAATGACTATTGAATTCAAGGACACATCTTTTTTTGAAGGTTTCAGGAGAAATGTTTGGGAAAAAAGGGAAGGGAGAAAATATCCTCCTGAGGGAAGTCCTGAATTAGAAGCAAAAAGAAGCACACACAACAAACTGAAGATAGAAACCAGGTTCTTTCACGCTACACAATTATATTGACTAAATCCTTGCAACAAATTACCCTGGGTTTTACAATTCTCCTGGGATCTAACCTACAGATAATGCAGCTGTTGGCAATAGATAACTTTGGAAGGTTAGTAGCAATTTAAACATGCAGATATTAAGCAAATAAAAGAACATACTGTTGTACCTATTTTTATTTTATGGCTGATTAATTAAGATTCAGTGTGCAATAGAATTTAAATAGGAAAAATATTGAGCACTCTCAAGGAAAACCTGACATTTTTGGGCCAAGTGACAACTTGGGTTTTTGGTCCCGTGTTAAGTCTGGGAATTAGCAGGGATTTACAACAGATACAAAGGCTGGAAGTTTGATCACTAGGGAAATAATTAATCGACATTTGTATGATTATATTTCAGCTGAATCAAAGCTGCTTTTTCAAGCTGTTTGCAAAATTGGAATGACAATGCATTGTGTTGCATTTTTTTCCCCTTTGGAAACATATTTTTAGCAATTAATAAGCTTTTGAAGTCTCATTTCTCTCAACCCTGAATACTGTGGCAGAAATTGTGCTGCTTCAGTGAGCGTGGAATGTAGTAACTTGGGGAAAACAGACTTAGAACTTGTGTTTCCTGAGTGACAAGTGGAATGAGTTTTCAAAAGAAAACTTGTTTCCAACAGTTTTCATGTTCCTTAATGTAGTTTTCCTGTTGTACCAAAGAGCCTACCTGTCTTTTCTGTCTTGGATGAACCTAGACCAATATGACTGGTAAAAGTGGACAAATGCTGCTTCAAACTCAGATGAGAATTCTGACAGTGATAGTGGTAGCCTCTCTTTTGACAGCTGAGAAATGAACCCAGATCAGGAGAGATCTTTGAGATTCACTCTGCCTGACAGTGACTGAGCTGACTTGGGTTAGCAGGCTGTATCTAGTGTGCAATGATATTCTCTAGTTCACATATGAGCTTGGCAGATTGTAAAAAAAAATATATATTATATTTGGTGTTTGAGAGTTCATAACTATTAATAATCTTTGGATTCTCTGTAAACACAGAAATATAGAAGGTTTTGAAGGTTGTTTTTTTTTTTTTTTTGTACAGTGTATGCTGGGCCTACGTGAAGAGAGATGACTGAGCCCTGTAGTAGTGCACAGACTGTGCAGTATCAAGTGCTTGATACAGAGGCTACATCCCAGTCTTAAGTTTTATCCCAGTCTCAGTTTGTTTTCTCTAACACGTTCAGACTGCAAAGAAAGTAAGCTCTTGCCAGAACTCTAGCTGAGCAAAACACTTGCAGGGAGCCAACATCTTTCTTCTGCTCTGAGGCTTTTGGAGCCATAGTTTTTGTGAGCTTCAAACCGTGTTCTCTAAAAGCACATAAATTTCAGCTGAAGTTTTTCATCAGACTTCTTAAATCACCTCTTTGTCTGCAAAGCCCCATTTATCCTCATAGAGCTCTCTGACTTCAGTTCTGTGTCTGGGTGGGCTGCAACTTCTGAGCTTTCAAATAGCACTGGGTAACTATCTGGAGACATTGCTTGATATAGCCTACAAACCTTCTAAAACATCTTGTAGGGAGGTGGAACCAGGAGGTGGACCAATATTTCAGGGAGGCCATCTGGGATATGGAGGCAGCCCACAGTAGCAAATCTTGTACATATTGATTCCAAGAAAAAAAAAAGACTGAAATACAAACAGCCCAATACCCTGTGCAGCCAGGAACCATCACTTAAAAGCCTAGTGCAAAAGGTTCTGCTTATGAGCTCAACTCAGTGCTGGAGAATCGAGTGCTTTAAATTTTAGTTCTTAATGAGTTGATAATAAAAACCGTAAACTTCTGTAGATTTTTCTTTAGTTTATTTTTTCATCATATTTATATACCTTGGATCAATGTAGCCTTCCTATTTTAGAAAGTGTGTAAAGGCTTCCAATGTCCAACATTTCACAATCTCAAAAGTCAGATCTAATTTTCTTTTCTACCTGCTTCAGTTTGACACTAGTTACATTGCATGATGCCTGTGGATTTCGTTATAAATATATACATGTAGCAAAGCATCTGATCTCCTTGCTGATTTTGACTATTGACTTCACATATTTAACTGTCTTATTTCATTTAAGCAAGGCAGGTTTTGTCCAGTATGTGTAGGAAATGAACAGTGGACACTCCTCTGTGCACTTTAACTCCCATTGTCTGTGTGCAAAATTGCAATATCTGAAATTAAACTGACCTCCATCATCAATGTTGCTGCCGCTTTATGATGTGGAAAGAAATTAAAGAGGATTGAACACAAAGAAGTGGTAGGCGAAAGGAAATATTTTTAGTGAATGTGGTCTCTTTAGTTATGCCACACATACCCTGTGATTTCCTGGTATTTCAATGTAGTCCATGGCTATTAAATGAAACAAAGAAAACAAACAAAACCAAATAAAACATAGGGAAAACTGAGGCATTGTTGGTACAATAAAGGAGTGAATAATCACTGACTTGGTATGTGAGTTGTGCAGTCTGAGGATTGTCTTTGGTGTGTGACCTGTACCTGATGCAGTTTGTGAGAGCTGGTGTTGGAACAGGAGATATACAGAAAGCCAGGGCATGGACTGAAAGCCGGGGTAATATTGGGGTGAGTTTGGGCAGCAAAGGAGGCCCTGTGTTCTCCCTGAGGTTTATGTTGATACCTTCATGTGTGTATCCTCTTTTTTCCTGGAGACCTTTCAGGTGGACACTGTGCTGTACTCAACTGCTGAGGAATTTCCTTTTCTGTTAGGAATCGACAACATCCATAATGTCTTTCATGTCATGAAGAAACCAAGTAGACCATATTGTAGCATGATTTGAGGTTTCTTCAGTGCAGTGGATTCTCAGCTCTGAGCAAAACTCATTTTTATTCATGGTTTACGTGGATCATGAAGCAAGAAGTACTTTTGATTGTGTTTTATTTAGTAGGGTTATTTTTTTGTCCTTGAAGTCATTTGTAAGAATAGCGACACGGAATGTTAGAGATGTGAAAGACAGTGTGTTAAAAATAGTTGTGATTGCTTGAAGAACTTAAATTATGATAATCAGCTGGCAGGCAAAATTTAATTTGGGGCATAAATGTATATAATTAATATACAGTACCAGAGGGAATTGACCTCTTCATATATTATTACTTGTGTAAAGTATAGCAAATTAGAAGGTAAAGATGTACTAGTACTCCTTTCCCTATGAAATGAAAATCTGACTTACCTTTTTATTAAAAATAAACATTACGTTTCAAAAAAAAGGCTAGTTATGAAAGTAAATAAAAATTTGATGATCCAAAGAAGATATAGGATTTAGTAATTTTTTACAAATAATGAAATCCATATTAATACTTGCAAAGGAAAGGAAATACCCATTTGGACAGAAATGTCTTTTGCTTGTGTTTAAAATGAGAAAATATTAGAATGCGACGTACAGAAATAGGGTCTAAAGAACAGATGAAGTAAATTCTTTTTTAATCAATTATCAAACAAAGAAAAGTCCTGCATTATTCAGTCAGTGGCTTCAATAAATTTTAGATGAAAAAACAAGCGTTGCAATGACGTACAAAACTTGCAGCAATATTTCTGGCCAAATTGATAGGATCTGTATGTGGTGCTGCATTCAAAATGTAAGGGGCACAGTTTAGTTGCAGGGGAAAAAGTAAGTTCATTAAGAAAGGCCTCTTGTCACAGATGACATTAGTTAGCTCTGACACAGTTTTCAGAAGAGCAGTAAGAAAGAGTAGCATGCAGTGGACTTAATTATTCCCCTTCTGCTTTTTGGTGTTGTCAGCTCCTCAAATTCAAGCAGCCTCTCTGACCTGCACTGTGTCCTGTTCCCTCCTTCCAGCCCCAGCTGTGCCAATGCCTCCCCTGGCCCTTCGACCTGACAGTTACCTCTGGGTGTCAGGGTTTTCCAACACAGAGATTGGAAGGGATGAGTCTCTCTGATTGTCTTAGTGCCTGGTCGATGTTAAGGAGAGGGAGCACGTCTCCAAGGAGGGCAAAGTAGCCACAATCTCTGCCTACAGTAATGGGCACTCTGAACTGTTCAGGGTGGGCTGCCCAGAGTGAGGACCTCTGGCACACTGTTGGGTCAGAGTGGCCCACACTCCTCCTGTGCTTCTCCTGGGAAACTGGTATTTCAAACAGCACTTCTTTTAACAAGCTACTTATGTGCATAGTAATAAATTCTAAAGTATATTCGAAAGTGCAAATGTCTTGCCCTTCCACTGCAACATCTTTCTGTACAGTAGTGAACATGACTATAAAGCATTATATTCCTACATCCACTGGTTATCCAACTCCAAAATTTTATCACTGTTCGGGCAACAAAAGTTGAACGTAATAAACATGGGTGGACTTACTGTCTTCTGATCCCTGGAATGATTGCTGTGATGCTGAGAATCTTCTGCCACATAGCTGACTCTGAGAAATTATTTTTTATAAATAAATTAAGGGTTTTTTTGTTGATGTTATTTAACAGTTTGGCGTTTCCCCCTCTCAGTTCTATCTCCAAATTTTCATAATTTCCCTTTCAGGAAATGTTTGTCCTGTTCATTCACTTCCTTCAGTAAATGCACTGGCAGAGGCATTGTAGATTTAGTCCCAACATCATAATCTATAAATGTACTACACTTCTGAGTATTAGCTTTTTAGAAGAAGGGCAAATTATGGGTCCTCTTCTATTCAAATTATACTTAATGTTTTGTTAATTAAATTTGAATTTTGTAACAATAATTACAAAACTATATTTTGAATAACCACTAACAGAACACATCTGCACAAGTCTTCAGGCCTGTCAACATCAAGTTCCTTTTATGTGAGCTCAGTCTTTTGGGAGTTGTTTCTAGATGAGAACAGTGGAATAGGATTCTGAGTATCTGAACGCTGTTCCAAACACTGCCACTGGCAAATAAGTTACCTTGGATAAACCATTTTAGGCATTATATAAATGCAAAGCTTTTCAGCAGCATCAAGAAAAATTTGAAGGGCTTTTAAAAGTCTCAGTTGAGACTAAATGAAGTTGGAAGAACCAAGTGGAAAGATAAAGCAGCAAATGTAAAGCAAGATGACAGCTGAGTTTTTTTAAAATATTTTATTTTATGAAAGCAACAGAGGTTTATTTCTCTTTGATAAAGTACTTGAATAAGTTATTAGGGAAAGGAGAATTTCATATTAGCTTTACATTATAACTGTTGTCTAAAAAAAACAAAGACTCGTGCTGGCATTTAAGAGAAGAAGACATCATGAAATAAATCATCCAGGCTTTGGAGTTCAAGATTTCCATTTTTTCCTCTAAACATCTCTCAGATCTTTGGAGAAATGTACTCTTTGGGAAGTTAATGCAACTGAATGTTGATATCTGGCAGGGAAAAGGTGAGTCTGAACTGTGTCATTTATAACCAGCTTCATGAAGATGATGAATCTTTGCATCTTAAGCTTCATTTGTCTCTGTCCCACCTGCAAACTCCAATCGTGAGGTTGTTCCAGCCTGAATAGGAGCTTATGGGAGTTGATAACAACAAAGTGTGTTAATATTTAAAAACTGGGAATTGCAAAGTATTTTAGATTTTTTTCTATGTATAGTCAAGTTTTCTTACACAGATTATTCCACTGAAGAATCTTTGCTTTTACTGTTTTTTTTTTTTTTTTCTGTTGTTCCACCTGCCATTTCTTAAAACTGCTTACATCTCCCTCAGAACATGCAATAACCTGCCTGCAAACAGGTATGGTTCAGTAAGAACTGGGCTGGTAGTTTCCTTGCTATGTGAGGTTCTTTTTTGTTGTCATCCTGAGGTGCATATCTTCCTTGCTATATATATTGGGCTATGGCTTCCTCGCCTTATAAAAAGAACAGCTGATTAGTAGTTAATAATTAAATCTCAGGTATAATCCCTTGTGAACTACATCTAAATCTATTAATTTTCCTTGGAAGTTTGTAGTGATTTGGTACATCCTGATGGTCTGGACTAAAATGGTTTTTCTAAAATTGTTTCTCTAAATTTTGCTGGCTAAAAGAAAAAAAAGCTATTTAAAAGATGTTTGGTTCTTACCTGTGTGCTTGTAATTATGAAATAAATACTTATCCACAGAATAATAAAAATATCTAGGTAATGTTTTTAAAAAATTTATTCTTAGAGTACAAATAAACTCTTGCATTTGTCTAATGGTATTTAAAATTAGCCAATACATTAGAGGCTGTTTAAGTAGGTAGGTGCAATTTAATGTCAAACTTTTGACTGGAGCATTTAAATTTAAGTGTAATCCATGAAGCGATAAATACATCACTAATTAGCATTAATGTAACATGATTACAAAATAAACATTTGATTAGTACATTTAAATTTCAGTGGAATAAGCTGCTGAACTAATTAGTAAATAAGGTCCTGTTAATGCCAACCTTTAGATTAGACATTTGTGTGTTGCACATACGGAAGGTGTTTATAGTTAAAGTACAAACAAACCTCTATCCTTACTGGTGGATATGGAGGCTAAATAGCTTAATAAATAAACAAAACCTTTGTAAATCACTTTCCAGCCCTCACTTGCCTTTTATTTTGATGCAAGTTTAGTAGCTTCAGCTTCAGAAGACACATGCTTAAGTAAATGTGGCAGACAAATGTTGAAGCTGAGAGCAATAGTGACTTCCCCACGTCCCTGCCTGTTACCTGAGAGATCAGAGAGAAACATAAAATCCCTACCTAATTAATTAGCTGATCACCTGAGTCTGCTCTTCAGTGTAGTTTGAAGGAAACCTTTTGCTAAAAGTGCTGGCTTGATATCCATGTTACTGTCTGTGGTGGTGATCCTTCCTCTTGACTGGTAAGTTTTTGAGAGACTTAACAAGTCCAGAAGAGCAACAGTGAGCTGCTGCCTTAGTAAATGATATTGAAACCTGGACTTGGAGTCTCAAACAGCACTGGTTATTCTTGGAAAGCCAAGCTGGACGTTGTGCTAATTTTAAGTTTTGTCTAGTTTTCTTGCAGCCAATGGCCTTAATTTTTTATTTTCCATTTCACATAAACTCTTTTGTTGTTAGATTTGCAAGATTTGTAAGGAATGTTCAAATACTGACTATCCAGTGAAAGGAAAATGAAAAATTTTTGCCAAAGAAAGAGAATAGTAGTGCAAACATTTAAAAGTACTTTCTCTTGGTACTGAGTGAAAAAGAGAGAAAATGTTAGTGAACCCAGTGTCTTCCTTTTAATACAAATCTCATCAAAGAAAACATATCAAATGTCTGTAAATAGAACTTTCATTTTAACCCAGCTTTTGTCCAAAATTCAGGCTTTATGTCATAGATTCTGAGAATGGTAGTTGTCTTTGGAAGTTCTCAGGACAATACAGAGATGTTTTCTTGGAAGAACCTGCACTAATCTTGTTTTACAATTGCTGCTGTTGCAGATAGGAGTAGCTGCTCTAAAAAATAATCACAATTATAATTGTGTACAGAGCACAGTATTTTCCAAGATTTTGAACCCACTTTGTTCTGTAGCATAAACTCTACGGAGAGACAATCGGGACTGAGCACACAAAGCCATTTTGTACTTCTTCAGCCCTACATCCACTGCCTGTTTAAAACATTTCAGGAATAGCTGGTATATCTTTCAAAACATAAAAAGCTTTCTTGGAAAGCTCTCTTCCTCATTGTAAAGCTTTCTTTATTTCTTTTGGCATAAAAGGCACTCCGAAATTGTAAAAGAAGTCTTTGCTGTAGTCATTATTTTCTCACTAGCTCCTTGCTCAGAATGCATTTCAATTCCTTGTTACAAGGAAAAACTTGTTTGAGCCTTTTATTTTTGCAATAAGATTTTAATCAGTTAACTATAGCAGCTAATTTAATAGGAGAGAGCAATTCTTCCAAACAGCTTATCTGGGTTCCCAGTGTCATTTGCAGTATAAAGTGTAGCTATAAATAAATTAAAGCTCTCTTCAATGGTAAGTCACTCCCAAGGGACACCATCTTTACTGCTGTGAAGTGTGATCCATTCTATAGTGACTTAAAAGCTGTAGCAGGGAATATATAATTATTTGATATCAAGGATAGTTACAGCAGAATTGTTTTTCAGTCTAGGAACTTCTGAGATAGCAGCACTTGTTTACATTGCACAAGAGTATAACTTGTGGATGCAGGATTTTACATGTTAGTTATAATAACTGCAAAGATTCCCACGTGTTTTGAAAATGAAAAGTCTCGTTTGAAGAAAAACATTGATTTGAGTGATAAATAGTAATTTTCACTTTGCATGTATTCAGAAGTGACAGTACTTCAAAGGTACATGAAGAGGAGCTTACAGCCTATGGCTGATGTAATCCCCCGTGTCCAGCTGTTTGCTCCTGAACAAACTGAGGAGCTGCTGCTCCTCATTCCTTCAGTAAAATACTCTTCTGTAGAACCCCACTTGTTCCCCAGACCAGTGCTAAGCCTCCTATGAATGAATCTCACTGTACTACCACCCTTTTCCTTCTCCCCTCCCATTTTCAGTAAAATCATTCAAATATTTACTTCCCTCACCTTAAACTCCCCCGTGATTTGGAACATCAATAAATATTAATTCACTGGCCAGTTAATTAGCTTTGCTCAGTGGAAACTGTATACCTGTTTCAGTAACATGTTACTGTTGCTTGTATCCTTGGCTGGATTTCTTTCATGGAGGTCAGTTTGTGTATGGAGACATGGCCTTCTGTCTCCATAGTGTTCCATTCCATACAGTTCCACTCTCCATAGTGGAAGCCTCATTATTCTGAGATTTAAAGGCAATAGTGGATCACAAAGATATTATTACAGTCCTGTCTGCTGCCAGATCAGAGTGCATATGCCAAAGAGCCTTTACATATTTGTTATCTTCATCTACTTTTTCATTGCTATTGCAGTATCAGTGTTTATTGGGTGTTCTTTGCTTAAAATATTTTTGTAAATGTATGTGTGAGAATATACATACTAATAAAGGAAACTTTACATGCAAAATTCTGGTAGGAACCATCTTACATAAACAGAAGGTAGAAGAGAAATAATGACCATGTTACTATTTTAAGTATGAAATACTGAAACTTTAACATGTTCAAGTATCATTGAGACTTAAAATGTTACCAGCAAAAGGCAGTTTTAAACATAATTTGAAAAGTTACTTGCGGATTCCTTCATTGGCCAGAAGGTAACTCTATCTTACTGAAATGAATGAAAAAAGATTCCAATTTCAGCAAGGCTGGGCTGCTTCCTTTTATACTTATAATGGGTAACTACTTTCTTGATTGAATACAACTCCTGCAAGTAGAAATCCTACTTATTTAAAAATCTAGCAGTGACAATGGACACATTGCTTGTGAAAAACAAGCACATTGGATAACTGATATTCATGATCAATGTGCATATTTGGATCTCATCCTATAACCTACCACTTTTATATTCATCTAATTTGTCTATTGCTAATCTATGTCAATGAATTTTGCAAGTATTTAATTTATATGTACCTTATACCCATGCTGTATTAGGACAAAGGTTTCATTATAGTTCCTGGTTGATGCAGCCAGTCCACACCACTTAAGCAAGTTCCTACAGGGTGAAAACTTATATTTTGAAACACTGCAGTTGTTAATTCACATACTAAATTCTGGGCTGATGTCTTTGGTTTTCTTTCCATTACCAGCTTTTAGACACACATTTAAAGGTCAGGTCCAGTAGATGTGACAAATTAAGTTCAAGACAAACATGGGCAGTCAGTTGGGCCTTTCAGGAGGGAACATTACTTTTCTCTATATATCTGCTGTGCTGCTGGGTGAAAATAATCTTGATTCTGCATGCTGGAAGGTGATTCTTCCTGTTCTTACTGGTATTTTTATATTCTTCTTAATATCGTCTCTGGTTAAAGAAATAAGAATCAATGGATAAATTCAGAGAAAATATTGCCATTATCTGTAGTTTGGTCATTGAAGCTTAACCATGCTTTTCTGAGCCTTTACAAAATGAATGTCTCTCTTCCACATGCAATATTGAAATCTTGTAATAGTACTTCAGACATCAAGATCCTTCAGACATCACATCCTACTTAGAGATCATTTTGTTCAGTTATGCTCAAGACACAGCTGAATATTTGTCAAAAAATCTTCAGTATTACATTTTGAGAAAATGATAACCTTCTCCAAATCTGGGAAATTAACAGATCTAAATGAAATATTTTTTCTTTGTCCCTTTGTTAGCATCATGGTAGAAAGCAAGTGGCATGATTCTGAGTCACTCTAGTGACATTTCTTTGAGGTGCTTTTCGTTCTGCAGTGGAAAGAAGGTATCTATGTTGTAATGACATTTTCTATTAACTAAT
This sequence comes from Calyptomena viridis, assembly GCA_013390005.1. Classification (NCBI taxonomy): domain Eukaryota; kingdom Metazoa; phylum Chordata; class Aves; order Passeriformes; family Eurylaimidae; genus Calyptomena; species Calyptomena viridis. The sequence goes on from WEIV01002560.1 coordinate 77,207, forward strand.
TATATTGAAATTTAAAAGATAGTACTACTTATATACTGGTATTATGAAATGAAGTGCACTTAAATGGAAACTTTCGTGTCATTCTCTCTGGAATACAGTGTTGAGAAAGTAGTACATAAGGAGTGCTTCACATAACTTGCTGATAGACATTTCATGTGGAAAGTGGAATAGAGTTCAAAAAATGAAATAGAATAAAAGAAAACAGTAGGAATTTTAAAGCCGCTTTTAAAATGTTCTCACAGATCACAAAAAGGGCAGCAGTAGATTTGGTCAGTCATGGGTTAACTGGCAGTAATTGAAGAGCAGGTCCTGAAGGCAGAACAGAGTAACACTTCAATAAATGCTGAACTTGTTATCGAGCGTCTGTATCATGTTGCCAGAGATGAGATAATGATCCAGAATACGGTATTTTCCAGTTAAAGAAGCCAAAGTGCTTTATAAACTTGAGAGAATTGACTAGCAATGCCATTGTGGAAAGAAGAGACACTGTCTCCTTTCACTATAAAAGTTAAGACTGTGAGTGTTCCTGCCCCTACACAGGGCATTTGTTACCTTGGCCTCTGGGATGTAAATGGAGTAAGGGATGTCATAATTATGAGTTGTACTTCCTGAGTAATCTGCAATAGTGTGGTTTGGTTTTTTTTTTTCCTTTTTTAATTTTCTGGATGCTGAACAGGAAAAAAACCCCAACCAGACCCAAACAAATAACACCATGGTCTTGTTTTTTCTGTTCACTTCCTAACTGTTCCCTAACTCGGAATTCCTTTTTTAACTTGATTTAAACAGTCTTCACATGTGTGCCTGTTCCTCAGCTGCTTTGCCAACTCTTCAGGTGTGGTTTTCATGGTGGCTGCAGTACCAGGTGTGATGTTGGGGCTACATTTCCTTTGGCACATTTTTGCTTTCTGCAGTTTTCACTGCCAAATTCTCCTCCTTTGGCTACAATTAACCCCAGATCTGTGGCATGTTGGCAGTAAGTCAATCAGCTTGTTGGTAGAAATTAATGACCAGTGTAGAGATTTCTTTCAAGGTGAGTTCCTCAAGTTGGCACTCAGGCCCCTGTTTCCCTGAGATTTTTCTCCATGCACCTTTGGGACATGCCTCAATTCAAAAGCCAGTTGTTTCTCAACTTGCTGTCCTGCAATACTTTGACACAAATTTCCAGTCACCATTTATGATTTGCTTGTGCTTTTATTGTGAATCTTTCCTTCTCCATCCTCCCTCCTGTTCTGTGATCTTTGGTAAGCCTTGTGACTCCAAGTGGAGTGTGGAAGAAGGTCCCTCTTAGGTTCAAGCATTGAGATAGTGAAGAAGGAAAGGGTGACTGCTGGGCATGAGGAGTTCGTGTGAACAGGGTAGAGGGAATGTGCAAGAAAGAGGGGGATTAACACTATTGATTTGCAGTGTTTCTGCATATAACTGTGGATGGGCAATTTGTAGAATGTGTATAGCTGGAGAAAGATACTGTGCCAAGACGATGACTCGTTTGCATGGTTTCATAAATCAAATCAAAAGATGCTTGAGATGATGGCAGCCTAGCAACACATCTTCCTTTATGTTGAACCTTTTATAAGTAGTCCCTCCATTAATATATTGAATTCTCAATATGAAGTAATCATCTCCCAAGTAGCCACAAGGGAAAGATATACATAGGCTGGAAATGGTGTCTTAGTTGCAGACTAGATGCTGATATATTTATATTTTTAGGTTTTTTTACCTCCACGATTTCATGGATGGCGTCCAAAGGCTGCATGTAATGCATGTGATGCACCTGCAACTCAAATAAAAACAACCTCAGCACCAACTAATTAGATGTTTAGAATCTGAGGGGTTATTTGGATGCTAATTTAGAAGCCTCCCAGATGACAACATTTGCATGTTTTAGTGCAGGTAAAGTAGCTGCAACTCCAGCTCCATATTAGTGCTATTTACACCTTGTAATTTATATCTTGCTATTGAGATAAGTAATTTATAAGTATAGGCTTCCAGTATTTGGTGATACTCAGATTTATGTATCACTTGAGTGACGTATTGATTCTTCTATCTCTATAGCCTAGTAGTTTAGGAAATAAAAATGGGTGCAACACAATTTTTTGTAGTTAAATGCAGAGTAAATAGGATTTCTTATTGGGAAACTATTCTTGGATTTTAATGAATAGGGAAATAGAAATACATATTTGCATACTGATTTGCCAGAAAATTGAGTTAAGATAGGTAAAAATCCAAGTGATTATTATTTTTGATTATATACTTATCTATAAATTTATACTGATGCTTTTGAATTTTTGTATTATAATTTAAAATATTTATAAATTTGTTAGGGTTGAATAAGTTTTGATAATTTTGAAGATTTATATTCATATTCTAGTATTTTAAAGAAATAGCGTCTTCTAAGTTGGTTTATTTTTCCAAAAGAGTGGAAAAAAAGTCTATATTCTTAAGCTAGGGCTTAAGAATGCTACCTTTCTGAAGAATATTAGTTGAGAGGAAAATCAGACTAATCTTTGCATAATTAAAAATAAAAAGGAATTTAATAATGAGTAAAGCTAAGTAAGGAAAATATCAATTTGTCTTTCCATTGCAAATAAAGTGTAAAGCGTGGCAGTGCCTGCACATCTATCAAAACATTCATGTAAGTTTGGCTCTTGCTGTAGAACTGGCACCTGCAGCACTGGCAAAGTAAGTAGTGGATGGGCTTATTTGATATAAATTCAGAGAAATGCTGTATGATAGCACAATATATCAAACAAAATAGATAGAAATGAAGGCAAAAGGTGATTCTTTTGGAAATAGGTGTGAATAAGCTGCTCATATCTTCAAAGATGTTTCAAACCAAAGCCCTTGCTTTTTTTTTCCAGGTATCCCACATTTCTTTTTGTTGTGTGTCATTTTGTTAATTATGTTTTGGTCCACATGCCATGTCTTGATTTAACTTATGTGGAAAGCAAGTGGCTTGTAATGACAGTAAGTTTTTAAGTCAAACTCTTGAATTATATTTCTTCAAGACATGCTATTTCATTAACAGGGTTAATTTTGTGTCCATCTAGGTGACTGTGGTGGGCTCAGAAGAGGTCACTCTTAAACAAAGGTTGTGTTTCCAAGAGCAAACTATAATATAGTTGGTAAGGGCCAAAGCTGTGATTAAAATGCTTTTTCACTCTTGTTTTGCTTCATGTTTAAAATAACAAAGCAGTCTTCTTGTTCTCCCTTTGATCTGTCTTGGGATCTTGACTAGTTATTCTATATGAGTGTGTCATATGGAATAGCTTTTCATGCTGGTTCTGCACAGGGACACAGAATGAAATATTCAGCAGAGTTCTGTGGTTTGGTGGGAAGGATAGTGTTCCCTTAGAAACAGAATTAGAGAAAGAAATCACAGCCAGGAGTACTGAGAAACCTCAGTGCTCATGGAAATTCTACGTATTAAGGAAAATTAGTCTTTAGCAACACAATATACCCACTGGGTTAAGGGGATAAGTTATATAAAATAAAGGTATCATCATCAGAACTGTTATTAAAGTAATGGAGCTAAACTGAACAGGATCCTGGAGAATGTACCTCCCTACCCTGTTATGTTCTGCTTTGGGAGGTTCAGCATCTTTTGTGGCATCTGACTGGGCATAGAAAATTGAAGCCTGACATTCCTGCTATTTTCAGCCCTCATTTACAGAAAGGTGTAAGAATTGTTGCTCTCAAATCCCCCGTCAGCCATCCCTGCCAGAGGTCTGTTTTCCTCCCATTTCAGCTGTGCATGTTCCTCTCTGCACTCTGAAAGATGGTGGCACTGCAGGTGGACTGTCAGCCAGGCCTGGGTCTTGCATTTGATCACTTCCCCCATCATATCACCACAGGACGAGGTCACCATTGTCACCAGGCCCCACACAAACGTGCCAGACACCAATAAAGAGACTGTATTTAAATCTGCCTGAAACACTACCCAGAGAGCTAAAAAATACACTGTAGAGGTGTCATCTTGCAGGAAAGAGTTCTGAGTCGTTGACAGCTGCATTTCAGTGTGCTGGCTTATGAATATGTATAGAAAGGGACAGATGCATACAGCCTGTGACCCAAATTCAGTGCCCTGTGTTCTCTGCTGCCCCAAACCAGTTAGAGAGCAGGTGAGGTGACAGTTAAACTGTGTATTAAATGCACAATTAATACTGTAAGCTAATGCTTAATGCAGGTGATGCTATTCCTGATCACAAGGAAAGGTTGAAACACTTGTGTGTGTCTTTAAAGAATGTGTCCAAACTTGTAAACTTAAAAACTGAAAGGATACTAACGATGCAGAAAAAGCCACTACCAATCATAAGAATAGAGACTACCTGCCTTTTGTAAAGGTCTCACTACCCATGTACAAATCTAGCTGAATGCAGCAGAAAGATGTGAAAACAAACCTCAAGGACAGGGCAAGAGGCTTCCAGTACTTGCATATATGTATGTGAGTGCTTAGCAAAGAAATTATTTGGGCTCCATTTATGTGATGTGTGTGATACAGGAGGGTGTGCATGGAGGTGTTACAGGCTGTCCACTTGTGTGGTGATTTTGAGTCTGAGCTTGGTTCCCTGGAGGATCCTCTGCAGTGTCCTTTGCTTCAGTTGCATGAGTTATATTCACTTTACTCAGTGCTACTCAGCTGTCCTCCAAGAAGGGATTGAGAAGGTTTGTTGGGAGGAAAAATCCATAGTGTAGTCAGAGAAAGATAGGAAAGAAAGAACATGTCATATCAAAGATGAATTGACTGCTACTTATGACCAATACATCTTAACTTGAGCTTTTATTAGGTTTTGTTTAAATAATTTTTTATTGATCCAGAAATTATTGTTATCACTAGCCTGTATATAACTGACCAGCTTTAAAAAGTTTTAATGTTTAAGGTGATATATTTGATCAGAGTTCGGAGCAGTAGGAGAAATCTCAAGGTTTATGTTATTCTTCGTTTTACTTTGCTTAGTATTAATTTAATTCTTCTGGATGGCCATGTGACTCTTTACAATAACAGCTTGACCCAGTATGTTTTTATTGCATACAAGAAAGCAAACAGAATTTTGAAAACGAAGAAAGGAAGCCCTTCATAGTATATTATTAAGGTAGTACTTTGGTTCATGGCCTTCATTTCTGAAAGCAAGATACTTAAGGGATGTAGCTTTCCATTCTATTAAGTGATTCCTATTTTTTCATAACAATGCTTTAATTTGGAATTCTTTTTGAAGGCTCACTCTTGCTGTGCATTATTCTTGCTCTACCTAAACAACCTTACCTTGAGACAGTTATTGGCAGCAGTACAAATTATCTGGCTCCTGTAATGATCCATTAGAAGAAGAGTATGAGAAACCAGTGCAAATTAGCAATAAAAAACGCTGAAGATATAGATCACTGGCAACAATTTAGGAATAATATCTCTGCCTGAAGCAAATTCTGGTGATTCACTGATAATTTGCTAGAAGCCTTTTAACTTGGTTCTCATTTGTAAAGTTAATAGTAGGTTATTTTGCATTGTGATTGAAAGACCTGAGATCTTGGTTATTATTTAAGACTATTGATTTCTCCAAGTGGAAATTTAGCTGTATATTAAAGATCTTCTTGTCATAAATGATAAAGGCAATAATAAGAATATTGTTTCCACATATTTTAAAATGCAACTCTGGTGAAGACACTACCTTTGCTTGGGCATGAGGTTTGCCTGCTGGTTGGCACATGAAGTTCTCAGTTTAGGCTGGAGCAATGCAGTCCCAACCCCAGGCTTTAGCCTATAGTGATCAAGAACCTTGAGCTGACTGCTGGTTGTGCACCAAGTCTTTGTGTAGAATACAAAAAGGTGCTGACATCAGTATGACCAGGCATCCCCTGGCACTGGGAGAACTGGCAGTGAGAGTCTTTTGCCCAGCTCTGATGGGCACAATGCAGTTTAAAATTAAAATACTATACTGCACATGAGGGGAACACATATCCTTTGGAGTCCTCACACAACTCTTCAAGCTTTATCAGAAGCACCATGGGATATATATTTTAACATAACAGTTTTACAGAAAGTCAAACAAATATAACAGGCAGGGATAATTTTTTCACAAATATATGTTAAATCTTTAGTACTAATCTATGAGGTTGTATTGAATGCAACATAACAGGGATATCTGTTTCATTTTAGACAGGAATTTTTGACTTTGTACTGATTTCTGTTTTCTCATTCACTTACACAAAGACATGTCCTGTGTGTGGCTTCTGATGCTTCATTGCTGTGTTGGTGCATGAAGGTGGAAACACACACAGATGAGGTGTCACTTTTCAGAGGTCAAATCCATGTTGGCTCTTTTGTTTAATTCTGCCCTTTATTCACAGCATAAAAGCATTTGTAGTTGATTGCAGTGTAGTAGTATAATAAAGTTTATTTAGGGTACAAAAAAAGGCTAATAATACTTAACATTTTAAGAAATATTTTTCCATGACATTTGTCCTTTTTGATTTGATTTGCCTTTTCTAGAGTTGTAGGCATATATTTCCCTTTAGAGGTCACTGAATAGCTTGTGTGTGTTTTTCTTGAATGGCATTAAAGGCACACTGGGAATTTAATCAACTTCCTACTGAAATTCAGTCTTTTTCCACAGGAAATCACCTAGCTCAGTTCTGTGTGTGCAGTGTAATTCATCTAGAAATACCTCACTGAACTGAAGCATTCATGTCATAGAAAAGAAACCGTTTCATAATGAGGCATTTTTGATGAAATACAGTTTCAGGCTCCATTCCTGGTTATACACTGCTGTACACTCAGAATTATATCCAGCAGAATTTTGTCCTCTCCTTGTCATAACTGACAGCAGAATCTTTTCTCATGCTGGCATCCAGTCAAGTTGATGGAAAGATGCCAATTGCTGTGAGTTATGCTTGTATATCTTTACTCTTGATTTCTGTATTTTGATTCTTGGTAGTAGAGGATTTATAGATGTATTTGTTAATACTTTGGAGGAAATCTTGGCTTCAGTGAGGCCAAGGCTATACTCCTAATTGCAAGATGGCAAATAAGGAGAATGGTTGTTTGCCTTAATTTTAATTGTTTTGGCTGTAATAATTGTGTTTTTATAGTGCTTTAATCTCAGTCCACCTCTGTCAACATTTTGAACATGAAAAGTTTATGTGACAGAACACATCAGTATTCAGACCTTATCTTTGTAAGGGCTAAAGCCGAATATGTAGATTACTATTAATATTAGGAATATAAAATTGAATCAGGATCTTGAAGGATGCTGCATACACTCTTGACACCTCAGTTTCTATGAGGTGTTTAGTTTGTGGTCTGTGTGGCACAGGTTTGTGGCAGATGTTTTGCTGAATGAGGAAAAAACATGAGTGGTGGCTTGTCTGACTTTAGTGGTTTTTTTCAAAGAAAAAATGTACAAATTTTTAGAGAATAATCATGTGTCTTAAGTCTGCTTAAATGAGCATCTATGCTTTTTATCATAGAAAGTATAATTAGGAAACTCATTTAATATGCAACTGAAAATTCAGCAATTTTTCCATCACTGATTTTCAGATCGAAAAAAAAAGTTTATTTTTCATACTTCCATCTTATGCATGGCTTTCTTTTATAGGCAAATTACTTGTTATATTTTAATTTCAAATATGGCCTTTGTGCAGCCTATTATTTAAAAACTTCTAGAAATATATTAGTTCTTTTTTTTCCCCCTTTTTTTAAATAGGAAACAGTTGATGGGTAGCGAGTGTGCCGATTTCTAAGGCAGTGCTATTTAATGTCTCTGATTTCTTTTAAGTACATGTTCCATTTCCAGATGATATTTCTAAAACAAAAAGGGAAAGTGCCATTGTCCCCCTAGATATCCAACTTTTAGGAAAATTTACTAAAATTTTTCATGAAAAAGCTAAAATCTCTGAAATTGCTTAATAATAGCTTACCTTTGTTGTAATTTTTTTCCCCTTTCCCAGAAAGGGGCTTAAGCATTACAGATGGTATCAGGAAAAAAATAAAAGGATCTGGTCTGAGACTCAGGAGACCTGGATTTTAATCCTCTTCATCATGTGATTGCCATATACAAGTTACTTTGCCTCCAGTTATGTCACCTAAGACTTCTGGGTCTTCTGATACAGATAACACAGTAGTAACTGCTGTATTGATTCAATGGCAGTAACAAAATCAGGCTGATCCATCAGCTCCCTCATCCATCCTGCTAATGTAAATTAAAAGCACTATACTTCTCAGTGGAAGATCCACCAGTCTTCACACTTTTTAGTTTGATGGGGTTTCGTTGGGTGGTTGTGGGGTTTTTTTGCACTTGAATTTTTGTAGCAGACTGCAGGCTCACAGAGTTGCAGCTGGTCCCACTCCAGCAACCTGAAAGCTTTAGTCACACCTTTGGGGGGGGTCTGTGCTCCTAAACAGGTGATTTCAGCTGATGTCAGAGAAATAAATCTTCCTAAAATGAAAAGACATTATTCATTTCGGGTCTCTTCCTTCAATGGACTTGTTTGTGAAAGGTAGTGGAAAGAAGCTAGATCTGGAGACTGAAATTCTCTGGGTTTTAGGCTAACTGAAACATGTAGCATCCTACCTGAGCCTTGGCCTCTGCTTAGCAAGGACACGAATTAGTATGAAGAGAGTTGGAGCTTTCATAACAGGCATTATAATGGGATTGATGTAAAGCCCAAACAGCTCGTGGTAACAACTTCTATTCACTGACTTAAAATCAGACTGGCATCTGGTGTGAGGGTCTGTGCTGCAGTCAGACAGATGGTGTGGAGTGTTGCTTATACATTGCCCTGTGGCTCACACACATGTAGCTGGGTGAAAGATGTGCACATAAAATGATGCTGCATAATCTCGTGCCTGTCTGTTAACTTGACTAGGGCAGGCTTGTATAGCCCTTCTATTTTCTGTGCAGGATGAACTAAAATAAAGCCTTCCCCGTTCTCTATAGCTCTTTAGGTGGGCCTGCTCACTGCATTTATTGTGAATGGTCCTTATTTTCATCATTAAAAGATTAGCAAGATGTCATCAATAATTTTTAGACCGTTTTACAAAATTTGCATTAAAAAATAGTAGTTTTTCAGTCAGTATTGATTCCTGAAGGAGAATGAGGAAAAAACCCAGTAGTTTTAATTTTTATAATTCTCAGGGATTTCTAAGCCTTTTTGTCTTGGCCCCTGGACTTCACCTTTGATCTGGACCCTCTGGTGGAGGAAGCACGTGGTGGAACTCACTGAAAGTCCCCTATTTATAGAAAAGCCCTAATGTTTCACTGGAGATTAGTGCAGCTTTTTTTGTACCCATATCAATGTGAATCCAGGTTTCTCAGAACATGAGAGTCAGGAGGACTGTCAAAGTCCTGCCATTAATGGGAAAATGTTGGATCTCCCAGCAAAAATACCAGTCTCTGATTCTGTAGTGACTTATGACTTGTGATTAAACTTAAGCATATGAAATATCCTGCTGTATCCTCTTAAGAGTAACCCTTTGCATAATTAAAACTTAGAACAACATCATTACTTTTTTTCTTGGAGAGGACGATTTAAAAGTCGTGTCATTGTGATTAAAACTACTAATTTTGTCTTGTAAGTGCAACTGGTGATCCAGATGAAAAAGATGGTTAGAAAATTTTTATTGTTCTCATTTTTCACATTAGAGGTTTCCAGGCTTTCAGAATGTAGCCACACTCAATTAGTATTCATCTAACTGCAGGGTGGAAATGAGCAGCAGAGGATAAAGTGGCAGGGAGAGAGAGAGAGAGGAGGACTCAATAGTGTTTTCAACACTGATGAAGCAAGTTTCACTTCCATCTTCTGGAGCAGCTTCTCAGGTTTCCTGGCCACATTCCTTACTGCCTTTGCCACCAATAACTTCTGTCCATCAGTTGTACTAAAGGTCAAGCACCTGCTTGTGTGGCTGAGCACCAATCATGGTACAATGTGGTATATTCAGGTTCAAGAACTAGAGGCTTTAATAGGAAGATCCTTCTAGGAACAAAAAGCTAAACTAATTATTGTTTATGAAAACCAAATGCAGCAAACAGGTTACCATTAGTAGTGATGTGAACTGTGATCAGATTACAGTGCTCTCTCTAGCAGAATAGTGATGTTTTCATTTTTCCCCTTCAAAATATTGCTATGAACGTAGCTGCTGAATTACATATCTGTATTTAGTATTTTGATGTTTGTTTTTTTTTTAACTACAGTGGACACATTTTATATGGTCACCTATCTTATACAAAGTAGCTTTTGTTCTGATATTGATGACCATTCATCAATTTCAAGAGAATCCTTAAAAGTAGTGTTGCATTCACAAGATTTGAGCGATGTTTCTTTTCCAGTGGCTGCTTTTCAGTGCCTGCCTCCCAATTTGCACAAATAATTGACAGCTCATTAACAACTCAGTAGGAGCTCTGAAAACCAACTGAGGAAAAACAACTTTAGTACAACAAGGAGAATAAAGTATCTGCTTCTCTATTGTGCTGATAGTTTCCAACCAGATTTAAAATGAGGTGGGAAAACAGCATAAGTATAAATTATACAGGAAGAAAAGGTTATGGTTGCATAGACAGCTCCTCCAAGCTTTCACCAGGCTGTGTGGAGCAACTCATTTGAAGTGTGTGGGTGCTTGGGGATCAGTGGATACGTGTGCCAGGAGGGGCTCTGTGGTCTTTCTGCACTGGTGCTGCTGCACTGGCACTGCCAAGGCAGGACAAAGACCTTCTTTGCCTTAAACTTTTGTTATGTCTTTTCTTGGATTTTATTCCAAATTTTGTCAGCTTAGTTAAAACTATTGCTTTTATCTGGATATCTGAGCTGAAGGACAATTTTTTTTTTCTTTAATTAAGTGGTGGGTTTGGGGAAGTCATCTTCTAAGTATGGAAAAGTAGTGTCCTGTTATGATGGCAAAAGCAGTATCAAGAGATTCTGTGGCCAGTTCTGCTCCCAAATCCACTGACTTCTCTTCTTAAGTAAAAGTTCTGTATAAGAAAAGAATTCTATTCTTAATTTCTCTTGAAAATGGCCCAGATCTGCACCCCAACCCCCACCATGTCCAGCTCTGCACCAGCACACGCTGCAGATTGGTACCCAGGACAAACAGTGACCTTCTGCCAGCAATAATTCATACCAGTTTTACATGAGGAGAAAGACAATTGCATCCAGGTTTTGCTTTTGTCTTTCTGTCTTATGTGTGTGGTTCTGTTTGGTGATGTTACATACATATTAGAGATTTAGACTGGTCACTAGAAGAATGAGAAACCATTTTGTCCAGAAATAAAAGGTACTGAGGAAGCTTTCTGAAAACAAATTACGATCTTTGTCTAAAGAACCAAACTGATATTTCATATTTGGCCACATGCCACATACCCTCAGTTGTTTGTCTGATATGATGAACAGAAGGGTAGCATTTGAGATCAAGACAAAAATTTAACAGAGTGCTTTGTAACATGGTAAGGAGCCTAATTGCTGACAGTTCTGAGAAGCTGCAACTCCAGTCAAAGTGTTATTTCAGGAATACAGCACACTTACAGAACACTGGGTCTGGGATGTTTGGTTAAGATCACCAGAGTGTACTGGTGAGGCAAATACATGAACAGAAAATTAGACTTGGGGAAAGGTACTCTTTCTTTTTTTTTTTTAAAGTGTTCTAGCAATTAAATAATGTTCTTGAAATAATTTACTTCCTTGGGAATCAAATTAAGATTGTAGCAGCATGTGGTTTTAGCCGTGGTAAATGGATAAAACTGTAGTTAATGATTTTATCAATATTTTATGACCTTGTTCTTTAATGTGTAATTGGTGATCCACCAGGCACTGAGTAAAGCCATTCCCATAAGTAAATATTTTGATAAATCCAAAAGGCTATGAAAAATAAAAAGTACTACTTGGGAACATAACTATTGACAGTATTTCTCCTCTAGGAGTATTAATATTGCTTGATTCTATGTAGTATTTTTAATAATAATAATAAATTTGGGAGAAATTTGATTAAGCAGGAAAAGGCTACTTTATATGTAAAAGTGTTTTTTGAGAGGAAGGCAAAAAAAAAGCTTGGTTTAGAGTATAGCAATGTGATTCAGGAAGTAATTAAAACAGTGTAATATTACAGCACTAATATAACATAAATTGGGTAGTGTTCCCTGTATAAATATTTCTCTGTTGCAACTGGTAGTTGAATATACAACATTTCGTTTTCAATTTATTCTTGTACATACATCCTCTGAAATTGCCGACATTGTTTACTACTGTTTGTAAAACATATACCACTGTTTGTGTGTGTATACCATGACATCCACAGCTGGGTTTATGTACAGTGTTGAAGGCTGGGCTTAAGATGTGTTCAGCTGACTGACAGCTGTTTAGATTCAAACCACAACATCTCATGTGCAGATATTTTCTAAGCAAAAATGAAACAGATCTTTATATGATTCTGGTTTTTACAGGGAATTTTGGGCCTGTTTTTTACTTTGTGTTCTATGCCCTTGTCTCTACTGTTTACTGGGCAAATAGCAGTTTCTCTCTTGTTTTTGGTTTTCAGTCTTGCATTATTCACAAACTTCTGTTTCGAATCCCAAAAGACAGAAAAAGTTCATCATGCATTCAAATCCACACATATATTATAGGAACATCCACTGGTGATGAGCGTCATTGGCAGCTTTCACAAGCTACCATTAATTATGCACATAACGAAAAGGCACCATGACTGGGAATCATCATTTCTAATAAAAACACTGACTTCTAGTCATGCATCATTTTATCCCTTCTTGGGGCTATAAATCACTCATGTCACTAAAAGATATGCCTTTCCTCTTTTTACCTTATTCTCTGTAGAAAGCTGCTGATGGTGTGGTGAGGGGGAGAAGAGGAAAGTGTCTCGCTTTGTCTTTTTGAATAAATGTCTTGGTTGTGTACAGTGAGATGCCAGGCTGGATAATGTGGGTGTGGGTGAAGAGGAAATGCTGAGTCTGAGTGTGAGGGACAAGGCAAAGTCAAGGATAGATTCTCTACAGTTGCTGTGCTCCACAATCTTGTGGTAAATCTTTACTTGGGGGGAGTTCTATTTTCAGCATTTAAGGCATCATCATATTCCTTTCTTTCTTCTCTTGGGAACGCAGGACAGAAAAAGGTGTAGAAGGTTTTCCAAAGCAAGGGGTTCTTTTAATTTTCTGAAAGATGGCTAGGTACAGGATTAATCACTTGGTGACTGAGCTGCTTTATTATGTGAGTCAGCAAAACCTTTCCCTTGGTTCTTGTGATCCCGAACTTTGTGATGTACTTTATTTCATAAGGTGGCCTCATTTAATTTATCACATGTGCAATAAGACAACAATGTTTAGTGAGAGAAATAGAAATTCTAAATTCCCTCCAGAACATCAATCAGGTTCTTTTTCTTGATATTTGTTATCTAATATCTGTTTCCTTACTTATGAATTTTTAGATTGGGCATATGGACAACCTGCTAAAGTATTTCTCAACTTGTCAAAAAAAGGGGGATACTAAGAATCCTGTTTATTTTGTATTCACAAAGCCTTTGGGAAAGTGTTTCAGAAAGGCTGTTGAATGCAAATGAAAACCAAAACCAATACTGGGGCTATTGACATGCAAAATGACATAGGTGCTGATTAGTTTCACTGCACAGACCTTAACTAAGAGTATGAAATAAGTAAATTAAAATGTTTTGGCAGCTGAAGAAGTGGAACCTAGAACACCAGGTAGCCTATCTTGGATTTTGCCAGGTCAGAATCATGTTGCCTGAATCTCCTTTTGTTTGTACTGGTTGAGTCAAAACATTTCATTTCAACCAAAGTTATATTTATTTCAGTTTCCTCAAAAGATAGACCTTAGACAAAAAAATTAGTTTCCTTTGCGGGGGACTGAGCTGATATAAATGCTTCTTTGCTTCAGACACCAAGCTGAAAACTTGCCACCTTACTTCAGGGTTTCTTTTTTCCTACCTCTCGGTCATGGCAAGGTCATTTCTGTCTTCTTTTGTGTTTGCCCTCTCTTGTAGTCTGCTTGGCATTTGAATCTGCCAACACTTTGGAATTTCAGATGTACATGAACAGAGGAAACCAGGTAAAGAGAGTATGTCAAGATTACATCTGCTTGAAAGCTGTTGTCAGTATTAAAGTGCATTTGTGCACAGTGAGATTTCCTGTGAAATCTACTTTTATAAAGAATTTCTGATGAAAATTCAATTTGTCTTCAAGATATTTTTGAAATAATTTTCTCCATTCTTCTAGAGTGGCTACACTCAGAATGGCAAGGTCTTTAGATCCAATGCTGAGACTGGCAGATGACTGTGAACTCATACATATATATATATATATATACATTTGCCTGGTTATTTCTGAAAACAATGTGACTACAGTTTTATGGTGCAGCACCTCCAATGCAATGATTTCAGGGTTATGTACAGACTTACACTGTGTTCAAAAAGTAAGTTATTTGACTCCTGATGGTCAGATTCTTAAAGAGCTTCTTGTTAATGTAGGGAGAGTGGAACTCATGGTTTGTAATTTTTTTGAAGCTTCTTGTTTTGCTTTTGTACTTCCCTTCTTCTCAGTGCTTGGTGCCCGTTTAGGGTGTCTCAGTGTGAAAAAAAGAAGTTTCTTGTGAAACATGAAGTCTCTAAACCAACCGTTTTGCTATGAATAGCAAACAAGAGAAGAGAAGAATCAGAGAGAACTTCTTTTAAGGCTGGAAGTTTCCATTTACCATCTCAATTTTTTTTCCCTAAAACAGTTTTATAAGGTCTCCAAGTCCTCTTATGCAATATGTGTTGATATGATGTATGGTTAGAGAAGCTGTCTATTTTAACTTGGCATTCCCCAAGTGTGAAGACACCAGATCAGGGCCACGGTTTTGATTTAGCTTCCAGAAAGAATAACACACTTATATTAATATGACTATGCCTTCCATTACAGCACTTTTCAAGCTGTGAGCACACATTGATTGACTTTGACTGAAGCAATTGAAAAAGTGGTGCAATGAATAGTTCATTCCACAAATGTATTTCTTATTCCAGGCAGAGCTGAGGGTTTATGTGAATATTTCCTGTTTAAACATCAGCCCTTTGAAACAAATTGAATCAGTTTTAATTATTAAAAGTGAAATGTAAAAAGTTTCAGAGTTTGTAAGCCCTAGGGTGGCTTAATTAAAACTGAAGAGAAATTAAAATTATCAGAATTTAGGCCAACAGGAAAAGAAATGATAGGTAGGAAATTTCAGGCTATGATAAGAAAAGAAATAGCTGTAAGTCACTTGGTAATTGTAGAGTAAAACTTCTCTCATATGCTGGCTCAAGCTATTAACTGACCCAAATCTCTCTCAAGCATCTAGGCCTTAGCCTAAAATAAAGCATTTACGTATAGATAGTTCTGCAGTAAAGTAACTTTAGATCAGTTACCATGTTAATAAAAATAAACTACTGATAATTTATCATAAACTCTTATCACTGTAGTCCTTAAAATTGTAGATTAAACTACTTCTATATTACAAATGAATCCATAATTTCAACTGTTTTCGGTGTCACTGCTACAAGTGTGATTTCTGTCAGCCTGTAATATTCCTGACAACATGTTGGAACCACTTCTGAAAGAGTCATTGTCCATTGCAGTCCATTTGCTCTGGAAGATCAGTTTCATCAGCACTGAGAATCAAAGGCTTTTTATTGATATTAGATGTTCTATGTGTAATCCCTTCCTGTGCTAGATGCCTCGTGTTCTCTTGCAAAGCTTAATGCAATTTCTTAAAGGAGTTCACAGTGTTATTTGTATTTGTTTATTGGTACTGCAGACTTTGGTGTAAGGAGTATTTGCAGCACAGTGGCAGGTGTCATGAGGAACAAAGGGCCCAAGCACTTGGAGGGGACAGAAGCTTTTGGTGATTGAGTTCTTTGAGGAAATACTTGATCTCTTTTGCTGCTGAGGGATCTGCCTTCCTGGAGTCCGTGGTGTGTCACGATCTGTGTGCATATTTGTCTAGTTTTAGATGCCAAATTTTAAATTGTCAATAGAATATTCTTTGATCTAAGACAAGGTCCATACCAACTTTCTTCAGTGTCCACCTAGACTTGAACATTATGGTCCATTCTTTTGTCATGTCTTTTACACCGTTCTCACTTATTTATTATGCTAATACTTAGAGTCTAGTGAAGACTAGATTTTAGTTACTAAGTTTTATTAGCATCAGATAGTAACAAAAGAATGAAACTTTGTTTTCAAGATGTCATATTGATCTTTTATGATTAGAAAACAAATTCAATATAGCTGTGTATACTCAAGGAAAAGCCAAACATCAGTAGCAAATCCAGGCACATCATACCATGACATCAAGCTACTATTCAAAGTTCACAGTCTGAAGGCTTGAAAAAACCATGGTGTCAGATGATAGACTGCAGTTCATTGTTGGGTCTGTTTGTTTGACATAACACTGTAGTAATAAGTAATTTCTGTAATAAAACCATGGCCAATAGATAATAATTCTATCTGCTGCAGCTGACAATTCAGTGTACAATAGCAGCTTAATATTGCATGAAGAAATTTTTCTAATATAATTTTTATCAATCAGAATTCTTGGAGAACTTATCCGTGTTTCCATCTATCCTTTCTCCTCTTTTTATTTAACTCTCTACTACTCTTAAGGAATGGCAAGTTCATCTCTGACCTTTCAAAATGAGACTTATCTAAAATGACTAGATAATGTGATATAATTTCTTTACCTACTTATTTTTACAAAATAAAAGGAGCAGTGTAGAGAGAACCACTGCTGAAAGCTTCACATGTGATTTCTGTGTCTTTTCAAATTCCCCTGTTTTAATTAGATACCATAAAAGACGGTGTGTTTCGTATCTTTATCCTAAGTTTATAATTGTGTTGCATGACAGATGAATGAACACTGCTGTCTCTGATTTTACACTAAAACAAGTATTCAACTTGAAGAAGTAATTTGGGCATAAGGTTGGCATAGGACAAAAAATGAGATTTTTAATTATGTTACAGTCATATTTTCTGGGATTTTTCTCTTGTGACAATATTGTAGACATATCCAACAAAATTTCTCAGCATGGTGTTCATGGTACATCATGTGGCTGTAGGTAATACCACATGGTTTTAGATTCAGGCAAGCCTTGTTGGGGAAGATGGGCAAGAAAAACTGCAAGTGAGCCTGGCCATTGGTGCAAAGATGGTGAACAGCTCTGTGTCACACACACCACCCCGGCGTGGTACCTGTAGATGGGGCTAAGACCTCAAAAACTTCCTAAAAAAACCCAGCTTCCAGACCAGCCTTGATCTCAGAAGAATGCAAAATGATTTTCAACCACTCCTTTCCTCTGGGCTGTGAATTCCATCCTCTGGGCACTGCCACAGTCCAGGCTGTGGATACCCCAGGGGCTGAGCCATGCTCTGCACTCTTCTGGCTTTTGATTTCTGAGAGACCAGTTGGGGGTTTACAGTGTTGTTTCTTTGAATCTATGGGATGGTTGTTGCCGTTATTTATTTGATTGGTTTTGGTTTTCTTTTTTTTTTAGCTTCTTAAAAGGATTTGTAGGACAAGAACAGAAGTGTTTCATTTATTCACTGCAGAAAAAGGAAGCAATAGTATTTTTACCTACTCTCTCTCAGTAATAGCTCCTCTCTAAGCTGAGGGAAAAAGGCAGGCCAGATACTATTACCATTTTGTTGAGCCTTCATTAAGGATGCAGTTTGGGATCTGGTTTTTCTTGCCTGTCATATGTATTCCCTGGTAATCCACTGGTTCTTAATTACCACAGGGTATTTCAGCCTATCTTCTTCAGACAAGTGCACAGCTGTGTATTTTCTGGGGGATTACTATTTGAGCCTTAGTCTGAGCAATATTTAGATTATAAAGTATAAATTTAGGGGTGTCAGGCTTATGTATTTTTCATAGGGGATGTGCAGTGCTTGGTAGGTACCAGGAGTTTCAGAGGAATTAATCTGCTGCACAATAGCAGGAATGATTGTGTGAATCATCCCTGTACATTCAGTTCAATTTCAGGCACATTATATTCCCCTGTTTAACTGCTTTAAAAGCTCAGTATTCACACTTTTCACATATGAAATATTTGCATATTGTGAGCACCCTTTAAAAAAAAGGAAAAATAATTAAAAATACAAGTGTTTGTATGAAGAAAACCTGTGTGTCTATCTGGATTAGCAAATACTGCAGTTCTGATATAAACTATTCAAGCAGGCCTCAGAGCTCACATGTTGTGCTTTCTGTTCTTACTGTTTAAAAACAATTCAATCAAAATACACACATGGCCAAAACTAAAAAGAATATCTGCCCTATTAGTTAATTTACATAAAACTATAGTCAAGGTGTTTAGCAAAACACTTGAAATTGAGGCCCTTGGTTGCTTTTGGGAAACCTGTCTGCTCTGTACAGTCCTAACAATGAAAATATTGAACGAGTCATTATGATTTTTAATTAAAAAAAAAAAATTAATATTGCAGAAGTGTGGTAAAATTACTGAATTTTTTTCCCTTTATAACGAAATCTTTTTCCTTTCAAAAAAATTCTATTTTAAAAGAAAAAGCTCCAAATACTGGGGACCAGTGTTTGGGCACAGTGTGAGGGAGGACAAGCCCTGTCTGGACTGGTGGTGTGGAGGACTCGGAGGAGGAGTGGGTGGTCCTGGCCATGGTGCTGAGCTCAGGTGCAGCACTACAGTGGGCACCTCTGCATGTGCTCATGTACCAGAGGAGCACCTCTAGTGGAGAGACACCAAGGTTTTTTCCTCTTTCTGGTTGAGCAAATGCTTGGGTTTTGTTGCCTCAGGTGTGCCCTTGCACGTTCAGTGGTGCTGCAGTGACCTGGTGTGGGAACAAACTCGCTGAGATCCCCTGCCAGCAGGGTAAATAATAATAGAAATATGGTTTAAATAGCTGATTTCTAACTTGGCTAAATTTGTCACATTTTTATGTGCATCTTTTTGGTTATTACCTCATAGCCTGTGTGAATGGAATAAAGGATGAATGAGTCCTCAAATCTTCTCTTCATTTGGGATTACAGAGGAAAAAAAAGTCTCAAAAGGATACTCTTTCTCTTACAGATAATACTTTGTATTTTGCACGAGCCTTTGAATGTTCCAGGTTGCTAAATCATGTCAATGCCAGACTCAACTGCTGAGCTTTTGTTCTCTGCTCATAGCTGGTGCCTTGCTTATTTAATTGCTGTGAACATCTTCAGTTTGATGGCAAGATACATAATGAGGCACCTGGCTATCTGTGCATCTGTGTAAACAGAAACCTCAGGAAGGGGACAGACAATACTACATCTTAACAGAAGATTTATAATCAGCCTAGTTGTTTATGTGTTGTATATGTATATATACTCATGTATATGTGGGCATTTTCAATTTTTTTTTTAGTACCATATACACCTCGTATTCCTTTTCATCTAAACTTAAAATACATTTCTGTCTTACACAGGGTATATTAAATACTAATGCATTTTGTAAACTGAGATGTGTGAAAATGTCATGATAACAAGTACCAATTTATACTTGGCAAACTTTCTATTGTCACACTTTCTTGAGTGTAGGGTACCTCTTCCTTGTATCTTTTAAAAATGCAAAAGTCTTCATGTGTCTTCATATGTCATGCAAATAATATTTTCTTTAAGTTTTAGTATCTGGGTTTTTTAAATATTTTTTCTGCCTGAAGTGGCCCAATATGGTAAAGTGTCCAATAATATCAACACAGATTTTATAAAAAAATATTTTTTTGTAAAAATATGAAGTTTTAAAGATAATTTTTATGAAAGAGTCTGGGTATTTCTGTGTCTGTATTCTTGTATCTCTGGAATGGCAGATGAAAAGAGAAACATGTAGTGAGAAGATGTTAATTAATTCCTTCTTTAGGCTTGACAAGTCATATCAGGGATATAACATGTAGTCTTAAGCTAACAATTTTCATTTATTCACTGGGAATTAAGTGAATACCTAACTTTGAGAGGTATTTTATTGTTGGCTGTTTGGCTGTTATTTTGCAGAGTGATGACAAGGGATATTCTCCCTTCCTCCTTCCCTCCTCTGATTATAAATTCTTGATGAAGGCTGTTACTATACACCAGGGCAGAAATGGACTGAACATCATTACAGGGTTCTGTGGACTGCCAAATTGCAAATTACAGTAATGATTTTACCTTAATAAAGTTTGGTTTTGGAGGTTTTTTTTCTGCTTAGCATGCACTATTAGACCTATATTCTTCATAAGTGAAAATAAGCACATTTTGTTTAATCTACTGCCAAAAAGAAATTAAATAATTGTTATACACTCTTTTCCTGTTTTCATTTTTTGCAGGTTTAAAAATTATCTTTCTTAAATCCAATTTCAAAATAGTCCTTATTTTTATTGCTATCTCTTTTTGCCACCTAGAGTCTGTCGGTTTTATGTTCCAGAAATAATTTATTTCTTTTATCTTTTAGTTTTTAGTGTTGTGTCCATGTGAAGAATTAAAATATCCTGCATAATTAAGAGCTGTATGCAATACAAAGTAGAATTGATTAGCTAACAACAAAACTCTGTTTCTTTTAGTTGGGGTTACTGCAGCTGCTATAATTGTTAAAGACATAATTATAAAAAAAGGGAAGAAAAGAAAATACCATCATCAGTCTTATAGCTACCAGAATAGCAAGAGGGTTTAATTGCCTCGGTTGAGTGTATCACTAATGAGTACAGTTTCATTAGACGTTCCACGGGTTGTTTAATTAGAACTGGAAACTTGTATTTCTCTCTTTTCCAAAAGACTGTATTTCCTTGGTGCACCTCTCTGGTGAAAACCACACGGCAGCTTTATTTGGAAAACCTTGGGAGATCAGAACACAAATCCCACGTTTGCCTCTCTGATCTTGTGAAGATTTCATACTGACTGTGGCAAAACAAACCCTCTACCCATTTCGATGAGCAGGACTTTGCTCATCAATGCACATCCTATTGCAGTTTGCAATGAGAGTTCCAGGTTTGGAAAACAATTTTAGATTAAGGGAAGACTTAGTGTGTACCTTAAAAGTTGGGAGTTTTTGTTTGTTTGTTTTCTTGTTTTGTACTTATCCTCTGCAAAATATCAGAATTCAGCAGGTCTGCACATATAAAATAATTCTTGACTTTTGTCTTCCAATTCTTTTTGGATGAAGGATAAAACAGATTTAGAAAAGTATAGCTTATCAAACTGTACAGGCCCAAAATAAAAGTGAATACATTAGAAAGGAGATCTTATCATACAGGGAGTAGGAGAGCAGAATCATCCAATCATTCCAAAACCGGTTTATCATTAGATAGAACTAAGGAGACTAATTAAAACATGAATCCTTTTTGATCCTCTCTTAAATTACTGATTTCTTCCCCCACTCTCCCAAGTAAGGTAATTATTTTTTTTCCCTTCCCTGCGCCTAATGGTACTTAAGAAATGGATGGAAGAGTTTATTCTAATGATAATTTTGGCAACAAAGTGTCTGGCATAGCTGCATTTGCCAGAAAAAACCAGCAGTATGAGCAAGATTTCAACAAAACCTTTAAGCAAATAAAGTTTGTCCTGGCATTACCCCAGTTGTTGCCCCATCCCCCCAGATGCCTGCCATCATCAGCAAGTATCTAAATCTGCTTTGAGCAGCAGCTTCCCAAGCTGAGGAACTTAAAGAGAATATGATATTCAGCATTACTGAGAGTCTTAGAGTGGGTTATGGGAGCCTTAACTGTCTGTATGTGCTCTGTGCAGTGGCCTGATGCTGTCACAGCCATCCCATGATAGCAAAGCCTGCATACTGTTGAAAGACTGAAGACCATGAGGTCCCTTGGGATTAGAAGAAGGGTGGTCTTCTATGAGCACCAATTCTCCTTATGCCCAGCTACATCCATGGTGTTGTCAAAGCCTTGTTTGTAGGACTTTTCTGTGTTGCTGGTGACTGAAACCCTTTGGGGACCCAGAAAGGAAGATTTCAAGGAGGTAAGGCTCAGTGTGCAGTCCAGCAGCAGATCCAGGCCCATGATGAGTGAGACTGCAGATGGGTAAACTGGCTAAGCTGTGGGTTTACCAGGAGTCTGGCATTTGTGTAATGTATCTATTGCCATTAAAAACTCAGATTCTCCTCCCTGTGCATCCCAGGGTGCAAGTCAGGTTGTGGATGCTGGCGACAGCCACACTCCTTTGTTGATAGCAGGCTGTGCTTCCCTCTGCCTTCCAACACAGATGTCTTTGATTCCATTACATTTTACTCAACAGCCAGCTGTAACCCCTGAGGGCTGCTTCACTCATCTCTGTGTGAAGATCCAGATTCATAGGCCTTTAAAGTTGATAGATCATTTTCTTTTATGTTACATTAAAAGGGCTGTAAGGAACACCCAATGATAATTTATTGAAAAGACAATTAACAATGAGGTTAATGACTGTGTACATATCAGCCTGATTTCAACCTAGTGAAAAATTAGTACTTTCAGAAATACACAGCATCTTTTTTTTTCTTTTTACATGAAAGAATTAAATACAAAACTTTTATTGCTGTCTTGAAGGTTCATAGTTTTCCTTTAGTCTTTATTACGAAAGTTAAGATTTTGCCATTTCAGTTTTACATGTGAATTCTGACTCTCAAACTCTACAGCACCACCATTGGTCATCTCCTTTCTGTGCTAGAGCAGTGCTTCAGGTAGATTCTGGAAGGCTTTTGTATCTCCTCTTTTATCATAAGCAGCACAAAAAAAGGCATAACTGTGTTAAACCTGCTTTTACAGCTATTCCTACATCATCCTAACACCACACTTCTCAGGTCAGCAGTTCTTAAACTAGAAAAAATGTGTGCTGCTCCAGTGGTTAAGAGGAATCATGGGCAAGGACTGTTAGTGGAACGAGTGCTCATACACAGTTTTTTCTGTCATGCCAAGACATAATTGTGGCTATAACTGAAGATGGTTCTTTGTAACCATTTGTTGTTAATGGTCTCTTATACCCTTTCTTTGAAATTAAAGCTGCACATTTAGGATCTAAGAGTATTTTGGTCAATTTGTCTTTGTGTTTAGTAAGAGCTTTAAATTATACTTGTGAAATAATGCAGGTAGTGTCCAGATTGTGGTATGAATATAGTTTGAGTTGTTTGGTGCTGGGGGAAGACATGTAGAAGAAAAGGTGGCTGGCATTCAGCAATAAGTTCTATTACATGTGAAGATTATACTCATATTAAACAGTGGGATAAATTAATTTTCTAAGCAAAAATGCATTTATGTATATACCACTTATGTATGATGAATGTATTAAATTCACCAAAGCATGAATTTTTGATCAAGGACTGTAGCATTTTCACTGTGTTGGAGTATATCTTTGAGTTGTTTTGACATTAATAGTGACATGTTTAATAGAGAAGAGGTGCATCATTTGTGACAGTTTCATTGCAGCTGAACTTTTGAAGAATTCATTTCTCCTTCCTTACACATGTTCAACCTCCGAAGCCATATGGTCTCTGTTCCTCAAGATGTTTTGTATTAGATCAACCAGCTAAGTGCATCAAAACATGAGTTATCTCAGAAATGACAGGCTAGACATTGAAGTACAAGGCTAATTTTTTTTTTCTTAAGAAGGTTTTGCCTCCTGATTACATCATGCAGCAGAGTATCTATCTCCCAGCTCATGTGATAGATGCAAGTAATAAACTAATTTCCCAGCAGTAATTTACTGAATTGCAAATTATTTCCCTATAAAATGTATAAAAGTATTTAGTAGGTGCAGGATTCTGATCTCACTCTAAGAACATAGAGATGTGTTGTTGTTGTTGTTGTTGACATTGAGGTCAGTTGCAGCGTCCAAAAGTGGAGTTTTTTTTTTCCCTCAGCCTGCATAATACATTTTCTTGTACTTCTGAGGTTTTTATTTTGGTGCAGAGAGGACTGATATGTACTTTTTAGTATGTGAGCCACTTCAGTGTCAAAATTCAAAAGTAAGGAAGGCATCACCTCTGTATTTAGATACCTTGAGATTTTGATTTTAGAAAGATAATTTTGCTTTTAAACATATTCTATTTGAAGTTTTACCTTTCCTGCTCATACAGACGTGACAGTATTTCACTTTATGTTCTTGCTGATTACAATGGTAGAATGTTATCTCTGAATTCTGTACTTTTAACCTGAAAAATCTACAAGTGTGTAATACCTAGCATGAGCCTTAGAGCATAGGGTTTTTCTTGCAGAACTGTCCATTTCTCTGCCTTTCCTTTGTGTGTGTCTGCAACATTTTCATCACTAACATTTCACGTTCTGAGGCTCTGACTGCAGTTCAGAAATGCTATGGGTCTGCTGCAAAGTTTGGACATTCTTGGTGACTGTCTCCAGGTATAATTTCCAACATATGCTCCAAGGCCAAATGGTTGGATTCCTCAATTTTGTACATCACGTATTCCTTGCTCCTTCGCCAAATATTCTGATATATTAACACCAGCCAAGTGGTCAAGAATGGTTTCGCTTTCCTTTTCCTTTCACAAAAGCAGAAGAACTCTGACAAATCCTTGGTGCGAGGGCCATGTTCTCATTACCCGAGTGTCAGCCTTTACATGCTCTTTCAGTCTTTCATTACAGGTGAGATGACCTTTCAAGAACAATTAACCTTCCTCCACGTGGCCAGGGACTGTGAACCCTCTGTGGATCTGTAGGAACAGTCTGCTCAGTCTTTGTGTTGAGAGGCACAGCTGGTTTGACCTTCCTCAGCCTGAGCAATCCTTGTGTACTCCCGCTATTGGATGGGCTGGAGCCCACCCGTCACTGGGAGCACTGGTTTTACTCTCTCTCTGCACACATGAGGGAGAAGAGAAACCCCACAAGCATGTCTGGTATTCAAACAAGCTATGTAGTTAACTCTGTGAAGTTTCATGTGTCTACTGTTGCCTTGACATCTTTTGATAACTCCTGCAGCAGAGGAGAGGAGGTTGATTAAAGTGCATTGGACAACAAGGAAGCTTACACAAAACCTCCCAAATTTCTGCATTAAGAATAGGGTGGCAATCATTATCTCTTGGTGTTGTTCCTATTTCTTCTGTTTTGCATCCACTGGATGCAGACTCAACAAAATAATTATCCAATGTGTTCCTCTTTTCCCCTCCCCTTATTTGGCTATAACCAAAGTCCTCAAAGTAATGCCATCATTGGAAATACTCCTGGCTTAAAATGATGACACTACAGACTCCAGAAATCTTCCTGTGTCAACCAAAGCTTCCAAAAGTCTCTTTTGGAAGTTCTTTTGTACTGTTTGAAAGAACTATGTGATTGCATTTTCACATCATAAGATTTCTTATTATATCTCCTTTATTATCTTGATATACTTACTAAGATACTTTTTCTTTAAGCAAACTGCGAAAAGGTGTGTTAAATTAACCACCAGGAATGTGTTTTATTAGAGAAGCCAGTTCTTTTTGGAGTGAAGAGGGTGTGGAGTGAAAGTGACTCCTTATTGTTCAAACGTATTCGTAGCCTTTTTTTCCCCCCCCAGAATACACAGGCTGTTTGTTTTAAGTGCTCTATACAATACCTGTCATGCTTGCTTACTTACCCTCAAGACAGAAAGAAATTATAAAAACTGTGCTGTTGAACAAGAATAATCTCAGTTGCATGATTTCTTCTCTAATATCTATTTACGGCAGTGTGAAGGAGTGGGTTTAGTTGTGTGGTGGGGTTTTTTTGCGTTTTACTATTAGTCCAGAAGATTCTCAGCCCGTTATCAAACAATGATATTATGTAGCCATTATGTTATAAAGCTTAATCTGACTTGATTGACAGTTTTACAACCATAGCAGGGAGTGATGAAACATATCCTTTGTGTGGGACAAGATGTTTACTTTTTCTCAAAAAACATCTTTTGTTAACGATTTTTGTGCAACTTTAAGTGTGTTGTTGTTGCTGGGTTTTTTGTTTTGTTTTTGTGTTGTTTTGGGGTTTTTTTCTTTCTTCTGTAGGAAT
Source organism: Calyptomena viridis (assembly GCA_013390005.1). Taxonomy (NCBI): domain Eukaryota; kingdom Metazoa; phylum Chordata; class Aves; order Passeriformes; family Eurylaimidae; genus Calyptomena; species Calyptomena viridis. The sequence continues at coordinate 103,141 of WEIV01002560.1, forward strand.
TATGTGTCACAATAGCAGTGACACAGTTCACACATTCTGGGCCATGCTGTCTTTGATAGCAGTGGGTCCACCCTTCAGTGCTGTAATCTATTTGTTGGGATGGAAACCCTACTGGAAATGGCCAGTGGGCTGCTGCCTGGGCTGAGTTTTCTCTCCATGGTCTCAGTGCCTGCTCATGAGTGTGGAGAGAGAGAGAGGGGGAAGAAAGAAATCTTATGCTGGACAGCTTTCATTATTATGGAAAGGATTTGGCCACAGAATGCAGCCTGGCTGTTCCAAGGTCTGGTAAAATAGATATAACCAGTCAGATTCAAATGTGAACTTGAGTTGATGATTGTGCAGGATCAGAATCAAGGCAAGATATCCCTTAGGCTGCCCTTAGACTGGTAGTGGAAAGGAAAGGTGCAGATTTCAGGCAGAGAAAGCAAAAGGTTTCAGACTACCCGAGGGTCATGCTGCCTGTGTACTTGCATAGGAACCTGGGAGAAAACAGAGAGACTCTTCTCTGACAGCCATAGAAGACAATACCCTCAGGTGATATAAACTGGTTTTCCACCAAAAAGGGTTCTGAGAATGAGTCAAGCAACTGTTTGACAGGAAGATTACTTTTGTGTGCAGAAGCAGATGGCTTGTTCCACTCCTAAAGTTTGCCTCGTACGAGTGAGAAGGTCTAAATATGTCTTAAACTGTTGCTGCTATTAAGCCTCACAGATAATCCTTCCTACCTCTTGCAGACTTGTCAAAGTTAGGTTAACATCTTTCCTTCAGTGTAGGTGAGGGCACTCCTGAATTGTTGTGAGAAGCAGAGTATTTTACATAACTCACAGAACTCAGCAATTTTGTGTTTGTTTTCCTATCAAAGTGACTCTATATGACAATGTGTGAAGTATGTACAGATGGCAAGAACAGTTATGTTATCAAGTTTGTTTCCTCTGTCAATGCTTACAGAAAAATAATTCTAGCTCCCTGTCTAAAAGTATAAACGGTGAAACGAAATAGCTTTTCCTTCCACCATCAGAATAGACACTTTAAAGTTTTTCCCCAGAGTAGTTATACATAATTAAATGGGACAAAAACCTTCTGAAGATCATTGTATTTCTGTAATATACCTTTCAAATTACATAATCTATTTAGCCCCTAATGTTTTTTAATACTAATTACGCATCCTGTTAAATTTGTTAGAAGTTTATTTGCACAGCCTGTAATCCAATGCAGATTCCAAAATTAAGATGAATAACTATGGGAAGCTTCATTTCATTGCACATCTGGTCTGACCATGGGTCCTGAGGACATTTTTCCTTGCCAGGAAATGTTTTGGGTGAGAATGTTTAGTTTTTATTGAAAGAAACTGAAAAGCTCAGATACCAGAATCTTTCCAAGTTAATTGAAAACCCTGAACCTTTCCCATCGAAAGCAAGAGGCTCAACTACGATCTGAGTTTTCTTTTTAATGAGAACTTTGTTTATTTTTAGACCCCTTAAAATAGATATGTAAAGTAAAGAAATCTGAGGATGCTCTAAGTGCAACCATATTGGAGAGTTTTCAGAAAAGTAAAACTGATATGAGTCTTGAAGAGGGTCAATACTATGAAACATTTTTATTACAGAAAGAAAAATAGCAGAAAAAAGGAAAATAAGAGTGAATACACTATCTATGGATTCTTTCTTCTTAATACTTTTCCTTCTTGAAAAGAAAATACTATTTCTTGTATTTTTTAACATTTAAGGAGTTGTCAGTACTGTTGCATAGGTTTTGTTCTGGTGGAATTGGTTTTTGTTAGTATTTTCCCATTCACAGTGGCACAGCTGGAAGATAATCTGCAAAAAATGAAGGTACAGAATAAGAAAATATCTACTAGAAAGCAACAAACCCCTCACATTGTTGTGGTGTTGCCATAAATAATTCATAAAAGTAATAAAATTTTAAATTCTTTCACCTGGCACTTACTGCTTTTACTTCCTTCAACTTACAAAATGTTCATTTTCATTGTATTCAAGATGATGCTCATCAGTCCTTTTGTGTCACAATGAAACATTTTTAAAAAATTCTTTACATACAGACAAATACTGAAAAAAATTGTTAATTTTTCTTTCTTGTGATGTACTGAACATGAGAGATGAAAATTTTCAGATTCTCTGATGAGATTCAAGTGGGATTCAGTAAACACTGACAGTATTTTTCGAGTAATTCATAGACCAAAAATATTTGATTTGCTTAGAACTTGATGAAAATGAAATCTCTTTTTCTGATATAGATTTAAAAATATAAATAAGTGAATTAGAAATTGTTTCTTAAGTAACATTGATATAATATTAAAAATAATTCAGTTAATCCAGGACAGTCCATTGAGTTGCTCACTGACACATTGCTGACACGACTTCAGCACATTTTATTTTTGACATTTGTATGTCTTTGACCTTTTATGCCAGTTTAAATGCTTGAGATAAGATCCTTCCAGTCAGCTGATGGTATAAAAAATAAAGATGTAGGATGTCATCACCTTGTCAAGCCCTGAAGCCATCTCTAGGAGGTCAGTCATTCACTTCTAGCTTCTGGTGCAAAATTCTCTCATGAGATGTTGCCTGTCAGTGGAGGGATCAGGAGGTGTCTGAGGTGTTGGGAGGATGTATGTGACATGTGTGAACTGCTGCTCCAGCAGCAAATAAAGAATATGAACAGCTTTGTGCACTAGAGAAACTTTCCAATCGTGAAATTTCTGTAGAAAATGTTATACTGGATTTCAGGATTGATCTCGAGTTTGATCGCTGAGTGGGAGGTGTAGTGGGGCACCCTGCACTGCTGGCCAGTGTAGTTTGTCTGCACAGAGAACCCTAGAGTGAACCTTCTGGCTCTTAGCAGCAGAATTGGGGCCTTTACACCAATTTAGGAGTAATTTATATCACATTTATCAATGTGATATAGCATGTGCTCTTCAAATGTGGATTCTGACATCCTTTAGCCCTCAGAGAAATATTAAATAAATTTTTTTCTTCTAAAAGTTGTAACTACTGTAAAATTTAAATTTTGATTTTGCACTTGTTCTGGTAGTTATTCATGCCTGAAAGATATTTAAGTAGTGTAAATCAAGTGAATCTCATTGGAGAAAATCTGTGTGTGAAATATTAATTCTACAAGTTGAAGACTGGAAGAGAGAGAATCCAAGATGACTGGTACAAAGCAGAGCTTTCCTTTTCTCGTGTACAGGTACATTTCAGAAGAATGAATTCCAATATTAGTTGAAAGCACTGGTGGCTATAATTTGAAAAGCTGCTCATGGTAATGCATTTTTTTGGCAGTTACACATCATGCCCCATACATCAGTAGTGTTGTGTTAGTTTGGACTCCTAGAGGGAGAAAAAAAAAATCATTGATCAAACAGACATCAGGGACTATAAAAAGGGAATATCTGTGTTCAGTCTTTAATATGAATTATATAAAGATTTTTAAATTTGAGACAAGGTGAAATTGTGAGACTGTCTCCAGGGATTGTCTTTTCATTTATAAGAAGTAGCTCACAGGAAAGAACTACTAAATTTAGTCAAACAAGAGCCCTTTCTCAGAGTGTGCAAGTATTCATTCAAACCTGATATCACTCCACTGCAGTAGGAACCACTGTGTATTTTCCATTATTTTTCATGAAAGGGTAAACTGACCCCTTCCTCCTAAGAACTGTCTTAAATACCACCTTTGAGCTAGTGACTAGTCATGCTCTCTATAATACTTGAGGGATTTTTGCAATTACTTTGAATTTGACTCATTTGGTTTTGTCCAGTGGGAATCAAAAGTTTGACTTTTGAGGGAGCAGAGCTAAATCACCACTGGATGCTTTTGATATTTCCAGTGTATATTCTTAAAATTTGTATCAAAAAATAGGGTATGAACCATGAGTGTATGTAGCATGGATGTACTGGAGCTGATTTGCAAGGTTTAGTATCCCTGCAAAGAGCTACAAGAAGTGAAAATAGGATTTGTAATCCAGTGTGGCTAACTTCTACCACAGAAAAAAACCACCAAAAAGCATTTCCTTGTGCTAACAGCATAAACTGACTTTAGCTGAATTGGTGCAGCAAATTTTGAATGGTTTTGGAAGTGAAACTGCAAGATTTGCGCCACTCCAGGCTACTTTTCTCCTCTAAATTCCTTCCAACCTCTGTAAATCTGTGCTTTCTAAGCCCTACCTGTATAAAAGAAAAATGTAAGCTTACTCATTTAACTGAAATTGCCCTAAGTGTGGAGGAAAATAACAAAAAAACTATTTCACCATTTTCTATTAGTGATGTTAAGGGATACAGAATTGCAGATATTTTCCAATTATTCCCATGCTTTTCCATTGTGATATATTGGTGTTTAGACTATTGTGATATATTGGTGTTTAGACTTTTGATATAAACTAGTATTCAAGCATTATTTTTGTCTAGCTTTAACAAAAAGGAAGGTAAATAATTGCACCAGAGTAATTTTGACAAATAGAGTTTAAAAGGCAGTTAAATCAACAACAAAGTAATTAAATGGAGTTCTTATTTAAACCACTTTCTGCTTTGTATTTCCTTCTTCAACAGAATACTCTGAAATGTCCCTCGTCTCTCTGGACAATTCTGCTATAATTCCCCACCTCACTCCCCCTGCTTGTTTTCCTGGGAAGAGGCAGGTTTGGCACATTTATTTGGGGGCTGGCTGGGTACCAACCCTTTGGCAGCCTTGGCTGGGGCTGCCCCCAGGAGGGGACATGGGGACAGTTTTTGCCTGGCCTTGTGATGGCTGGTGGAAGTCCCTAGTTATGGTACAACCTATGCTATTGGATATTATTTTCCTAGTTGAGACAGAAAGCTGACACTTCTGTGTCACTGTATGAGGAGAGGGCACCAGGTGCCCAGGGCAGTAACAGTTTTCCAAAAGAATTTGATGTGATTTTATTTTAGAGGTTAAGTATGTCAGAAGTGACATATTCAAAAGTGTCTGAAGTGACAGAGATGATCCTTTTTTTCTGTGCAATTCTACCTGTGCTGGTTGATAAAAAAGTGAAAATAAAAAGTTTTGAAGTACATTAGTCAGTTTAGGACTTGGAAACAACTATTCATAAGAAAGGGAAGAAGGAGGCTTAGGGTATTTTCCTGAAAAGAGAAACCTTTCTTAGGGTAACTGTTTTTAATGTACTTTAGTTGTTATTGTTAATTGCTTGAAAATGTCTTGACATCATTTGTTGAGTATTGCACTGTGCTTTAATCCCTGCCTTGCTTCATCTTTATTTTAAGAAAAAAATCTCTTATCTCTTTTTAAAAAATAGAGTAATCCGTGAGTGTCTCCTGAGCCAGGCAGGAGCTATAGTTAAGTGGTGGAGATATTGTTTCTGCATTAACTCTGTGGTGATGTGACATGTTGGTACAATACACATTAAACTGATACGTTTATAATTAATATAGGTTAAATGGCTTGTGTAAGGCTAAATTAAATACAGTTAGTGAAAAAAAAAAAAAAGTTGTTTTGTTCTTTTTCTTAAGGAAAAACAGAAATTGAAAGCTCCTGTCTAAATTATGACTATTTGAATTGATGAATCCTATTCACTGTTGTATTGTCTCAGTCAGGGGAGATGCAGAGAATACTGCAAAGCAATGATAATTACTTGAGATTAAAAACTACCACCAGAGAATTGAAACAAAGGCTGATTTACCAGATCGATCCCACCAACCTTTATTGTAGAAAACAATACAGTCCTCTGTCTTTGTCTTACAGCTCACTTTTCTTTCAAACCGATTAGACAGTTTCTTCTCACGGCCTTTCAGTTCTAATCACACCCATTTTCAATTTCTCTCTTTTCATGTGATCTTTCTGAGAAAACTGACTACAAATGATCTGACTTTACCACAGCCCTTGGCTTGCCTTCCCTTCTCCCCTCACAACTCTGCTTTTTTATCTCTTGGCACTAGATGTAGAAGCTTCTTGCCTGCATAGTGTCTGATCTTATCCTCACCAATACCCCAGTGACCTTCACTTAATTCATCTCCAGATCTCTCCTGTGTCCCTGATTTTGCCTCCCTTATCATTCCTCTGAAGCTCTCTGCTTTTTTTTTTGGTCACTTTGCAGTGAGGATGCTGTGCAGTAAAACCTCATGGCACATGCAAGCATCCAAAATTCATCTTCTTTTACCACTAAGCTTCTCCAACACTTCTATTACCAATGTCTGGAGATAGTGGAGTCAGCTCCTGCCTCTTGTTTTCACCAATACCTCTAAAGAGGAGAACTAGCTACAAATCTTCCATCATGCAGATTCAGCTGGTTTTCTGACTGCTTTCCTCTTTTAATATGTCACCTTTGGTGGAGCTGTCTCAGAGCACAAGGTCACCTACTGTCCTTACCTGAGCTGTTGGCAGATCCACTCTTGTATGTGTTTGTCTCCATCTGTCCGTGTGTAATTAGTGTGCATTCAGTACAATCAACCAGATCTCTTATTCCTTATCATCAGATTTCAATTTTCATGATTTTCCCTTTTGATTGTTAAGAAAACACTGCATTCTGGTGTCCCTTTAGACCACTCTGTGCATATCATCCTTTATCTTCTCCAACTTGCAGTATCCAGGCCCTACACACGTGCCATTGCCCACACTGAAATCGGACCCCTGCATCTGTTCATGGATGTGACAAATACAAATTCTTTGTTTGTAGTCGTTTTCAGTGCCACTTTCCTCTACAAAGTTTCTCCTCCTGGCCTAGTCCAGCCAGTCCCTGTTAGCCCCTGTCTGTGCAAACATTTCCTCCCAGACAACCTCCACAGTGTGGCCTCTTACTCGCTTTGGAAATCTCAACTTTCATTTTGTTAGCTCAGGTTATTAGCTTTCATTCCTCGTTAAAACTCTCAAACACACGGTTTTCCTCTTGCCATGTTTCTTCATATTCTTGGAATATTGATTTACTAAATACCTCATTAACTCATTTCAGATACTGCTGTAAAGCTACGTGTTTTTACTGTTCTGAATAAAATGGTTTTGATAGTGTTAAATGCAGAAATGTGCCAAGGCTGCTTCTTGTGACTAACCAGTTTTTGTCTTTGCCTTTTTCTTTTGGATTTTCTTTAAATTGGAGTGAAAGGTGTTTAAACCAGACCTTCTTTTTTTTTAATGAACTGATTCACAGCAGAAGTTTGGCTTTTTTTGCACTTGGAAAGCACACACTTTGTAGAATTCTTTTCAATCATCTTTTGAGATCACCATCTCCCCCCCACCCTTTCCTCATCTGCATTTCTCATTAAGGCCTGGCTGTTCCCATGAGAAGCTCAGAATCTCTCTATTTCTGATAGATTAGAAATCTAGCAGATGCAATTATAAAGCAGATGATAATAAACTGTTTGATGTCAAAGCCTTTGAAATTGTTTTATTTCCAGCCATCTTTACATTCAGTTTCTTATTTCCTTTTACTAAAGTGCGTTTTCTTGAAATAAGGATATTTTCTTGTCACTGTAAGGCAGATACCCAGAAGTTGAACATAATGTGTTTATCTTTGAGTTTCAGCAGGCTGTCAGTTTAAAAAAATCAAATTTGAAGCCTGTAATTTCTCTGAGGTCTTTAATTTTGTTTTTAACAGAGCCTGCTCCATTTCCAATTTCCATTATTTCCCTCAAGTAGTGCCTCCACAGACCTATAAAGGCAGAATATTAGAAATGAGTTAAATATGGATGATCTTCAGGGTCTTTGGAAATACAAGCATAACTCTTGCTCAGATAGCTCCAAACACAGAGTAACATGTTGTTTAGGTATTCCTATGTATAACTTCATAACATTTGTGTGTGAAAGAAAACAGCTAAAAAGAACTATAAGCAGTTTGGATTAATCATAGTAGTTTTTATGTATGTGTGCTATAAAGACAAATGTGCAATTTTTGTGCTGTTCCTTAACTCTCTTTTCTAATATATTTTAAGAAGTTAGTACTGCACCCCATATCCTGGAAAGAAATGAATGGGGAAGCTCTGCCTGCCTTGTTCTAGCTCAACTGAAGTGATTATTTCTTTCTTCATGAGAAGAAAAAAATATGATATTTGCCCTTCATTATGTAGGATTTGTAACCTTGGAATTGTGAAGAGTTCATTTCAACACAAAGTTATATTAAAAGACAGCCTAAGGAGTGACGCTTAAGGATGTTTTTTACCACAGTGTTTTGTGACTCTACAATATCTGTGCTTTAGGAGGGAAAGAGAATATCTTAGTGAAATTGTAACAAGAAATCCATATTTGCCTAGTTCCAAAACTTTACACCTTTGGAAGGCACGTTCAACTTCTCATTAGTTTTGAACTCCTCAATTCTGATGCTTCACCAAGAGAATTTTGTAGGCACAGTCAGGGCCTCACACATCCCAACTTGCATGGGAGCTTGGGCCCCGTATCTCTATTCTTGTGGCTGTGCACTTTCAACTGTTGGGTGAACGAGGGAGAACAATAATGTCAATATATCAGGCTCACTTAAATATGGTTCCAGACTGTGGAAAGATGCTGTATTTTTGTGACTTGAACTTGGGCCAAAAATCAGTGAAAACATCAGAGTCTCCTCCTTAACACTGTGGTCATTTCTCACTGGGGAGAGCTGCCCACTCAACACATTGGTTTCTTGGTGATAATGTTATTTAGGGTTTTGTAACTGAGCTCACACTGGTATTCTGCAGGTTCTCCTGCTAATGTTCCCCCAATATCAACTGGCTTTTCTCTCAGGTAGCATAACTAGGGAATTCCGCCCCACAGTTTACAGCTTGTGCTTGGCTTCGAAGATTATTGATTCAGTTTCAGAATGTACCTCAGATGTGTTTCTTCCCCTGCATGATGTCTATTAGTCTAATGAAGATATAACCTCTGCCCCACAACTTTGCCTTACTTAAAGCATATTCCCTTAGGGTTCTGTAGCAACAGTCTTGCTAATTCTGCATAGTTGTTGTATATGGAGTGTGTAATTAAAAGGTGTGACTCTACCTTAAAGCAAAGGATGTGGGAGGGAAGTACTTCACTCTTGGAGAGACTGTTGCAATAGGTATAGTTTCAAGTCAGGTGCAAACATCCCAGTTCAGTGCCTTGTCTGCAGAACAGGGTTTCTATGCTAACTCAACAATTTGGCCATATGAAGAGTCAGTGCCAGCCTTGCAGTGCTTTGTCAGGGAAAAGGTCTCAGAATATGAGTATACTAACAAAGATCTCAGGTTTAAAAGAAAGACTTTGTGCAGTCCATAATCTGAACGAGTTAAATGTGTATGAATATTACTAATTCAGGTAGAAATAGTTTTCTAACACTTTGGAGAAGTGCAAAACCTCTTGGAGTATCATACAATCTAGATAAATGCTTATAGAAGTGCAATAAAAATGCATTTCTTGCCCAAATTTTCTTAAATTTACTTGCCAAAAGCAGATTGATGTTGTCCACTTTGTGACTATGAAACTTGCTTTTTATATGCATATTAGAAATTTTTGTTTGCATATATATGTTATATGATCAATAGAACAACACATACTGATTATGTGAAATAGACTAATTTATATTTTTTTATTCCTGGCTTAAAGTGCTGCTTCATTTCACCTTACCTTCAAGATGTGACATTCATTCATTCTATAAAGGCCTGTCATATCAGTTTCATTTTAAATGGGGTGTATACAATTTCTTTAACAGGGAAAAATCTGTTACTTGTGAAAATTATGTTTAATGTAACTTGGCTAAGCTGCAGATTGAATGAATTAACATATCCGTTAAAATCTAGTCTAAGTGCAAGATTTACTTTTGGGTGATTTCATTGACCTAAGAGGATTTTATGTCTAATTTGGCTTCTCAGGGCTTTTGACATTACTGCCTGAGGTCTTAAAGTATAAATAATATGCTGGACTTCTTTTACCCATTACAATTAAATTTCAGTGACAACAACAGTATGATGAGACTGTTAATACAGGCCCAGAACATGCATGAGGCTGTGTCTCCAGCAATTCAAACTGTAGACTTTTTCCCATGTGTTGGGGGCTTGGTGGACATAGACCTTTCCTCTCAAAGGCTTTGGCTTTAAGAACTCTGGCTGTTGCTGTCTGAGCTGTACTAGTACCAGAGACAGTTAAGACTTCTGCCATTTATATTTATATAGATTTTGCCATGGCCACAAATAATGTCAGCATCTGTTATGACTTCTAGTTAGTCACGATTTTGATCTCTAATTTTGGAAACAAAAAGATTCGTAAAGATTTGGAATTTTGTCGAAACATCTACATGCTTAAATTGCAAAATACATCAAAACATTGGCGGAACATGTTTCTCTGATGGGTTCTGAGGGCATTGGCTTGCTTGTTTGTTCTTTATATGCCTGATTCAGAAGGATGTGGAGGAAGCAGACACAGACACCAAATGTCCTTTACCCTCCCCTGCCCTTGAGCATATTATAGTACATTAGCATAAATGAGCAGAATGGGAATCTGTATGTTTTATATTGGGAGCATAGCTACCCATTGGAACGTGTTCCAAAGTTCATGATAAGCCAAGCTGAAACATTCCATGTGCACAATATATATGAAATAGTTGTATAAAACCCTGCATTTCACTGGTCCCTCATCCACAAGCTTTCCTTACCTGTGGGGATTGACTCAGCTATTGCCTATTTCGGAAACAAGCAGAAGGGTTTTCTGCACTGGTCTCATTAGCCAATGCTGAGTACTCGCCAAAAGGAAAAGGGAGCTTTTGAAAGCCACCCAAAAGAAAACAGAAACACCACAACAGGGTTCAAACAAGCTAGCAGGCTTTCAGAGCCTCGTGCTGATGATACTGGTTGGTAGCATCTAGTGCATGATAGCACTGCTACAGAGACTTTGAAGAGAACAATACAATTTCTGGTATTTTTATAATTGGTTTTGTAAGAAACAGCATGTTGTGTTGTAGCATGAAGTGAAATTTCAGCTGCTCTTTAGGTAGATGCTGCTCTTTGACACACAACCCCAGCAGTGTGAAGTATGTCCTTTTCCAGTGGCTGGTGCTCAGATGAAATTCTGTGGTTTGTGTGGTAATCCTTTAGCTGGTAGGTTTTTTCGTTACTAGTAGTTCAAGCCAGAAACTTTTGCATTTGACCATTCAGGTATGGAGTTTTTGGGATAGAAGAAACTTCATTTGAAATGCAGTCTAGCTTTTCATTCACTGTCTGTGGGAACATAAGAAGAGGTGCTTATATTTGAATAACTAGCCTAAAAAGGTGGTTCTTCAAACAAGACCAAACTTTTTAACTGGTTTTTTCTTACATAACGATATTGGCTTTGGGTGGTTATTTTTCTTTTGCTGTAATTGAGCCTATTCTTGGCTTCATGTGTTCCTAAAAAATAAGTGGTCTTACTTAGTGAAAGGCATGGAGATTATTGTGTAAAATTTAACCGTAAAATTTAAATCTCTGAACAATTGTCAGAAAACTTTCTCTGGCATATAGATCATTTCTCAGTGAGGAGAAAATATAATGTAATTGGTTTTTTCTCATTCCTAGAAGTGAGGTGAAAGGTGCTGAAATTACAACTTGTGTATTGGACTTATGTTGTGATATGATGAAAAGAGTGGAAAAGTCCCTTATTTATTAAAATATCAGGAGAATCATCTGTCTTGTGAAAAGTAATTTTCTTTCTCAGGTGCATAATAGAAAGAAAATGTAATTTCATTATATTACTTTTATTTTGCCTTTATTGTTTTAAATTCTGATAGTATGACTTCCGTATTTATTCAAATACTGAATAATGTTTATTGATTGGCAAATTGGTGAAATTTGGATTCAGCATTGCTCAGTGTTAGGGGTTTGCTTTTGCTCATATTTTTCAATGTGAATTTCTGGTTCAAATTAATAAGGTATTATTTAAATTCTTATTTTAAAAGTGATAGCTGGAATGTGTTCCTTTTGCTACCAGGTTTACGGATATGAAATGCAATAGCTTGGTGTTAGAACCTAGATATATTCTTATGTATAGCTGTACACTGACATTCTTTTCCAAATATATTTTTTGAAAACACTGAAGNGTGTGGTGATGAATTTTAAATGATGTGTTTAGGTTGCCATCTACCCATGTATTTGGTTTAATAATTTTCAAGGAGAAATTAAAATAAGGAGCCATATAAAATAACATA
>WEIV01002561.1:0-12914 GCA_013390005.1 Calyptomena viridis
TGAAACAAATTTCCCTTTGAAGCTTTTCCATTGGGCTGGTCTATGATGGTAGCTGTTGAGTTTTTTATCTAAGCTTCTGCTACTTATATTGTGCTTTGTATTCTCAGATTCAGGTTCTAATAAAACAAAGGTAATATAACACTGAAAACTATAGCAGTGACTTGTAAAGAGGGGGAAATAAATGAAGCTTTTATTTACTTTTTGAGGTCTGGCACACTGGTCTAGGCTGGGAAGCCATATCCTGACTGGCGTGTGAGGAAGTGGTGAAGGAACATAAGAAGAAAAAAACTGAAAAACAAAGATTTTAAGTTACAGTATTTACACATCTAGCATTTTTTTATCGTTTGTTTTTTAAATGCCCTTCATTTCTCCAGGATGACTGACATCACAAAGATGACAACAACGAAAAGGATTCAGTAGCTTTGCCTATATTAATGATATTAGTATTTACTGTCAGTATCTCAGAAACCTTTAAGACAAACCAGAAAAGGTAATACCAACTTCACATGACTGATATTCCCATGTTGATTTTGAAAAAGAGAGCCAGGAGGGTAGATAAATAGGATGAGATAATTTACAAAACAAAATGCAGATCTTAAGGTCTGAACTTCAAGTGCCTAAATGTCCCTGCTAGAATCCAGGGGGTCAGCATCTGTCCAACACAAGCAGTTTGAATGGTTTTTACACTGTGAAGAAGCTAAACAGGGAAAAAAATGATTTTTAAAAACTCTTTACTCAATCCTCTGCTCTGAAATCATAGCAACAGGGCATTCAACACAGATAAGGAAGCTGTAATCACCATACTGGCATATGGCATAATGTTCACGAGCACATGTTGCATTTCTGACTCACAGAACTGTGTAAATTCATTCTGAACTGAGCTTTTAAAGCAGCTCTTTGGATAACACAACAGAAGAATTTGCACTAAAGGAAAGGTAAAGAAGAAACATTTTTTAGACTATTTCTTGAAGAGAGGTATCTTGGTGGGTCAGCAGTACTATAGCAAATTCCTCACGATTGTAGTTTTTCAGCCCTTCCCAGGCAAAGGAATATGGAACTTCAGGTTGGCCTCTCTTCTTCCTTTACACTGGGTAACTCATTAGAATGTGGCCCTAAGGAGATCATCTTTTCCATCCTCTGTTCTACACTCTGGGAAACATTAAGGGAAATAAAGAAATTAACGTGTAATAGAGGCTTGCTGGGCTTAATCTCTTCTAGTTTCTTGAGCTGTCAGTACGGAAAGCCAGGGCACTCATCTCCAAAAATGACTACAAGAAAGGCCTTGACAGGTCAGCTTAAGCATTTTTAAGATTGAAGAGAGCCTGGTTTCTTGATACACACTTGACATAAAGGCAGCTCAGTGTACGAGCAAAAGATAAGTGAGGCAAGAAACATCAGCCCTGCTCAAGTCTCAGTGCCCAGCCAAATTTGCAACCTACTGTGGAATATCTTTTTGTGTCTCCCCAATATCTGCACACCAAATCTGTCTTTGTGGAAAACACTGATGGGTGTATTGTGATTGCTACAGCGCTTACCATAAAAGATTGCACTGAGAGATAAGTGATTCAATGTAGGTTTTTTCATAAATTAAGCAACTGCCTTGGCTCAGATCCCTTTTTGGCACTGTGGGTGTGGTTATTTTGGCTATCTTAACCTCCTTCAAAAACAAACAAAAGTATTTCCTATCACTGCCAAAGGAATTATTTCTCCAGCCTAAACTGACCGAATTAGCTTTTTTTCTCTTTATAGGTTTGGCAAAAAAACCCAACAACTAGAGTATTGTGAGTTTATTTCTCATGAGGGAAGAATACATGGGAAAACATTTTACATTCTCTTTTCAGTGGCTTTCAAAGGAAGGGTTCTGCTTGGAGAAGAAGAAATACCTTTATTTCTCCAATATAGAATATATGTCCTTTCTGAGATGGAGGATTTTTGTGTTTCTCTGCTCCTCCTCTCAAGTGAAGTGAGTAAATCTCCAAGCAGTATCTGATGAAACAAAAAGGACACTCAAGCAATCCTCCCTCGTCAACCTCAAGCTTTGCTGTGGCATGCCTGAAATATGGGAGAAAAAGGATCAGTTACCTTGTATTTATTTGTTGTAAGTGGATGTCTTTGGATAAGAGACACAGTACAAGAAAAAATGTTTTGTTTCAGATAATTCATTAGTTCCAATACTGATCCTCTTCTTCTTGCAGAGCAATACTAATACCAGGTCCTGTACAAACAACCTTACAGTAAATCATGACCTCAGGGGTTTGAACACACAGGTTGTAGAACAGTTTTGAGGCCTTATTTGAACCCAGCTTCTTAGAACCTTTGCTGTGATCCATACTCAGCTACTTTGGCTGGAGTTTTTGTGGGGGAAAAAAATCTCGTGGTCTGCTTTATTCAAATATAGTAATGGGTTTAGTTTTAACACAGCATCTTTCTATATATTGGAAGGAGAGGGTTTTCAGAAGATATGAAAAGTACTTGTTTTCTTCCAAAGATTTTAAATTTTTAATCCCTTTTTTTGCTTTCACAGCACCTTGTCTTTTGCATAAAGCACCTGATCTCCTACTTAATCCCAGATCTTCCAAAAGATCTGAGAGACCGGATGAGGAGAGAAAAGTATCTGATTCAGGAAATGATGTATGAAGCTGAACTAGAACGTCTGCAGAAAGAGCGGAAAGAAAGGAAAAAGAATGGAAAATCATATCACAATGAGTGGCCATGACAGGGTGAGGAAGAAACTGCTTCAAAGAAGACAAGAACTCTGTTTATAAAGAATTCCTGGTTTTCTACTGTGAAGAATGCACTGAAAGGAATAGTCAGTAATGTTGTGTGCACTTAGCACATGTGTGCCCCTGTTTAATGGGGTGGATATTGTCATAAGCCTTTTGAAATTAGAGGTGTTTGCAAGGCTTAGTCTTCTCCAGAGCTGATGCAAACATAAGCACATCAGTCCAGTGCTAAGTCTCTACACTCTTTCCAGGAAGCTTCCAGGCCCTGAATTAAATTCAAGGCCCTGAACTTCAAAGCAGTTACATATCTTACACTGTTTTACAGAACTTGGTGATCTTATGGCTCATTCTCATGGAGTTTCTACTTCATAAGCAGTGACTGCACCTTGGCAACATGGCAATACTTGTCCGTGTGTGTGGCCGCCACCTGCAGCACGTGCATGGCAGCATTGCTCTCTTCCACAGTGGAACTGTGTTAGTTTGTGTTTACCACCAGTTAAGGTTACACATGGATCATCTCCATTGCTTAACAACATTGAAGTATTATTTAGGAGGAGATGCATGGTCACAAGTCTGATCAACTGGTCAAACAATGCTGAAAAACGTAGGTATGCGGAAGCGCTAACAGATAATCAAACATCTAAATGTGGCCAGAGGTATTTAACTGTAAAGTCATTTGTTTGGAAATGATACTGTGAAAAGTTGGTAATATTTTTTAAGTATTTGAACAGTGCCTTTTCAGCTATAGGACAGTCTGGTGTCTGAAGGAATCAAATCAGGTTAGGGCATTTTGACAAGAACTGCCCATGTATTTGTATTGCAAGATCACATTGAGCTAGTCAGTGTATTTATACACGTAAGACAAGTCAGATTGTGTCTTAAAGACCTATCTGCATAAGTAAAGTAAACAAAAAAAAAGACAGATGAACAAGGTCAGGAGAACAAAAGAACACAGTCATCCAGAATATCAACTCGTAAGACTTTCTTTATTCATCCTTCCATTATCTATGAAGGGGTGAAGGGGAAAAAATAAAAGACTGTAGTATGAAACAGCTTGAAATCCTTAGTGCAGAGCAATTCTACACAGGCCACAAATTAGACTTGGGCAAAACAGGCCACTGTCTGCATTCTTTAGTAAACTCCCTAGCATTAAGAAATTAAAAATTTCCCAGACCATTAACCCAGAATAGTGGAGTTGTAGCTCTGAAGACTCCATACATGTTGGATGGAGCAACATTAACCAAAATACTGAATGTTGTGAAAGCTCTTCCATCAGTTGTTTCTACAAGTTATTCTGGAAATAATTTGATAGAAGGACTAGAATTTGCCCTTCTGGACACACCACACAATGCAAGACTCTGCAGCTGGATACCTCAAGCTTCACATGACAGCAGGACCACTTGCACCAAGAACCATATCACCAAATTAGATCTATTATCTTCTTTCCACTGTAAGGGAGAACTGTGGTATTTCCATGAAGGGGTAAAGTTTTAATGAAGGGTAATATGACTTGAGGAAGGAGAGGGATGGAAGAAAATACATGCACCCTCCTCTCTGTAGCCACTGCCTGCCTACACTTTGCTTCCTTGCAGCAAGGAACCTCCTCCAGTAGTGACCCACCATCCTATACGAAGAAGATAAATGACATAGCAGCTCCCTTTTATCAGCTGCTCCTGGCCCAAGCCTGAACGTCCCATGAAGCAATATCATGAAGGAATTTTAAGGTTTAGTCTGTTCTGTGTTGACTCAGTGCCAAACTGAGTGGGGAGCACAGCTAGTGGTTGTAGGGTGTACTCCTGACTAATAGGACAGTGAACTTGTTCATCTTTGCTTCAGCTTACAGCAGCTGTGGACACATCCCACATGGACAGTGGGGAAATAGGAGTATTTCTGTCTCTGTAAATAGTGTGTGGGGATTAGGTAGTGTTGACCTCCGATACACTCATGCCAGATGGGTTAGTATTTGCCACCCACCACCTATGGTTGTGTACTGCACTGGCAGCCTGGGGACTTTTGGGCAGCATCACTGTGAAAAATCATATTCAGACCAAATTCACATGAACAGTCAGCTTTTCATACCCTCTGTTAAGTATCTAAACCAACAGATTAAAAGAGCTTAAAAACTGTTTGCTAAGTAGTAAAGCGAGACATGAGTCATGCATAAATCAAAGTCACCCATATGACCCTGAAGCTTTGCAAATTCCTGAAGTAAGATACAGCTTTGTCAACTTACATCTCAATAACTTCTGAGAACTGAACTGTAACCCAGTAGAATATAAACTGACTTCCACTCCAGAGGAACCACTTAAATAAAATGTGTCAAAACAAATAAAGTGCAGAGAAATTCAATGGATATTAACTGCTTTTTGGAGTAGTTTTCAACTTAGCTACATTATGATGAATTTTCCTGACAATATATTGCTAGAAGTTGTGTCCCACTCTGCTCTAGATGAGACCACAGTTTGGCTGTTTGCTTTGATGCTGCAAGGGGCTTTGATCTCCCTGGCAGACCCTGAGTATATTTCTGTCACTTCAGGTTCACCAGTCAACCTCATCAAGGTTTCTCTGCTTCTGGTCTGCTGGATAGATTTCCCTGGAATCCTTCAGAGCTATATAGCAGAACACTCAGGAAAGATGCCCTCTTTTATTTATTAGAAAATTAAATAAAAATAACAGGACAATAATAATAAATGGAATTTTAATGGTCTCTAGATAGCTAATTTACGCCATTCCCTTCCTTATCTGATGATGGATTTTGTTTAAAACTCCAGATGACTGTCCTATATGTTGTTTACTTATTCCAGCTCCACAAGAGCACTACCTTCAAGGAAATGAGAAAAAAAATGCAACCCCAATGCATGCCACAGACATTTTACATAGCAAGCAGGACAGCACACATCAGAGGATTTACTGTGAAATCATCTCGCAATCAGCATAGGATGGATCTCCATTCCCCACTCTTGACAGCAGCATGTACTTCATGAGCAGTTACACGCCGGTTTTTAAAATCAAGGAAAAAAATTGTATATTGGGACTGTTTTTCAGCCTGTTTGCTACATTTTTTTGCATTCTATCCCATGCTGGTTTTACAGATCTTAGAATAAAAAGTGTAAATGAACAACCTGGATACTCTGACAAAAGAAAAATCTAGGTATAGAACATCACTTGTGTTCAAGCCACCAAATACGATGACAGAAACCATGTTTACAAATCAGTTTTTTATTTTAAATCTTTCTGAGGGGAGTTACATTATTTACCATATATATAATATAATATATATATATAAAGTATATAGAGAGATTGTTTATTTGTAAATAGGAAAATTCTATGGAGAAGAATGTCAAGTTTTCACTCTTTAAAAAAAATCATCAACATAAAGCCATGTTTAATGCTTGTATAATGTGATGTAATAAATTTAAAATAAATTATGCATATGAAATATTTGGCATCCATTAGTTCTTTTCTGTTTACCTTATTTGTTCAGCAAGCAAACAGACCAGTCAGGTAGAAGCAAATTTAAATGCAAACCAAAAAGAGCCAAAATCTACTGGTACCTTCTCTCTCTGGATCTTTTGTGTATTCACGTACTCAAATATTGGTTCCGTTGCACTTTTGGGGTTGTTGGGTTTTTTTAATGTTTCTATTTAAATATATTTCTCCTTGTTTTTAGATGTTGCATGTAATTTGGACAGTGTGGACTACTCCCAAGTAATTAATTAGTTTTGAGCATCCCACATTTCTCTGTCAGGTGAGCTTTTAGCTGTGAGACATGAAAGATCAAGGTGCAGGGGTGTGATGGAGACTCCAAGAATTATCTTGTGCTGCTTTTACATAGACAAGGAAGGCCCTGGCTCAGAATCCAGCTACCAGAGAAAATATTGTTCAAAATAATGAATTGTTTTAATTAATGATGCCAATTAAAAGGAGAAGCATACAAAAAGAAACTAAAGCAGAAAGAGTCACTTTGTAGTTCTGCAACAATCATGGGAGGTCAAGAAATGGGGTAGTTGCAGAGCTCATCTGCAAAGCTTAAGGGTTTTTGTCTCTAAACCACTTACAGCAAGATATTCTCCCCAGTGAAAAATTATCTTGATGTTATGATTGTGGACCAATAGACATCACCTGTGTCAAACTTTAACTTCATGCCAAAATTAAATGATTGCTTTGTGCTCAAATAGTGACTTCAAGTAATAAAGGGGATGTAAAATAGTCATTTACATGTTTTCTCTGTTTTAGATAATGATAGAAACTTGAAGCACTGAGAAGAAAACTCTGTGTTGGAACATTTTTTAACTATGATGACCAGGAAGGTTAGTCTTCACAAACAGGTAGAAATAACGACTGGCCATTGGAATGGGCGTCCCAGGGAGGTGGTGGAGTCACTGTCCCTGGAAGTGTTTAAAAAAAGACTGCCACTGGATGTGGCACTTACTGCCATGGTTTAGTCGACAAGATGGTGTTATAGGTTGGACTTGATGATCTCAGAGGTCTTTTCCAACCTAGTTAATTCTGTGATTCTGTGATTCTGTAAGAGAGCTTAAGGCAGCATCGAGTACAGCACAGTGATCTCAGCAGAGTGGTGCAGAAAGGACATGCTGATGCTGTGACCAGTCACTCTCAGGAGAAGCACATTCAGATGGGAATTCAGCATTTGCACTGGGAGGGCTGTAGCCATACCAGCAGGCATGCAGGTCAAGTGCTTGCTGCAGGCTTCTGTTCTCTGTTCTCAGCTTACTCTCTCTCACAAAGCACAGGCGCACAGAGGCCTGTTGGTCTACTTCAGCACTCTGCAGCAGCATGTAGATACCAGTACTTGCCCTTTTTCAGATCTATGGGCTGAACATACCTGGTAAGTACAAATTATTATATTCCAAGGCTCAATAACTATTCCATAGAACAGAATGCATTATCTATTTCTGTGTCATGAAGAAAGGCACATGGCTGAATGAGCTGCAGTTATCTTCTGGGACTTGAGAAGCATTAGCCAGCCCATTCAGTCAATGGGCTAATTGTTTCAGGTGGACTAGGATAGTCCCAGAATAGAGAGATTTCTGTCTTGAATCCCAGGGGACTTTCTTCAGGTTGCTACTGTTTGTCTCGGATCTTAGGAACACAAGACATAACTCCTGAGATGTATCTCACTCTCTTACAAGCCTTCCACACGGTGGATTTAGGCACTGACCTGAACACAGAGCTGCAGCAGAGGAATGTAAGACAAGGGACTGGCCTGAAACTCTGTGTTGGATCATGCAAACCAGTGCTTCAGGGGGCAAAGGGGAAACCTGCCTGCATCATGTAGTTTTACACTGGGTTGGGTGATCGAGTCACGTCCTTGGTGGCACCCATACAGTGTCAGTCTGGCCTGTTCTCCTCTAGCAGAGGTCTGGTCCTTGGAGCCCATTTTTTCCTCCTCATGTTTTCTGATCCTGACAGTTCATCTTACACAGTAGATCATCAAGTGCCCTTTGTCACAGGGGCACAGGAAAAAATTTCATTTAGATGCTAAAGGGCCCCAGTCAAGGTAGATAGGCTAGCACTGTGTCATATTCCAAGTTACAGCAACTCAGTACTTGGCACAAATGCAGCATAACTTTTAGAAAGCCTTTAAGACATGCCATCAGTTTTTCACTTGATTCTCAAGCGTGACTGCTTTCTAAGCTTCACAACTCAACATTCCTGCAATGGTTTTTATTTTTCAACTTGATTCTGCTGCCATAGAGGATTTTTAAACACTCTTCTGTAGTCATAGTAAAAGTCTGAAGTACGGAAACAACACAGTGGGTCAGAATCTGTTCCCTGCTGTACCAGAAAGTGCACAGGAGAAGGAGCAATGAGGGTTTTCATCCTCCCAAAACACCAGCATAGTGCATGGTCTGGAGTGGATGAGCTGTTCAGCTTCTCTTGGCAGTCCCACCAGATGATAAGCCATTCCATGCCCTGCAGCCCTGAAGAAGCCTTCACCAAATGACATCCTCTGTGTTCCTTTCCCCATCCCAGAGAATTGTGCAGGGGGTTCTGCCTGCCTGCCAAAACACACGGTGTGCTCTTGCCTGATCCAAACCAACCCCAACCATGAATCCCCAGAGTGACAACCGGGACCGCCTCTACACAAATGGCTTACATGAGGTTTCAGTTCATAGCTCTGAAGATAAAGCAGTGGCAACTGCAGATGCAGCCATCCCTCTTCTCCAGAATAGCCAAAAGGGCCCTCTCTTTATCAACATCTTTGGCACGGTGCAAGAGCAATCCTCAGCCAGTGCGCTGGGCATGAAGTAGAAGACTACAGTGTTTCTGCTCTATGGCATTGAAAAAAAGCACACATAGCTCTTTTCCTTCATGAGGACCAGCTCTGTAAGGGCAAGACAGGGCAGAAAAGGGAGATGGAGTATGAAGGATAGTACTGACTCTTGCCTCTACCCATCAACAAAGTCACTCTTGCAGCTTCCAGCAGTGAGCGCAAGGAGGAGATACAGGTAACCAAGGAACAAGGGGCTTAATAAAAACCAACACAGATGACAAAACCAGCAAAATAAAGACATTCTCAGGATCAGTTCTAAAAAGGAAGCATATGGCACTACATACAGCTCCCATACAAAAAAAAAAAAACCTGTTTCTTACAGTTTGATAAGGCCCCACAACTCTAAACTCTTCATACTTTCAATGCCTTAAAAGAAAAAACCAACCAGAAAAACAGCCATGTCTTGGGAAAAAGTACTCTTCCCAAATAAAAAATATACTCTGAGGGTTAACTGAGATTAAAATCAGATATTTTCCAGTAGGCTCAAGAATACCAGGCAAATATTTCACATAGAAACATTGCCTTAAGCCCTGTCATCAAGATCCAGAGTGAGAGAGAGAGTGAGGAAGTGCAAGAAAGACCTGATTCCTCTCTTGACAAATGTCAAGGTCATGCAAGGGCAACAGTGCCACAAAGCTCAGCAGATGCCTGCCCATGACCCCAGCAGAGCTGGTAACTGATCCAGAACAGGAATGTCAACAGTGCTTTATATGAATAAAATTGTCTTCATGGGCTGATGTGGCTTTGTGTCACATATGAAGACCATTGACTTTGTTCTTATCACTTGCAACATCCATTTCAATGTGGCTGAAAGCAGGATTGTCAGTTCCTTCATCTTCCATGGTAGATGGCTTATGGTCCCACACTTCTGTTTTCTCCAGCTAAAAATAAAAATACAAGAGCCATGCTGTGAACTGGAAGAAATAGTCTTCCCCTCTTTGACCTGCATGCCAGTAGAATCAGGCCTGACATACAGGGTGCTTTGCAGCAAAACACATGTTGGTTGCTGTCACAGCACAAATACTTACTCATTGCAGTAGATGGTATTTTTCTAGGGGCATGGAAAGTTTCTTATTGCATAAGGTACTGGTTGCGTAAAATGCTTGTCACATAAAATGTTCCTGTCCTGAAAATTGTCTAAAGTGGTTTTGGGTGTGCAAATTTCTAATTGCTGTTTTCATGTCTAGTGATATGTCACCACCAGGTCTTCGATCTGTTGACTCCTTTGTCCTTGCCCCATCTTTGACAGGAAGAGCACATTAACATGCAACATTGCTTTGATGTTCCATTTCTGTTAAACATAATGGAAGTTGAGCTCTTCATGTGCAGAAAGTTGCTCAATTCACCCTGATTTTTTTATCTCAACAACTTACTGCATTATTTGTGATGTTAAACTACTTATTATCCAACTCTCAGCCATATAGAAGACAGATACTTTTTCCTGACTCCAGGCATAAAGTAACTATGGTTGTGGACATTAGCTTCTATGTGAGTGGTAAATTGGTTTATTTATAAAAGACTTCTCAGTTTAAATTCCTGGACAGCAGAAATAAATGTTGGTCCATTAAAGACAGTGAATGACAATAAGTGGCTAGCTGGTCTCCAGTACTGACATGGACAAACAGCATTACAATAGCATGGTTAAAAATCCCTTTCTTTCACTGGTGTTCTGGTTTTCTTATCCAGAAGCTGAAATACACAGGATCATATCAAAATGAGTTTTCAGCATAGAGGAAAAATATTTTGCAAGCTGGACCATCTGAAAGATATAGTGCAGCACTCAAAAAGCACTGAGCAAAGCTGAGGTTGAATGTTCATCTGATGATATTTGATTTAAAAAAAAAAAATTCTCCTGTATTCTCCCTTCCAAGGGATGTTATTAACCAATAATACCTCCCCTTTTATCTTAGGGAGGGAGCTAGGAACTACACTGACTATAAATATTTTCTCTCAAACAGTAGCTGAATTATAAAAAAATCCAGACTTATAAATTTTATGTTTTATAAATAATAAAAATTATAAAATTATTATATAAAATAGTAATTTTATAAATGATAAAAAAAGGAAGCTTTGCTGAGTCCAAAGTGTGCCTTAGGGCAGCTTCCAAGATTCTTACGATTTAGGGAGTATTTTAGCAGAAACAACTGTCCCTTTTCTCAGTTGCTGCTCTGTTGTTGACTGAGGTCAAGCTGTGGCAAAACATAGCTTCCTTGCCTATGGTAGCTGCTTTACTCCTACATGCCTTGTGCTCTGGTACTACCTTAAAGCAAATAGTCATACAAGGTAGCATCAGGTAGCATCAGAATGCTACTCATTCTGGTGGGAAAAAAGCAAGACAGGGACTGTTTGTCCCCAGGAGGAAAGATTGATTTAAACCAGAGATGTACAGTTACACTTACTGTCACAGATTTAGAACATGAGAAGTTGGACAGGAAATCTTCCTTGGTCAGCAGGAATTTAGGATCCGTGTTTTGCTTTAGTCCTCCTGAAAAATAGGCAGGTTTCAGTCATTTCTTTACAAAGATGTATACCCTGCACCTCTCAATATATAAAATGATCCCTCAAGGTCTATTTGAAATGCCTTAGGCGTTTTCCAGCTTCCTAAGTCCTCCTCAGATTTCCTACTTTGGAAAAAAACTAAGACAACCATCAGGAAAGAATGAATCACATACAGTGATGTCTGGGACTACCCTGCCAGTTCACAAGCTGTGGTACCAAGTGCTGCCCTGTTCTCAGGACATGAGACATGAGCCCCAGTTCTCAGCTCCCTGTCAGCAAGACTCCTGTCTCCAAACTCACCAGCATTTTTTACAGTGAATTATTTGAGGGCAGCCCCAAGGTGGATGCATGAGGATTAATGGAATGTTTGGGCGTTTTTAAGGAAGATTAGCTGTTCTTACAAAGAAAAGAAAGGAGACACAAATGCTGGGAATTAGCTCTGCTTGCCACCTGGGGCTTAAATGGGATCTTGTTCCACTAGAAGAGGGTGACATTGTGGTTGGGTTAGTTCTTTTGTGTTCCTGTTTCCTGGGCATTTCTCACCTGGATTTACTGAGTTGTCTGGTTTTCATGCTTTGTTTCATGGCCTGTAAGTAACCTGATCTCAACCTGGTAAAAAGCAAAATTTGGCTACAAGCATCACTATAGCAATGGGAAGATCATGGGATTGGAAGAAAGTGGGGACAAAATCTTATTAAAGTCCCAGGGAAAAGGTTAGAAATGTAGCTAGTACTTATTAGTTGCAAGGTATAGGGAAGCTAATGGAACTGAGTTTATCTGCTGAGTTCGGCATTTTGTAGTCCTGGAGCAGTTGTGGATCAGACTAAAAGTCTGAAATCTAATAGCCTCAAAGTCTAGAGCTGACATAAGAATCTGGCTGGGTATCCTGCACAAATCTGTAAGACTAGCTGCTTTTTTGCTATTTCTGTCATGCGTGAGGTAGCTGAAAGGTGCACTTAGCATCTCACCTGGATGCAAAAGCAGTGAGGCCATGAGCTGGAACTGAAGTCCCTGCTCTTACCCATTGGGGTGCTGCTTTTTCCCCTTGCACAAAAGTACTAGGAAACAGAAGGAAGCTAACATAGCCATGCAGAGGGTCAGCAGCTCTTAGGCACATTCTTAGGGAATGTGGTGAAAATCATGCACTGTACTGGATGCAGGCAATAACCCGTGAGTGCTCTGAACTCACTAAAAAGTAAAAGTGTTTTTGTCCTCCAGAAGCATGGGTCTATATCCTTGCTTGGAGTTGTTGATGTTCAGGGACAACCCCTAACCCTCCAGCCCCTGCTGGTGCCTAATAAAATAGGAAAGACAGATGTCTTTTTTTTTTTTTTTTTGCCCCTCAGGTTTAAAAATAGGATGAAACTTCAAGTAACTTTGGCTGTGAGCAGAGA